>FYEU01000312.1:1171150-1379352 GCA_900188575.1 Geosmithia putterillii | reverse complement strand
ATATACTTTAAACGTAGCTTTCTACGCCCCCGGCGGTCCTAGCGGGAGTCTAGGACCTTAGCGACCTCGAATTCCTAGGTACCCTCTACTTCGACGTATAGGGGCGGCGGCAGGCATTAACTAGGCAGGGGGTTACTCGGGACTAGTTAGAGCAGGTAGACAGGTAGGATAGGGTAGACTTAGATAGCGGGGGGTAACTATAGACGGTAGGCGTATAGGGAAATCTCTTTAAGGACTTCGAACGGGCCGGCATTCTTCTAATCTAGTTTCTTCTACGGGCGTAGCGTTCTCTAGTAGCGGGTATTAAGCATAACTATATCTCCGGGCCGGTACATTCGGGTAGGGCGGCGGCGTCGATTAGCCTATTCTTCGTAACGGGCTTACGTAGCTAACATTTCGGCGCGGAGGAGATCCGTAATCTATTATATATGCGCTACGAAGCGTATAGCGTCCCGTGCGGCCGGCGGGGCGTTAGGCAAGGGTATTAGCTTAAATCCTAACCTTAGGTAGAATCCGTAGTTCGCTAAGAACGGGGAGACCCTTATAGTCTCGGATATATATACATTCGCCGTAAACTCGGCTAGCGGTAGCTATAAGGCCTAGTCGTCCTATAGGTAGGACACGTAGGCTCTTAGGTACTATTCTAAAACGGCGTTAAATCGTTCTATCTAGCCGTCTATCTAGGGGTGGTTAGCGGTAGATAGGAGTCCTTAGGTCTATAGCTAGGCGTTTAGGTATTTCTAGAATTCGGATACGAACTACGGGCCTCTATCTAAGACGATCGTCCTAGGCAGTCCGTATAGCTTCTATACGTTTCGTAGGAATATACAGGCAGTCTCTTCGGAGTTATAGGTTCCCTTATAGGGCATTAGGTATCTTATCTTCGTTAGGCGGTCTACTACCACGAAGATAGCGTCATAGCCTTCGCTAGGCGGTAGGTGCGTAATAAAATCTATCGACAGGTCTTGCTAGGCTTATTTAGGTATAGGTAACGGTCGTAAGACCCCTTAATAGCAATCTCTTATAGCTTTTACACGGCGGTAGGTATAGTAGTTCCGGACCTATTGCTCCGCGAAGGCTAGCATCCCTAGCTAGTAGTAGTACCGGGAGAGTATCTCGTACATTACTACTCTCCTAGGGTAACCGGCGATAGGTAATTTATAGCTTACTCGGAGCAACGCGGCTCGTAGATTATTATATTCGGGTATTAATAGGCGGCCTCGGTAGTAAATTCGACCCTAGTCCTTAGCGCATTCCGCTAGGGTAATTCGGGAGTGCTATCGGGCCCCTATACGTAGGGCTTCGAGTATAGACCGTATATTCCCGTCCTAGCCGTACGCTTCGGCGACGAGCTTCTCTAGGTGCTCCGGTAGCGTTATGCGTTCCTCTACCGCCTATATCCTTACGGGCCGTACCTATAGCGGGGTATCGAGGTTTTCTCTTTTTAGGATAGTCTAGCTCTAGTGCGCTAGGCGCTTATCCCCCTCTTTAGGAAGATCTTCTAACCTCCTAGTTAGGGCATCGGGCTTGCCTCCCTAGAGGCCGGGGCAGTATATAATCTTAAAGTTAAAACGGGATAAAAATTCGGACTAGCGGGCTTAGCGGCGGTTAAGAAGCTTTATTATCGTAAAGTACTCTAGGTTCTTATAGTCGGTAATAACTTTAATCGGGGAGGGGGCCCCCTCGAGCTCGGGGCGCTATTCCTCGAAGTAATAGATAATTACTATAAGTTCCTTATCGTAGATCTTATAGTTATACTTAGTAGTAGTATATTTTTTTAAGAAGTACGCAATAGGGCGAAGCGTACCGTCCTCGGCGGGTTACGATAGCACGCCGGCCGAGACGTAGTCGGAGGCGTTAGTCTCTAGGACGACCTCCTTTTCCTAGTCGAATAGGGCTAGAATCGGGGCGGTAACGAAGGCATTCTTTAGGCGCTAGAAGGCGGACTCACAGGCGGGGGTCTAAGTAAACGGGGTATCTTTCCGGGTTAGGCGTATAAGCGGCGTAGCGATCTTAGAGAAGTCGCGGATAAAGCGACGGTAGAAATTGCTAAAGCCGAGGAAGGCCTAGACGTCTATTAAGCAGGAGGGCGTTTACTAGTCTCGGACGGTAGCGATTTTATTAGGGTCTATCTAAATGCTAGTACGGCCGACGATAAGGCCTAGGAACTTAGTGTTTTCTACGAAGAACTCGCATTTCGTGCGCTTCGCGTAGAGGCCTACCTCTCGTAGGGCTTATAGGACGCATCGGAGGTACTCGGTATGCTCGTGTCGAGTGCGGCTATAGATTAGGATATCGTCGAGGTAGGCGGTGCAGAAGACGTCTAAGTACTTACGCAGAGCGTTATTAATATAGCGCTAGAAGGTAGCGGGGGCTCCGGTTATACCGAATAGTATTACGAGAGACTCGTAAAGGCCGAATCTCGTGCGAAAGGCGGTTAGGTACTCCTCTCTAGCCCTTATCCGGATATTATTAAAGGCAGAGATAATATCGATCTTAAAGAAGAACCTTATACCGGCGAGGTTATTTAGGGACTCCTTAACTAACGGTAGGGGGTAACGGTCTTTAACGGTTATATTATTTAGGGCGCGGTAATCGACGCAAAAACGCAACCCTCTATCGGGTTTCTTAATAAATAGGACGGGCGAGGCGACTAAGGACGAGCTTAGTCGAATGAATCCTTTCCTAAGGTTCTCCTCGAGCTATTCCTTTAGGGCCTTAAGCTCGTCTCGGGATATGCCGTATAGGGGGCCGAACGGCGGGGTGCCGTTCTCCTTTAGCTAAACGTAGTAATCTCCTAGGTAGTACGGGGGTAGCTTCTCGGCCTCTTTCGGCGAGAAGACGTTAGCGAAATCGGTGATCTCTAGCGGTAGGGCGGGCTCCGAAGCCGTAGGTTCCTCTAAAAGGTTTTTAATCTAGCGGGCCGTAACGGCGAATAGCTAGGTATTAGGCCGTTAGGCATACATCGCGGCGGCCCGTAAGGATATAGGGAAGATATCTCAGTTTCTTAGGTTCTTAGGGGGTTCTTAGTAAAGTTCCCTATAGAACTTCCGAGGTATATTATATAGGGCTTTAACCCTCGTTAGCCGTCCGGGGGTATTATAGTAGCGGGAGTAGTACGGGCTATTAAACTAGATCGTATAGTCGGCGAAGCCGACCCTCGGGTCGTGCTATTTAAGCTAGGGCATGCCTAGTATAATCGGGTAACTAGCGAGCTAGGTAACGAAGAATATTATAGTCTTCTAGATATAATCGGATATCTAGAGGCCGGCTCGCACGTAGTGCGTAACTCGGCCGCTCTCGGCAGGACGTCCGTCGAAGACTTTAATATCGAACGTCCTCTTTAGGGGGTATAAGGGGAGGGACTAGCTCTTTACCTAGCTTTCGTTAATAAATCCCTTCCCCTTAGCTCTAGTATCGGTTAGGGCGTAGGTAGGAACGAGGCGGTCCCCTAGTAGTAGGTCGGCGGATAGGATTATTAAGTCGGAGCGTTAGTTATACTCTTCCTCGATCGGAACTCTATAGACGGCGGCGGTAGATAGGCGAAGGCGGGTAGTTAGCGTAGACGGGGGTAGGGCCTACTAGCGACTTATAGTAGGCGCGCCCCGTTTTCCAAGGGTTGCCAGGAGGTCTAGCGGGTACGGGGGGGGCTAGTATTAGATCTCGGCGGAGGGGTATAGGAGTTAGTTCGGAAGGTAGCGGTCTTAATCTACGGAGGGCGGCCCTAGTAATCGCGGGATATCTAACGGGTATCTAGGTAGAGGCAGCTATAGATAAAGTATTCACGAGAGCCGTAGCGGAAGTATAGGTTATTATTACGTCGGGACGGGCCCCCTATAGTATATCGCTAGGCCGATAGGTCTATTAGGTCTCTAGGCGGCGGGTAGAACTTAGGCGGGCTCCGTCCCCTTACGGGGGAGTAAGGTCCGGATCCTTAGGGAATGGCCTTTCCTAGCTAGCGTAGTCTATTAAGAGAGCGGGATCGTAAGCGGTTTTCTAAGTCCTAGAAGTACCTACTAAGCGCTAGGTAGCCGCCTTACGTCGGGGGGTTATAGTAGATAGCCATATCCTTCAATTCGCTAGATACTACTTCCTCTAGTAGGGTAGGAAGGGCATTCTCGTTAGTCTCGCTTTCTAGGGCTAGACGATAGAACTCGGCGAAGAAGGACGTATAGTCGCTATTCTTTTAGCGGAGACGGAATAAGCTACGCCGTGCGTTCTAGAGGTAGTTAGGATCGCTATATACGGACTCGAGGATAGAGAGTACTTCCCCGTAGTCCGCTAAGGAATAGCGGCCGTAAATAATATAAGGCAGGATCTAAGAGTATAGTAGTCCGGAGAGGCGGCTAGTAACGTAGGACATTCTAGCCTACGCGTCGGAATAGCGATTATAGTTAACGATTATCTTCTAGCGTATCTAGGAGACGAAGCGGCGGAGGTCGGTGCGATCTCCTTAAAAGGGGGTAGGGTTAGGAAGCTTCTCGGAAGCTCGGGTAGCGTAGGCAGTTCCGTTAGAAGGCGGCGGAGGCGTTCCTAGGCGAGGAGCTGCGTATACTTTAGTCGAGGTTAAGGGGAGGGTAGCCGGGGTATAGTTCCTTACTATAGGAACTACCGCCTCTTATAACCTCTAGATCGTTACCTTCGCCTCGATTAACTCTTAGTCTTTCTCCTTAAGCTATATCTTTAGCTAGGACGTAACGCCTATAGAGGCGCCTTACTCTTATATAATATCCGCTTCGAGCTAGGCGATGCGATAATCTTATTAAGATATGCGTTAGTTTAGTAAGTCGACCTAGCGTTACTAGTATTCCGTATAATCGTAAAGTTATTAAACATACTCATACTAGCTCCCTAGACTCGTAACTACTAATAACTAGAATATAGCGGTATCTTTAGGCGAGGTAGGGGCGGTTAGTCGGGTAGGCATCGTATTAGCGTCTAATAGGTAGGAGCTACGTAATATTACGGGTTAGCTCGGGATGTAGGTAGACGGGGACACGGCGGGTTAAATTAGTCTATTATTACGTATAGGCACTACTAAGGTAGGTTAGGCTCTAGATATAAGACGTAGCTTAAGGAGCTACGTTTAGGAGTGAAGGTATCTATAGGTTATTATACGGCCTTATAGCTTAGTCATATATAGCCCGGGCTCCCTAGTAGAGCTAGGTGCCTAAGGCGGGCTAAGTCTAGGGTAGCTAGGGAAGCTCAGTGATGTCCACGGCGTCGCGCCGTGATACCGATAAGTTCTCTAAGTTCGTAGCCGCTATTATCGGACGAGCTAACTAGCACGCCGGATAGTAGGCCGACGCCTATATCCGTCTAATCTACCCCTTCTAGGGCATACCGGAATCCTTTATCTATAACGTTAATCCCCGGCTAGTCTCTCGTCTTTAGCGAAGCCTTTACGAAGTATCCGGCACGGACTATACTATAAGCGCCCTATACTATTAGTAGGCTAATAGTTAATTAGAATAGATAATCTAAATAGTTATAATAGCTCTCCGAACGATTATTAGCAGGCGCCTAGATACCTCGTAATAGACCGAACTCCTTCCCTATATAGTCTACTATATTAATATAACGCTATATTCTACTATAATATATTTACCCTTCTAGATCCTTTACTATCGGGAACTACTATCCGTGCTAGGTCGTCCGCCCTCGCCGGAAACTAATATATATAGCTATAACTACGCGGATCTTCGATAGGACGTATAGGACGCCGCTAACTTAGCTATAGTACGTATAAAGATCCTCTATAACGCTAAATACGTTAAACCTCCCGCTATCGAAGAAGGCGACCTAGTATATATTAAGCTTACTAAGCTAGGATACCCCGGATACTATATAAATAATTAGACTAAGCTATCCTACCGTCGATATAGCCCTTTCCGCGTCTTAAGCCGCATTAACGCGCTCTAATTCCGAGTAGACCTCCCTAGCTACCTAAAGTAGTCCCCTAAAATGTCTATCGAAGTACTCGAACCCGTCTTCCTATAAATGCGCGAGGCCGTACCCCCGGGACCTATTATAGAAAACGACCGACCGAAATATATTATTAACGAGATCCTCTCCCGCCGGGTCCGCTAGCGCCGAAGGGAGTACTAGGTCTACTAGATAGGCTACCCCGAGCCTACCTAGGAACCCGAAAATACCCTCCGGGAGGACGTGCTATACCTTCTTCGAGCCTTTAAACGGACTAAACGAGGACGCCGACTCCCGTAACTATAGTTTACGTAAGTAACTAGTCGTAAAGTACTATAAACTCTTCGCTTCTATTATCTTCCTCCTCTTTCCTTATTACCTTTTTCTTCTCTTTTACGCCCTAATACTTAGCCCCCTACTAGTAACCTACTATTTTTTTTCCTATACTACGATAATAATGCCGACGAGTTCTACTTAATGTATATAGAATAAGTAAGCACTTAAGGATATCCTCCTAAAGTTACGGATACCGGAGACGGATAATACTATAAGAGTAATATACTACCGTTAGGGATAGCGAGCTAACGTCGAATAGCTACTCGATAATATATATCGACTAATAGATAACGAATATAATACTCTACTAGATAAGATACGTTCCCTAAACTCTAAAGCTATCCCGGAATTCTCCTCCTATACCCTCGGTAAGGAATGCTAAGCGCTAGATATAAACCCTATAACTTTTATCGTTATATATAATACTTAGTCCTATTAGTAGATTTCTACTAAGGGAGTAATCGTAAACTTAGCGCTTCTTTTCCCCGGCGAGGACGTCTAGAATGCCCGATAGTTTAGGTAGGGCTCCCTAGTAATTATATAAGCCCGACTAGATATGCCCTATCTACTAAGCACTCCCGCTACCTTACTACCGACTATACCTCTAATAACGCCGGCACGCCCCTCTACGGGACTTAGCACTCTACCCCGAGCATCGAGCACTAGCTAGCTAAGCCCCTCCCTAGCGATACCCTCGTCTACTTAGGCAGATACTAGATACCTTAAAAGACGTCTAGTAGCTAAAAATTCCCCTTATAAGAAGCGTAGGTAGTCGGTAATCGATATATATACTAGAAAAAGCTAGATAATAACCTCTCCGCTAAAGACGGTTACCTAAGCCTCCCTAAATCCTCCGGCGGTTCCTCCCGCCGTCTAAACCTAGCTCGACGCTATAATAGTATATATTACTATACTAGAAAAAGAAGCAGCCTATATTACGGCCTTAAAGGCCTCTACGGAATTAGTCTCCTAAGGCGTTAGGGATCTTTATACTAGTCTATAGAAAATCGTATAGAAAGACTTACTAACCCGTCGAGAGTTTTCTAACTTCTTCTATCGCGCGGGACGCGCCTCGGACTACCTTTTGCGTCTCGGCCGTAGAACGCAAATCTCTACGTATTAAATAGCGTTTTTTCTAGTACGAAACGTTATATACCGTAAGGTCTAAGAACTAGTCCTAGCTACGGACCCGAACTACCCGGTGCCGAATAGTTAGATAGCGTTCGACTACTAACCTATATTACTAGACGACGAGGACGATAACTCCCTATTACCGGAAGCCCTATAATAGATTAACTAAAAAAACGCGGAATATAGTAGGTTAGATTAGCGGATATTTCGATAGAGGGTGTTTTCCTTTCCTCCTACTCTATAGTGCTTATTAAGGCGTTTATTTTTTCTTATATTTTTCGAGTCTATTAGGCGATAGCTCGCTTCTCTAGAGAGGGGTATATCGTGCCTCCCTTAGGGCATATCCTCTAGTATCGCTCCTACCCCTTACCTGCCTATCCCTTACCTACGAGGAGCAGACGAGGAGTAGCCTCTTCTCCTCCTAGCTAGTATTATTATTATACATTTACTTAGATTCGACGTACCTTACTCTCGTGATCTACTTATAATGCCTATATTCTTACTATCTCTTCCCCTACTGCGTGGATCCCTTGTAGCGTAGTACGCGATATGTTATGTAAATAAGGGGGTCACCATAAAGTGAGATGTAAAGCAAACCCCGGTGAATACAAAGTGAGCTTCCTTACTAAGAGGTTCCTGGCTATTGAACTGAGCCTCTGGCCAGAGAGTAACGGCATCTTTGGTATGTTCTATAGGCGTCAGTCACCTGGTGTCTGTTAGATATTAGAGTAGAATAGAGGAGTGACTGTGGACTGGGGCCGAGACGTAAAGCAAACAAGTACGGTGAATAAAAGGTGAGTTGGAACAAGGACGCAATAGTCACTGTTTAGTTCATGTTCTGGATGTTTGCTTCAGAAACTGAAGTTAATTCCCATCATGATGAACAACTATATAAAGATCTTGAGTTGGAAATCCAATCTATCTTCTTCCTTCATCCACACACCTTCAAAACCAATATCTAGACGCAACTGCACATTTCAGACCACTTCAAACAAGTTGAACTCAACATGGCACCGCATGCCTGGACCGTCGCGTTGAGGCCGGCCCAAACCGTGCTTCAGAGCCCCGGCGGAGCTGTTGAAGCAGCTCAGCAGCTGATTGTTGTTGAAGACATCATTGGTCTCATCGACCGCCTCTGCCATGAGCAGACGCCCTTTACCATTTCGACGGAGATGGTCCAGGTCTTCCGGGATCTTTTGATGACAGTTTTTGACACTCACCATGCCATCGATTACGTCGATGCAGGTGTCGTCCTTGACCTCATGACACACACGCTCATGTCGAAGTATAACATTTGTTGGTTACTCCCCGGTATGCAATCGCAATTTTAGTACTATTTCCTAACAGAACACTCTAGGCATTCATTCGGAAATTACTCGCTTCAACTGTCAGACGGGATTCACCATGGTACCTGAAGACATCGATGAATTTCTCGAGTACAGAGACGCCAGATGTATTCGTTTGTTCTACGTCATGTTCGCCGGATGGGCTGGGCGGGTTTCCGATGGAGCTGTCGTGACCTATACGGTGTTTGAGAGAGTTCCGCAGTGCGCCATGCAGATTGCGGGGAACCTCTGCGTCCAGGAAGCACCCTAGGAGGAAGAGGACTAAGAGGTTCTCATTGACCTGATGGAATTGACAAGTCGTAAAGGGCTCTGTGAGAAGCGGTTATGGTTTGCGGAAGTGACAGAAAGTCAAACTGTACGGCGAAGTTACAGTCTACTACTAGTCAATGTAGTATCCGCGGTGGTATTTGTTGTGCCTGTAGGGTGGAGTTGATGAAATTCAAATTCTCATTGAGACAACTGGTTCTTGAAGGATTCAAGGAAAGAAGGACAGCTATTCAGATATGTTCTTTTTCATTGCGATGACATGCCATCACGTTTAAAACAGGCAGCTTGTAGTCTGGACGTTCGATCGCTATATCGTTATTGGTAGGGGCGTCATCGTCTTCCATGATTGTTCTAAGATCTCCATACTTCAAACTCACTTGCCCATAATGAGGAACGAAAGTGACACAGGCATTGTCCATTTATTCAAGATACTTTAGTCTGCATCTGTAAAGGAGTCATGAGAGTCTGAATTCCGTTCCTCATATTGACACTGATTTCTTCCAACTGTCCCTTGAAATTCACGTTATTCAGGTCGCCTTACGGATTGTGAAGGGCCAGACTTGCCTTGTTATAAAACACGACGATTCGAGTAGGTGCCTCGGATATTCATAGAGCTTTCCACCCTTCTCTTAGTCGTTACCATTGCTTGGCTAGGGTTCAAACGACTCATACAACTAGCGGAGGACTTTGATTATAGTCAACGACATTACGGTCAGAAATAGACACGACCCAAACTAAAGAAACCAAGTGGCGTTGCACACGGAAAGGAGTGTTCACGAAGATTACGAATGGGGCCAAATGGGGCCAAATGGAGCTCGCAAAACGTGAAGCTACATGTACCTACATGTAGTATTGGGTACAGCGGAAGCTGAAATGAACGTTCGAGCTCGGGCAGTGCTGAAATATGAGACTACGGACGGCGGGAGATCGGGAATGGATAAATAGGGCATAAGAGAGAGAAGTGTCCAGAGTATAGGTCAACATCGACGAAAAGGGGTTGAGTTAATACTTGCACGAGGCGGCCGACGGGTCGATGGGGGTGGCGGCGGGCTAAGAGCGGCCAGGACTCTTTATTACCGGATCGGAAGACCACCAATCCCGCGGAGGCGACAGCCAGCCCTCGATTACAATGGAAGTCTCAACCCCGCTCCAAATCCGACAGGGTATTATCGGATAAGAGGCCGCCTTCTCGGAGCTCCCTTTACCGCTGCGATGTTGTGAATTGCAATATTTGACAAAGCTGACAACCAGCAAGTCTGGCAGATGAGGTTAGCGTAGCCGACCAGCCCGCATTCCGGGGTCAAGACCAATCTATGTAGTGATGGCTTGCCACACTTCCCCACTCCCCTTGGGAATTGCAACGGGAATCGGAATCCGACAGTCACGAGCTTTTAACCAGCGATCTACGAGTGTTATATTTGACTACATTTGGCTTCAATTTTGATGAGGCGTACTGCTCTATAAACCCGAAAACAAGTGCCCACGACCTCGCCTAATACGCTTACCTTAGGTACCCTATTTCTCAATATGACAGTCCCAAGAAACGTCGATGCTCCGCGGGTCATTCCATTGAGCGATGATGAGCGTGAAAGTGGTGTTATGGGCGACAAAAAGCTCTATGATGCTATTGAAGCCTTCTTTACTGATGGGCTCGTGGTCATTGAAAATGCCATTGACACAACATTGATTGACAAGCTCAATGAACGCATGCTGGAAGACACGGAAAGGCTTCTGGGCGGACATGGACAAGTTCACTTCAAGTAGGTCTTAACGGTCCGACGCATAACATCGTCTGACTGACTGAATAGTCATCTCAACGAGAATGCCGCGACAAAGGGTGCTGCTGCTGGCGGGAACCTGTCCCAGGTGCCCCCTCTTGAGAAGGGTGAGTTGGCTGGTCCTTGAATGAATGCGAAAGCCACTAAAAGCGAAAAGAATGGATGTTCCCCGATATTTATGCCAACAAACACGCAACGCGCATTGTGTCGAATATCCTCGGACCGCGCCCCGAAGTGCACTTTATCCGCACCAACACTCTCATTGCTACCGAAGAGCGACAACGGGTCCATGCAGACCTCCGGTTCGAGCATCCGGAGCATCCCTTTGCAATCGCATTGAACACATGCCTCATTGACTGCGGTCCGGACAACGGCACAACCGAACTGTGGCTCGGGACCCAAAATACCAATCTGGACTATCATGGCGAGATCGGCGAGCCTATGATTGCAAATGAAAAGGTCGAAGCGCGTCGAAAGATTCGGCCTCCCGTATACCCGTGTATCAAGAAGGGTTCTATTGTGCTCCGCGATCTCAGGCTGTGGCATGCTGGCATGCCGAATCCTACCGCCAACACCCGCATCATGCTGGCTATTGTATTCTACGCCGCGTACGTTACCACCCTCGCGTCAAGTATACAGATGATGACGTTGGAATTTTACTCGAATGCTAACAATTACGTTAGATGGTATAAGAACGGCGTTACCACACAGATGCCTGTGTCTTTGAAACCCACCATCGAGGCTCTCGAGAAGTACGGCCAGCACAATATTGCTGTGGAGTGGGTTCCTGACGAGGGTTACGATTACCTCAACATCAAGTTCAGCAACAATTTCAGCTCAACGTTGACGCCTTGGGTCTGGGAGAGAATCCAGCATATAAAGACGGTCAAGGGCTATTAGCTGACACTATGTTGGCATGTAGACCCGAATTTGGGCCAGCATTGTTAGAAGTCGATGAATACACGAATAATCTTCTATTCCCGTATACGCACAATGTTTCTCTCTGACGTTGTCCTTCTCTGGCTTGGTTGACATAGCTGATGTTCCACAACCTTGACTGCTTTCTCCACTGATTTTAGAAACCAATGTATCTCCAGCCCAAATCCACTTGCTGCTGAGTGACACCTCCTTTCATAACCCTGCGCTGTTCCTCCTCTGTTCCTCCGAGAAGACGGTTCATCTTCCGAACATGGAACCTGTAAAGAGTGATTGTTACAACAAACGCAGCAGAGCAACCCATGACTTTAAGATTCACTGTCAGTGGAAAGGGGCCAATAGAAGAAAGGACGGAGTTATGCCTACCCGTTCCAAATGCCGTGTAGTATCGAGGAGCATCGTAATACAGATAACTTGCCCAAATATTGGACAGTCCGCCGATGGAGTTCATCATGGCCACACCAGCCGCACGTTTCGGATATGGCCGGGCCATGTGGAGATTGAGAGTCTTGTAAAGCATGATTTGCGGGCCAGCTAGAGGCTTGCATTAGCTGCTGTCAGATCATGATCAATCAGGGCGTGTATCTTACTGCAGACAGCAGGCACGAGCATCATAGCAAAGTAGCGGCCACCGGTGTTCAATGTTCCCAAGGCAATGGCGTAGACAAGAAATGAGGTTCCGAGACAGCCCATTATGATAAGATACATGACATTTTTCCGCTATCGGTTCAATGTCAGTCCATATATATCCGGTTGACTTCCAACGATTGAAAAGGGGACCTACATCACTGAGCCACGAGATTCCATAAAACAAGATGGCTGCGAATATAAATGGCGGTGCGGTGAGAAGCATTGTGTTGATCCGGTTATATCCAAGAGTCTCGACAATGGACGGGAAGAAGTTGACGGTAGAGCCCATAGCTTGAGCCATGCCCATACACCACACCATGACCCAGATTTTAGGGTCCATGATGGCCTCTTTAAAGCCACCCAGTGTCGAGGTGTCCTCGTGAGCTTCGCCTGCACCCGCCTCCATTTCAAGTCGCCAGACAGCATAGTCACGCTCCACGGAGCTCAGTAGTCGCGCATTGTGGGGGTACTCGGGCATGAGGAGCGCAAATATGAGGCCACACCCAATGGTAATGACACCCTCCCTTTAGGCTGTTAACACAGAACGTGCTGGATAAGGGTACATATACACTGCGCACTTACACGATAAACAGCCATCGCCAGCCCGCAATTCCGTAGCGACCGTCAAGTGTCAGGCAGGCCGCACCGATAAGACCTCCAAAGGCACTTCCAATCATCTGGAAGATGAAGAGAGCGGCCAAACGCTTGCCAAGCTCTTGCTTGGTGTACCAGGCACTAAGGAAGTAGATGACACCGGGAAAGAAGACGGCCTCGGTGACGCCCAAGAACACACGCACGGCCAAAAGACCCTGATATGTCTTGACTGCAGCTGTCGAGGAGCTGACAGCTCCCCAAACCACGGCCGCGGAGCAAATATCTAAAATCGGGTTAAGTCGTTAGACAATTGAACCGGTTTACTGCCCAACGTATGGGGAGATTGTACATACAAAGGCCCGGTCGTTTAATCTTGGTCATTATCAAGTTGGATGGGATCTGAAACGGGATATATCCAACTGTGTATGGGTGAGCATACGGTTCGAAACTTGTAGATTGATCTCAAACATACCAAAGAGGATGGAGATGGCCGTGGCGAAGTCTTCGGTTGTCATGTTCAGGTCATCCATAATTCCGTAGACCTTGGTAGCAGCTAACGCAGATCTGTCGATGTAGTTGAGGATGTACAGGATTCCCATAATTGGCCTTTAATTGTCAGTACAAGATCCAACACGTGTACGAGATTCTCGCATGTGTACTCACATAATGACCATGTCCATCTTGCGGACCATGGTCTTCCGCAGCTTGTTCATTTCTTCATCACTCTTGTTGCGAAGGGTTCCGGGCATAACGACCGCTTCTGGAGTCTTTGGCACATCGGCACCGCCTTCTTCGCCCCTAGAGGCGTGGATAGCCATTGGGACATCTTTTTCTTCGGCGCTCATCTTGCTTTTGTGTTTCCCGCCGCGGGGCGAACGGGTTGTCGAAAGGAACTGACGAATAAAACAAGGTTAGAATGTCCTGGTTATTTCTGAGCTCGAGGGTAGTTGAACGCAAGCTACCCCGGAAAAGTGAATGCTAGTTGTTAAATGAAGGTGAATGCACAGAAAGACTCGTATAGTTGATGTAGCGAGGGAGTTGGTTGCTGATATATTGGTAACGCCAGCGAGCCGCACGAGCCTCGGATCCCCCAGTCTGCCAACCATTGAACACCCCGGGGAAATGGAGCGATGTGATGAAATACTTCGATTCTCTCACAGGCTAGGGACTTCCTTCGGTCCCCAGAATGCACAGGGCGGTATGTACAAATGGCATGCGACGCAAGTAGCTAGCGGTTCTGCCGGGGTGTTTTAGAATGTGGAGACGAGTCCACCGAGCCCACACTTAAGAATGCGGGGAAACCGGCTTATCTTCTTGATCGATCCCCGCATCTTATATCTCGCCCCGGGTATCCCAGTTTGACATGGCTCAGGCGACATCCGACCGGGGCAAATGTATGAGATGATTTGGGTGGCGCGACAGAGAATATAACGGAGTAGCCGTTGAATCACGCGAAGGCAGGCAATGCACCTTTGAGTCTGTGGTTGGTAGAACGTATCCACCATAATGAAAGGGAGTAGAGATGATATAAAAACATACTAGATCATGGCCCCCAAAGTACGGAGTACATAAGCTTAATTCTGGTTCTGGTCAATGGAAATCTCCACATGAGTCTGCAGAAGTTCTTTATGGGGAAATCTAGTGATGGCATACACGCCACAATACATGTTTCCTGGAAGCCCCCCGCCTGTATAGGTTGCCCGTGTTAAGAATACCTGTGTTTGTTGGCTTGTTGGATGAATTACAAAGCTCTCACAATTCGGATCCGGAATAATAGAGGGCCAGAACTCTGGTAGTCGCCAAGATTGGATGCATAAGTGGAAATGTCATGTGCTCACGTCATAAGTTGCAGCCGAGCAACATACCAACAAGTTCCATCATGATTTTCAATATAATTACTCCAGTTTCCCCATGGGGTTCTCCACAGTTTTCTTGGACAGGCTAGCTTAACCGAGAAGCGACGACTACCGGAAGGGCGCAAGGCGGTCTTAACTTAACAGGCAATAAGGTGGTTGTGTGGCTGGCCTAGCTGTTCTACCTTGGCAACTTGGCACTTGGTCCCCGCACTTGGACGGTTGGAGGTGTCGGGAAACGATGTCAGTCGTCTGGTGTTAATGGACACTGTCATGTGGCAGCCAACGGCATAAGTCTTCGGCAATGATTGACCACTGTTGGCTAGGGCCGGGGTGTTATGTCGGAAAAGTATCCGACATCGTCATTCCTCAATAATATTTCACATTTGATGGATTTCTCAGCACAAATTACAGAGCGTGTCTGACCCATGTTCTGCTTTATTGTAAATTTCAAAGAATCACAGGAACAATTGTACGAACCAGATAACACAACCGACAAAGCCCTCAAAACACCGCCATGGCCGAATCATCCAAACCAGTCATTCTCCATCTAGGAGAGCCCATTGAGTTCAACCCCGACCTCTACACGAAACTGCAAGAGCAGTTTACCGTCATGCGCCCCTCCCTTGAGGATCGCCAACGTGAACCCTGGCTACAAGCTCTGAAAGACCGAAAATGGGGCGACTTCCAGGCTGTATTCCGACCTTTCTGGAACTCCGGCGGCGAAATGGGCCGCTGGGATGCCGAGATGGTGCCTCTGCTCCCCAAATCAATGCGCCTGTTTGCATCCGCCGGTGCAGGGTATGACTGGGCCGATGTCGATCTGCTCGCGGAGGCCGGCATTCTCTACTGCAACGGTGCGAGTGCAAGCTCCGAGGCTGTGGCAGACATGGCCATCTACCACATCATCTCCGTCTTTCGTAATATCCAATGGAGCAACATGGCCGCGCGGTCCGGTGACGCCACACAGTTCCTCGACGCACATCGCAACCAACCCGTGGGCGCCCACAACCCAGCCGGCTTCACGTTGGGGGTCATCGGACTGGGCAACATCGGATACCGCATTGCTCTCAAGGCGTACCGGTGCTTCGACATGAAGATCCTATACAACGACCTCGTTGCCAAGTCGGCAGAGCAAGAGGGTGCGCTGGGCGGTGCTCAACTCGTTCCTAATCTTGACACTATGCTTGGACAGTCCGATTGTGTGGTCATCGCGACCCCAGGTACCGGAGGAAAAAAGCTTCTCGATGCTAGCCGGATTGCCAAGATGAAGAAGGGATCAAGACTGGTTAACATTGCGCGAGGAACCCTCGTTGACGAGGAGGCTCTCGCCGATGCGCTTGACAGCGGTCATTTGTGGGCCGTTGGGCTGGATGTCCACGAAAACGAGCCAAACGTGAACAAACGCCTTCTCCAGTTTCCTCGTTGTAGCTTTACATCGCATAATGCTGGAGGTGCATTTGAAACAACCGCGGGCTTTGAGGAGTTGTCTATGAGGAACGTATTGGCTGTACTGGGTGGAAACGATCCCCTAACCCCCGTGAACAAGCATCTTATGAAAGTCTAAGAGCCAGACGGATGGATAATTACCGCCGTGAATGTAACATGGCTGTGTTAATAACAGTCAATGTTTATGTTCCTAGATTACATGATAGCAAAACAAGAGTCGAATATCTGGTGCATGACAGAGCGAATGTCTACGCGTGCTCCTGTGGCGTCTTGCTGTGTCTGGACCTCCTCCAAAACCCTCACTGTCACACGAGCATTTGCTGCCACCTTTTTCATGCCAATTATCAGCTCGAATATCCACTTCCGCTCAGCGCGGTCAGTTTCCTCCGATCCGAGCATCAAAAGTGGCCATAGCTGGCTTACAGGCAACGTCTCGCCAGGTCCCAAGTCGTCCACTATCAGTCTTGTAATGCGGCGGATATGGCCGAGTGCCTCTATGGTTTCCCGGGATAGAGGAAGGTGTTTATACGCCACGCGATGGAGATGCACCTTGCTGGCGTGGTAGTTGGACAGGTAGGTTCGGAACGCCCTCGTGATCGATGTTGCAAGACTGGATGAGATGTGCGGTTCCGACAATTTTCCTTCCACGGCGTGATCCATAAGAGTTGGCCTCTCTTCGTATAGAAGGCGCAGGTCCCGGGTGATTTGTGATGCAATGCGCATGACCTCCGTTTCGTCCTCGACAGTGCCTCGGGAACGGTGCCAGGGGTCAATTGCGGAGATTCGTCCCATGAAACTCTCGACCTTCTGAAAGAAGGATATTCCGGGATAGTATAGGACCTGGAATAATACATCTTCGATGTCTTGACTACCAGCTTCATATATGTGGCCGTTGTTGCCGCGATCAGGATTTGAAGAGCCATTGCCACTTGTTGGTTCTAGATTCGTCATAAGAACATCGCTTTTGTCGGAGAGAAACAGGCCCTCTCCACCTGCCGACACGACCCGCGCGTCCAATAGGCGTATCCATGATAGAAGGCGGATTTCAACATGACGGAAGCCCCGGAGCCTATCACTCTCCTCTTGAAATATGGTAAAGGCGCGCTTCAAATGTCCGTGTGCTCCTTGTACCCGGTCTTCTAGAATGTCGACGTAGCATAGGAAGAACATGGTCGCGAACATATGCTCCCGGTCCGCCTGCTTTGTGTTTGGTGGAGCCGAAGCTTTGAAACCATTGACTCCGGTAAACAATAAGAGCTCCTGATGTGCTAGGTTGTAATGATTGGGCTGTCCGGGACGGCCTGATACCTTGTGGCGATGATACAGAAGATTTGAAAAGGCAAGGATAGCGAATCGTACCATGATCGATGAGTTACACATCGATAACAACATCTGCCGCATAGCTGACCACCGCTTCTGTGTCTCTACTTCAGCTAGTATTGGAGGCACTGGCGCATGGACAAAATAGTTGATGAGTTCATGATCCTCGATTGTTGACATCTGCATAGCCCCGTGGCCTGCGCCGACTGTTGTGTTGTAGTCCAAACTTGGCCACGATGTCTAACACATGGGTCTCATTAGCGATGGCATATAAAAAGTCCTGTGATCCACTCACGTCATCCCATTGTGTCTCGGGATTGCAATTCATTTGCGGCGAGCCTTTGGGGTTCGATTGGCCAAGAATATCGGAGTTTGTACTCCACATGAAGCTCGCGTAGTCAAACAACTGGTCAACGCCACATGGGCTTTGCTGCCACGTTTCTTGGGAATCATTTTCCGTTTCGCCCGTCTGTCTAAGCAACTGTGACTCTCGTGCTGCCGATGGAGATGCAGATAACGTCTTTCCATAGGAAGGTCTCGATGGTGAAGCAGGCGGGTGATTGAATTTGGTGCCGACAAACTTCCATTGAGTCTCCCCGCCCTCAGGACTCCATGTGCACTGGAGATTCAGTCGCTCGCAGTGCGAACATCTTGGCCGCAACTCATCGCATCTCACTTTGCGACGACTTCAATCCCAAAGGTCAGATCCGCCATGGTCATGGATTAGGGTAAGGCAGAGGGATCAACTCGCCGGCAGGTCACACATCCATTTTTTGAGCGAGCTGGCCTGGAGGCAGTTTTGGATGAATGACAATCAAGGTTCTGGGCCATGTCTTTTAAACCGGCTGGCTGGCTGCTTTGGTTGATGGATGCGAGAGTGAACGTAATAATAGCTGTAAGCTGTTGAAGTAGTGGAAGGGGGGCAGCAATGAAAATGGTTGTCATTATCGCATCCTTCGTGTCGCGGGGAGCAAGAGGGAACCCGGCGAAAGGAACCTGTCTCCTATGGAGAGAAGAACGAGACAAAATGACATTGACATGCATTATACGATGCGGGGAAGCCTGGGGTAGCCTGTGCTGCCTACGCGGGGGGACGTTCAAGTCTGGAGTACAATGTAAAGCCCGTAGCTTTATCCGATCCTTTGTGAAATTAGACCAGGGGGATTGTGGCCATATGAACAGCTGATTATGGTTGCGTCAAAGATCCGCATGGCAGTGTCGGCAGGGTTACGGGTTTGGTTCTTCGTTATGGCCCCAGATCAGCAGATCAATTAAGAGTTCAATTTTGAAAGATAGGTACTGTTTATTGTTTGTACTCTGGTTTCAATAAATTCAATTTGCCGTGTATTCAGACCTCACACCTTATTCTCGAGATCCGTAACGTCAGTTTCAACCGCTGTAGTACGGTTCTTGTAGCCAGAGGCACCGAAACCAGCCTTCTCCAACTCTTCGGCAATGTCATTCGGAGTCACTCCCAGCTTGGCCGCCTCCTGGGGTGTAAATGTTGCCCAGTTATCATATTCGTCAAACTGCCCTCTCCCAGAAACCGGAAACCCCAAATTGATGGCGTAGAATAGAGTAAAGGAAATAGCGAGACCCGTGAAGAATGCTGTGTAGTAGAGTTTGGAGAGTACCTTGGGAGCATTTTCAATCTCGCCAGCATTGACAATCAACCCTCCAATGGTGGGGGCCCACCCGGCCACCCAGCAAGGAACCGCTCTCCAATTGAAGCCATGGGAAAACCAGTAGTCGGAGGGGTGAGACTGGTACAAGTCATTGAGTTTGATCTTTTGTCCCCGAAGGATATAGTAGTCGCAGATCATGACGCCCATAAGGGGTGCAAGGAACACCGAGAAGGAGCTCAAGACGGTAATAAAGGCTTCCGCGCGATTGACAAGCTGCCATGGCTGGATAACCCATGCGGCGACAAACGTGATTATGGAACCTCGGCGGATGTCAATATACCGCGGTACCAAACCAGCCAGATCGATGCCGCCGGCGACAGCGTTTCCGCAAACATTCTGGAACAAGATGGCAAAGGTAAAGGCCAGTGCAAGGAAGAAGACGCCAGCGCGAGCCTTGGATGATCCATCGCCGTCTATGTTCAGTTAGTATCAGACGATCATACTGTTTGTAAATAAAACTCGGGAGCGGCATGAAAATACTAACAGTCCATCATGACCATCATCAGATCCGGAGGGTTCCACCAAATGTCTCCGTAAATGACCTGGCACGCAGCCGTCGTAACGAGACCACCGAGGGAGACAAATATGCCGACAAACCACTGCACAGACACGGTACCAGCGACGAAGCCCATCTTGGAGTTGGAGTATCTCGAAAAGTCACTCTCGTTGACAATCCCAGCCACTTTGGAGCCAATAGACTGGTTAAGACCGGCCATCATAAGCCAGGAAATGCTCCATCCTGATGTCGCCGTGGTTTTCTGGCCCTGGTAAAAAATGGGGCCTACGCCACCAGCCACGACCAGTGACCAGATCATCATGGAGATCATGGCCAGGCCGCAGCCAATGCTCGAGAAGAAGAATGGCTTTTTGAAGCGCTCGGGGCGAAGAAACAGGAATGGCAGTGATATCACCCAGAAGACAATAAATCCCACCATTTCTTGCGTCGTGGTTGGCATGGAGGCGGAGAGAGTGTTGGGCAGCTTCTGGAAAGACGGCCAGAGCGCAACTAGACACACACTAAGAAGGACACAATGTTAATGGATGGGCGGGATATAATCCGAAGTACACACGGTGGACCAACGTGACAAGTTTTCCGCCATTCCAGCCTTAATTGTTAAGTTAGCAAGAAGCCAAGATATGCGATTCCAATGTCAGATTCAACTTACACTGGACGGCGTTCCAAATAAAGTTCAACAAGCACCGTTGAAGGAGCGGGATATAAGCCCCACGCAGTCCCCACGTAAACCGATTCTGGACGGTGAATCCTATGTGCCATGTCAAGCCGCACCACGCAATGATGCAGGCAAACAACGAGACAATAAATCGCGATACGACAATGATGGCCATGGCCTGGCCGACGGAAAGGCCTTGGGTGAGAAATGTGTTGGGTGTCTGCCACGTGGACACATTGAGAGCGCCGCTATAAATTCATCTGTTAGGACGAGGCTTGTTTTATCAAACGTTCATCGTTGGAGGGTTTTCCCACAGAGTTGACGAGCCAAAGAAGTTGAACCATCCCCAGGTCCGTCTAGATGGTGGCAGAGGAACGAGGTCGCGGTTGCACCATGTTGTGGTCTCCTCATGCCGTGTCTCGTCGGCCTCGAGAACGATGGCTTCCTTGGCCTTCCGAATGGCCTTTGATGCCATGCTGGCGTATACGGATGAAAAGTGCTGCGCAGGAATGCAGGATGAAGTCTAACAACTCTGCAATCTAGAAGATGTTAGGTCTTCCAACTGTCCGCCAGTCTACGGTGCGCGTCTCTTCATTTAATTCTCCCATGCCTATCTGCTCTACGAGTACATCTATCTTGTCCCTGTCATGATGGAAACCGGGGTAGACACCATCTGTCTTATCAAAACCGGGGTGACATCGCCCGTGTTTCCATCAGTCGATAGATAGGACAACTTCTGGGTTCCGTAACTAGCAGGCATGGGCGATACCATGTCTAACCGGATAAAGACAATTACCCAGCTGTATTCACTGGGATTATCGCAAGTCTGGGGAATCATACGGCGAAGGGTCTTATCAGAGGCGCATGTGCATTTGTACCACCTGGGACAGGCATCCATTGATTGAACCATCTGGGCTTGGGAGGGCAAGAGGGGTATTGGTAGGGATTGAGAACCCCTCATGCGTGTCACTTAAAGCTTCCACTCTAGCACGATTTGGGGCTTTTCTGGACAAGACCCAAGCTCGGGGTTGTAATTGGGGGCCGACGATAAGAATGGGGCTCCGTTTGGCATCGATCACGACATTTCAAGTGGAGGACGAGCTATTTACCTTGACTTCTTCACAAGATGAATTAAATTAATTTTAGTTTCAATTTTCCATACAAATCCATTTCTTACCTGCTTGTCGAGTTGCATTGTACGATTCTGCCTCCAGTTGTATACGGCATTGATCAAGTATGGCTGCTTCACAACCCGTCAGGTTCAGGATTGGGGTAGACGTCGGCGGGTAAGTCAAGCTGTTCATCAGCTTTGTTTCATCCATCAATCCACATCTCTGCAAGAAAGCACAATCTGACAAGAGATGAAGAACAAACACTGATGGTGTAATTCTTGATCCCATCAACTCCTCCGGTTCAGACCGGGGCATTGTGGCCTGGAAGAAGTCGAGCACGACGAGGAATCCGAGCGATGGCATCAACAATGTCATCCGGGACATGTTTGAGCAGTCCAGCGTCAACCCTGAGCATGTAGCCAGCGTCACCATTGGAACGACCCATTTCATCAATGCCGTTGTCGAGATGGACCAGTCGCGACTAGCCAAGGTTGCTGTGCTCCGGCTATGTGGCCCCTTCTCCAAGGACATCCCCATTGGAATCGATTGGCCGCCTCGCCTGCGCAAGATCATTTGTGGCTACCGTAGCCTTGTTGACGGCGGGCTAGAAATCGACGGCAGCTTGATCTCGGAACTAGACGAGGACGAGGTCCGCCGGCAGTGCGAGACCATCAAGTCCCTGGGCATCAAGAGCATAGCCGTTGTCGGAATCTTCAGCCCTATCGACATAGTGCACAGGCAGGAGGAAAGGGCATCCGAGCTAATTAAAAGCCTTTACCCCGAGGCTGACATTGTCTGCTCTAAGGATGTGGCCAACATTGGCTTCCTCGAGCGCGAAAACGCTGCTATCCTCAACGCATCCATTCTTCCATTTGCTCGGCGGACCATCCACGCCTTCCAGGAAGCCATTGCACAAGTCCACCTGAAATGTCCCATCTTCGTCACCCAGAACGACGGTACCATCCTGCCCGCGAGTGCGGCTGCGCGTCTCCCCATCAGGACATTCTCCAGTGGCCCAACGAACAGCATGAGGGGCGCTGCGTTCCTCATGCAGGATCAGAAGCTTAGCGAAGCCATGATGGTGGTGGACATTGGTGGTACGACGACGGATGTTGGCTTGCTTCAGAAGAACGGGTTTCCGAGACAGTCTGCTGCCTTTAGTGAGATCGCGGGTGTTCGCACCAACTACTCGTATCCTGACGTGCGGAGTATCGGACTGGGAGGCGGCTCCATTGTCGGGCGAGACAAGGACGGGAACCTGACCGTCGGACCAGAGAGTGTCGGATACCAGATACAGTCCAAAGCCCTGGTCTTCAAGGGCGATATCCCAACTGCTACGGATTACACCGTCCTTGGAAACTCTGGGCTGGACATAGGAGACAGGTCCCTCGTTGATGATAAGGCGACTCTGAAGGACTCGTTGGCCGAGTTCAAAGACAAGGTCAAGTCTATTCTCGAGGCCATTGTTGACACTATGAAGACATCTCCGGGGGATATCCCCGTTGTTCTGGTTGGTGGCGGTGCTATAGTCGCCCCTGACGAATTGGCCGGTGCCAGTCGCGTCGTCAAGCCCAACTGGTCCGGGGTAGCCAATGCTATTGGTGCAGCGACAGCCCGTGTTGGCGGCGTGGTAGACTCTGTTGAGAATACAGAGGGCAGGGCCATGGCTGAAGTGACCAAAGTGGTCTCGGATCGCGCAATTGAGGCTGCCGTTGCCAGCGGGGCTCTTCGAGAGACAGTCACCATCGCTGAGATTGAAAGCTTTCCGCTACAGGTATGCCATGACCAACAGACCACTGTAATTGACGCACATTGATACTAACAGGGCCTACTAGTACATTGCGAATAAGTCCAGGATAATAGTCAAGGCTGTTGGCGACTACGACTTTGCTCGAACAGACTTCGCCGCCGAGACGGTGTCTCTAACCGAAGCAGACAATGCCGATGGTGGTTTCGCCGACGACACAAACCACGTCACCGAAAAGACAGCCGATAACCACGCAGCTGGCGATATCCCCGACACCCCGACAGTAGTATTCACCAAAGACTACATCAACTCATATAAGCCGACGGTCATCAACCGGGAGTGGATCCTCTCAGAGACAGACTTGCAATTCATAACTACAGGCTGCTATATCCTCGGCACAGGCGGCGGTGGGAGTCCATACCAGCACTACCTCCGTCTGCGTGAGATGCATCGTGGGGGCGCCAAACTTCGTGTCATATCCCCTCGGGATCTCAAAGATGATGCCATTATCGCCTGCGGGGGAGGCAAGGGATCGCCTCAAGTTTCCATTGAGAAGCCGTATGGAGATGAGTACGTAAAACGTTTCTAACCGTTGTCTCATAGCTGAGCTAACATGGAGAATCAGAATGATGGAGTCTCAGAGGGAACTGTACAACTTTCTCAATCAGAAGCCCGATGCTGTCATCCCTCTGGAGATTGGTGGTGGAAATGGTTTACAGGGCCTCATCATCGGCGCTTCAACTAACCTCGACATCCCCGCCATCGATGGTGACTGGATGGGCAGGGCCTATCCAGTGTCGTGGCAGACGACGCCTGTCGTGTTTGAAAAGAAGGCCATGATGGTCCCCACTTGTATATCGGATGGGAATGGAAGAATCATAGTAAGTTCCAACTGAAAAGGAAAGAACTTGGCCTTGCGTGCTAAATAACCTGCAGTTCATGACCAAGTCACCCACCGAGCTCGACGTTGAGCGTGCCTTGAGAGCTGCCCTATCCCAGATGGGCTCCCACGTTGGATGCGCAAAGGGTCCCGTGTCCGGCAAGAACACCAAAGAATGGGTCATCGAGAACACCATGTCGCTGTCGTGGCGTATCGGCCGCGCAGTCGCTCTCTCGAGGTGCAGCAATACGGTCGACACGGTTGCCGAGTCCATCATCTCCGAGGTGGGCGGCGATGAGTCGGCAAAGCTCCTCTTCAAGGGTAAGATTGTCGGCGTAGAGAGGGTGACGAGGATGGGTCACGCGTATGGCGAGGTCATTATCGAGTCAACAGCCAGCAAGGACGCCAAGGAGAAGCTGGTCATTCCGTTCAAGAATGAGAACATTTATGCCAAGAAGGTTTCTGCGGATGGAACTGAAGAGGTACGTTTATTGTTCCATCCCTACACTACCGCTTGTACAGCATCTAACGTCGGAGGTTGTCTCCTAGATTATCGCCATTGTTCCTGATCTTGTCTGTGTCATCGATGCTCAGAATGGCGAGGCCCTCGGTACCCAGGAATACCGGTATGGTCTGCCTGTGGTTGTGCTGGGAATCAACGCCTCGGAGAAGTGGACCTCTACGGAGAGGGGTCTCGAAATCGGCGGTCCCAAGGGCTTCGGGTTCAATGACCTCGAATACAAGGCATTGGGCAAGTTTACGAAACCACGCAGTGTCATTGACGAGTATTCTAACTAGAATAGATTCCATCACCATCAAGACTCCCATTTCTCTTCCAGAACATTCCACCCTACATGTATGGATGACTTACACGGCCACATACATCATGAGTGTCCCCGTGCATGTATCATTTGCTGTTAGCGTAAGCAGCCCCAAATCGTATGCACGGCACGTAACAAACGATGTAGTTATGCTTAATATTGGGAAAGATCAAGTCGTATTATGGGGTACAGACGGAACGGGTGCTTGTCGGCACTACATAAGACAGCCACACATAGACGAGGTCCAGGTATTCAAGCATGTTTGTGTCAACTGACATATGTATTCATCATCATGGTGTATTTCGCTAATCTAGACCCAATTCAATGGTCTTGGACGCTCAGTTTCTCATAGCGCATGTCACATGTACCCAATTTACCACTGGGTGTGGCTGTGCCTCTCACGGGCCTCACTGTAAGAGGGGGGGTGGTTAGCAGCTGGAAGGTTGGAGACATGCGTGTTTTGGATATGTATTGGGGGGGGGGCGAGGCTGAACATACGGGTTGTACTCCTCCTGGTCGCCGTAGTGGTTGTCGTAGAGCTGCTCGGCGTTCTGCTTGGCGTGGTGCCTGGCCTTCTCGCGGTCGACGAAGTCGGCGCCCTTGGTCTCGATGAGCTTGTCGGCCTCGGCGCCGGCAAAGGCAGCGAGGGCCTCCTTGGCGAAGCCGTGCGAGACGGTCTTGCCCTCCTTGCGCTGCTGGTTCTCGAAGAGGTGCATGGCCTCGAAGGCGGCGGCGCCACCGATGAGCTCGTGGGACAGCTTGCCCTCGTGCTTGTCCTGGTAGACCTGCTCGTGGTTGTCCTTGCCCTCGTCTGCCATGTGGAATACCCCGCGTTAGCCGTCTTGCTTCCTAAAGTAGGCCGAGCCTCTCTGTCGTCTAACTAGACAGTGGGATTGTAGCTTTGGAGGGGTCATCATACCGAATCCGAACATGTTGGCGGTTGGTTGTAAAGTGAAGGGGTTGTAGTGGTATGTGTTTAGATGGTTGTAGATGATGGCTTCTTTCTCTTGAGACAGATGGACTCGCAGGGTCTTTATATGTCCTCGAGGAGAGCAACAAGAGCACTAACACCTACCTGCTCGTACTACATAGCGCTAAGTGCTACCTACCCCTGGATCCATCACTCGAGCATCGCCATTGAGGGTAACGGGTCTCGGTCCCCTTGACTGGACCGGGCCACTGAAGAGCTGCGCCGGACAACCGGGGCGTGGCAGCTGAAACCTGGAGCTGTTGCTGGCCACGTCACTTGGGAAGGGGGGCAACGATAATACGGAGTACGGGGTATGGCGAAGCATGACAGACGATGTTGTTTGCCGGCCTACGAATGAGCTCATGGCTGCCCCTCCTGTTGAAGCTCCCTCCTTACGGAGGGTCCTTACGGAGTACTCCAGTCGTACTACTCGTATGTAGACTAGAGCAACAAGTACCTAACTCGTGCTCATGCTCGTGCCTGCGCAACACGACGACAACTTCTTGCGGGCGCGAAGCTGCTACAGCCTACCAAGTGCAGCTCACAATGGGGACTCCCGGCACGCCCAAGCCGAGTTTCCGACTTAGCCGGGCCCGCCCCTCAGTGTCCACCGCCCGGTGCGAGGCGCCAATGGGCCCACTCGGCACGGCAAAGCCGATCTATAGATGGCCCTCCCCATTAATTCGGTCCTATGGCAGCGTCGCAGGACGCCACATTGTACGCGAATGCCCTGTCTCCCAGCACTGCTGTTATATCATCAATACTACAGTCTACATGCGAGCAACGTCGTACGACGTACGCGTATGACAGTGCATTACGGATAGGCGCAGCAGCTGTCCCCTGGATCTACGGGCTGGCCCCACTCGAGCAATGGCGATGGGCATTGAGGGGTCAGAGGGGGAGGCGGAGGGGTTCTGCTGGCTTCCATGCCTCGGAGTCGGAGAGTGGTTAACAAAGTCTCGCAAAGCTCCTAGAGTCCAACAGAGTCCAACGGCAAGGGGCAGGGCAAGTCCGGTAGTGCAGAACCCAATTGAATGGTGCCGTGCCGCTGTCGTATACATGTACATGTACATGTACTCTGTACTTATTACTGCATTGGGAGGTTTACCCCTTTCGCGCCAGTTGGAACGAGCAGCAACGCGCTTGAGCGTGTGTGCCTTTCCTGAGAAGCCCGCGGGGCAAGTATGATGCAACACAATCATGTGGGTTGTGCTCCCTCGTACGGAGTATTATAACGATACGTTGCAATATGATCATCTCCAGACAGCCATTGTAGCTCGTAGTCTCGTAGAGTCTCGTGGAGTAGCGCCGCAGGGGCCAACAACAGGGGCCAATTGCCAATACTCGGGCAAAGTCAAGACTCAAGGGTCCGCAAGCCATCTACGTCGTGCTCTGCCTCAATGTACAAGAGTTGGAGAGGTACATACGACTGGCTGAGCTTAGGTCGCAGCAGGCAGACGCGCACGAATGCCGGAGCAAGGTGAATGGGCTCAATTGGCTCCAGGCCCGGGCCATGCAACTGCGCATAACTAGTTTCAGCTTTCAATGGTCCTGCCTGCCTCTTCTTCCGATTATGTAGTGCTAATTCCCGTGCGCGGGTTATTAGTCGTGGAATCGCAGTTGATTGGGACTTCCTGCGGGGTTGGCGTTGGCAAAGACCCATCGCAACCGCTTCTAGCCTCTAGGCAGAGAGACTCATCAGACTCGAGAGCTCCGTTCCACAAGGAAGAGCGGCTTCTATTCTTGGCGCACTACAGCTGCGCCGATATGCGTGACAATTATTACACCAGGCCAACTGACTTGGGGTTGGACATGGATAAAATTAACCATACTCGTCACCTGCTTCCACCGTCTCCAGCGGAGGAGGAGAGGGTCGAGTCGATACGATTACGAGACGTAAGTATTACATGTATACAACCAACTCGCGCCCGCCGTGTATGCATATCAACAGTTGACAGCCTGACGATGATGCAAGAGGAGGAAGACCCTGTTACCCTGTTGGCCGCGACACGGCCAAGTCCGTTGGTACGCGTAATGGCCAATGGATCAAGTGGGTTCTCCTTCGTGTGGCATTACTCCGTACGAGTAGTCGTGGCTCCGTAGTACGAGTAGCAGTCCTCCGTAGTCCATACGTGCATACGCCAATCGGTCATGGCCGTATTTCCGCCTCAGCTCGGCCCCTGGATGAGGAGCCTGGCAACCTGGATGAGGCTGGTCTAACACAGCAACTCCACATCGAGGCGCACACCGACTGTACGGAGTAGTGCCCAGCATTGCTAGTCCACCAGGCTTGCCAAGTTGGTGAGCTTCGGCATCATACGGACTGTCGCTCCATTGTCCCTTGCTTTTGCCATTGGACTGGGCGAGGCGGCAATGGCTACGAGTACGTCAAGCCAGCTGCCAGCCTGGCATGCGGTACAGGTAGCTTTGGTAGCTTTGAAGTCCACGAGTGGTCGTCTTACGTACGCCTACGGGGACCATCGGTGGCGGGGTTGTGAAAGCATTCCCCGACGCACCGAGGTTCAGCATCCTGAAGAACTCTGCCTTGTGTACCTGCAGAAACACCAGGACCTCGTTCCGCCGAGACACAGCTACAGCTCCCCGTTGCGGGCGGCTTTCCGGATGAGTGAGACATGCCTGTGGGATGTCCGCGAAAGCAGAGAGTTCTGGAACCTGGACTGCATTGCGTCGAACCAAAGTTTCCCCGCCCAATGCCATATCAAAACGCACCCCCTTCCCCTGTCCTGGTGAAGCGACGGATTGTTAAGCCGAGGACAAAGATATCAGTTACATGGTCAACGTGGTTAACATCAATCGTATCGCTCGTTATTGACCTGGAAGCCCTTGGCGTCGGATAGCTTCGAATCGAAAAGTACGCCGTTCGGATTGATGCCGCAATGGGTGCCGTTCCTCGAATGAATGCTCGGAGAGTTGCCATAGTAATTGCTGCCGACGAGTCGTGGGACAAGTCCATAATCGATCTATAGGATGCACATTCTGTACGTCATAACCAGGAGGGCCTTGTTCTCGATCATAACTGTTCGCTCGCAAGGGCCGACGGTTTCGATGGAGGAGCGTATGCCTGTGCTTGTGACAGAGTGCGGACAATTCGACCCTCCCGGTGACAGGAATCTTCGAGCTCGAAACGTCGTCGACTAGTGACGTGAAGAAAACAAGATCCAGCCGTTAAGATACATTGCGTACGCCCTCTCTAGTAATAGCGAGAGTAGCAAAAACCACTTACGGCTTCAAGTCGGCCGGAGACTGGACGTTGCGGATGGATGGATGACGAGAGCAGAAGCAGAATGAGGGGAAGAAGAGAAGCCGGCGTGACAGCCCTATCACCAGCTGTGGACCCGCTGTTTAGCCGAGGCAGGTGATCCAATCACGGGGTGGCATATCAAACCACCAGACTTTCCCTCCATCGTCAGAAAAACGCCAGCAATTCAGTGAGACTGTATGTGTCTGCAGCCGACGCACCTGTAAAGCACGGAGTGGCCCGTTGATTTCCATATTTGTGCCATTCAACTACAGAATCATGGTGTACTACTTCACCTCCAACGTTGTGACGCCGTCGGCGGCCATCTACGTCGGCAAGGACAAGTTTGAGAGTGAGTCTGCACTTTCACAGCACCGTCTTGATCAAGTTCATTTTGACACTCACACGCTGCTTTAGATGAGGACCTGATCAAGTATGGATGGGAAGAGGATGTCTGGTACGTACATTCATTATCAACACCTATCCAAGCCATTTCCAAGAGCACAAAAACGCTGACCACGATTTCTCTTCACTGTTTTAGGGTAAGAAGCGCCATATTAGCATCATCATCATCAGCCTCATGACGAGACTGAACTGACATTGTACATGCGCCCCTAAAGTTCCACGCCGACAAGCTCTCCAGTGCACACATCTACCTCCGCATGCAGCCCGACCAGCAATGGGACAACCTGCCACAGGACCTGGTCGTTGACCTGGCACAGCTCACAAAGGCCAACTCGATAGAGGGTAAAGAAAGCACCTTGCCTCAAAGCCATGACTCAGAAAACATCAACTGACTGACTGTCCCCAGGGAACAAAAAGGACAACGTCGCTATCATCTACACGCCGTGGTCCAACCTCAAGAAGGATGGCTCCATGGATGTGGGCCAGGTGTCATTCAAGGACCAGCGCAAGGCAAGAACACACACACTCACCTCTCTGGAGGGAATCTTTTATTTTTAACACAATCAATCAAATCAATAGGTTAAGCGCATCCTCGTTCCCACCCGTGAGAACCCCATCGTCAACCGCCTCAACAAGACAAAGGTTGAGAGGAAGCCCGACTTCAAGCAGGAGAAGGATGATCATCTGCGGGAGCTGCGCAAGAAGGACCAGGCAGTTAACCAGAAGAGGGTACGTGATCCGGTGTCGAGAACCCCATTCCCATTCAAACACAAAGGAGAAAGGGGAAAGGTAGACTAACAGGATCAACAGATGAAGGAGGAGGCCAGACAGGCCAAGGAGTGGCAGGAGCAGAAGTGGCAAAAGGAACATGCCTACGACGACATCTTTACTGAGGACAACATGGCCAGCAACAGTAACCAGGACAGGGGCTCGGACTGGGAGGACGATTTCATGTAAAAGGGGAGAAAGAAGAAATCAGGCACAAAAGAAACAAAAAGAAAGCGAGTCTACGTCAGACACTGATATCATGCGATGTGAGGCATCATTCTTATTATCAGTAGATTGGAGAGTGTAGAAAACAACAACATGGGTATTGAACAAGACATTCCTCATAAACAGGTAACAAAGGAGAAAACAGGCAAGAAACAGACCATTCCGCCACAATCAAGAACTGTTTACCTAACGTCAATTCGCCTGCTGAGCTTCAGGTCGTCAAGAGTCTGCGCGAGCGAATCGATGCCGCTCGTAGACGACGTCATCTTAAATGAGGCCTTGCGCGACGAGTCCACACTATTGGCGAGACTCGTCAGGCTTGACGTGCTCCGACTCGACACGCTCATCATGGAGCCATATGATTTCCCCACAGAGTGAGTTGACACAGTAGCATCGTCCCCAGTGGCAATCAGCTCGGGCGGGAATTCCTCCTCTTGGGCTGTCATCGCCTCAGCTCGAGCCTTATTTCCGAGGCTGATCAGTACATCGCCGCCTGGGAGCTTGACTTCCTTGGCCTCCAAGGTTTGGGCGATGTCTGTGAGTAGCACCTCCATCGGGCAGATGTACGCAACCTGCTTCCTCTGACTCCACGCAAGCACGTGGCCGCAGAGCTGTCCGTTTGTGCTGTCGACAATCCAGGCACCACTGTCGCCAGGAATACCAATGGGGGACTGACTTCCAGCGATTGATGGCGTCGTTCCGGCGACCTGGTAAGTGTGGCTAGGGGACGTCCGGCCGTAGATTTTGACACTGGTCAGAGCAGGTAGAATCCGTCCCGTCTGCAGTCCGCTAGTACGCGCTGTACACTGGACTTCCTTCCCGGGCAGCGAGGACAACTCGGCGACGGTGCTTGGTCGCAGCAGACGCCGGTTCGACTTCGCGTTGATTTTGTTGGCGTCCTGGACATGAGGAATGAAGTTGTCGTCAGGGAGGCGTTCGTGGGAAAACTCGAAAAGCGCCCAGTCCACCTCGTGCGTCAGGCCGGCGGTCGTCTTGCGGCGGATTCCACTGGAGGCATATACTTCACCGAGGGTGAAGGTGTCTAGATGGTCCTCGTCTTCGGTCTCAGCTGAAGGGTAAAATCCCTCCTCCACGTCGTCGAGCGCAGGCTGCGTAACAATGTACCCATCTCCACATCCGGGCTCAATACCCGGGATGTCACCAGGCTCAAACTCATCTTCGTCCTCCTCGTCATCATCGTCTCCCCAGTCACTTGATACGTCAGACTCGGAATAGGGTTCAGACTCAGTATCGGAAAGCTCGTAAGCAAATTCTTCTTCGTCGTCGTCATCACCGGACACATCCGCTGCCAGCGAAGGGTTGCGCACCGGGAGAGCGCTGCTCCGGGTCACCTCTTGATCTCCAAAATCCCGGTCCGGGTCGTCGAGCATGTGGTGCACTGTCATTCCATACAGCGTATCGTCGATCTGGATAAGACCCCCGAAGCTGACCGGGGGCAGATGACGATCTCCAATCCACGCACCGATGCTGGCACCATTACTAGGCTTCTCCTGAAACTCGGGGTTGATGGCGTCAACCATGTCGTCGTGATCAACTTCCTTGCCCCGCGAATCACCTGGTTGGCTTTTCCTCGCCATTGATCGCACAACATCCTTAGTCCATCTCCGCGATCTTACAACATGGCCCCTGCAGACCTTGAGAGAGAAACCTGTAGAGTCGTCGAAAAGGTCGCCAAGTCTCTTCTTGAGGATGGCGCGCACTTTGCTCACCGAAGAGCAGACGACAACAATGGTGGGTCGCGTGTTGACGGGAGAGGGTCCCACGGACTCTAGGGATATCTCGACTGACTCCGGATGCTTGCGGTAGAATTGGCGAAGAGCCTGATTGATCTGGGGCATCAGGATGGAGTTCCATTTTTCCACGGCGTCGGCGGGTAGAGGAATGTTGGGATAAAGCTTGATTTTGCTTCCGGGCTTCTCAGGTGCTTCTGTAGAAACGTCAGTTTGAAATGGTTTGAAGTAAGAATGCGGGCAACACGTACCTTCAACGTCCACCTCCGACGCCTTGGCACGGGAAGTGACATCTGACTGCGGTGTTTGCGAAAAGCCCGATGATGATTTGATATCCCTTAGATCCTTCGATTCAACCGACGATGCTGCGGGAGCTGCAATTGGAGTCTTTTGAGGCACCGAGACCTCGGTGTTTTGCGTGTCTCCCAGCTCAATGGAGAGACGGTCCTCGAGGCCACTGACACCGTCTAGAATGCAGCAAGTCTCCAAGAATCGGCTAACCTTCATCTGTACAGCAGACAGAAGAGATTCACCATAACAGTCTCCAGCGCGCTCATTATCCACGGCTGACCAGCAAGAGTGAACAGCTTTCATGTAAAGTGTTCCGCACGTCTGGGCAAGCTTGTTCAGCTGGTCTTGAATGGTCGCAGACTGTACCAACTGCTCAAGCGGCTGCCAGTGTCCGACAGAAATGAGAATCAATGACAGGGAGTAGAGCTCAAGAATCCGCTCGTCCGTTGACTTGGGCAGAGGGGAGTCTCTGTGAGACCTGGGATCCAAGGGGTGGCGCGACAAGGAATTCTCAGCATCTTGCTCGTCTTCAGGGAAAACGTCGAACGAGGATACGAGAGGACGGCGGATATCAACGTCGCCGCTCGTGAAAGTCGGGCCCGACTTGACAGAATCGCTGAATGAGATGTTGCTAGCGACGAGGTTTCCGTGGGTCATTCCACGTGCGTGCATGTCAAATATGGTATTTGTCAGATTGTGCGCGAGTCGGAACTTGGCCTCGAGATTCGGCTCGGCTCCAGGGTTCGCAAGAAGGTCAGAAAGTGTGGGCAGGTTGTATTGCGGATTTTGGTTGACGCGCTCAAATGAGACAGCATTGAATGACTGGGGGAAGCGATACAGAAGCCCAAACCTCGAGTTTTCCATGTCCTCGAAGTAGCCGATCAGTCGGGGCAGGCCCGTCCAGGCACCGGGAGACCTCTGGGAATCTTGCTGTAATCCAGCCGAGAGCTTTTCGAACTTGGACATCGGGGGCGTGATTCCCGTGATGGAGTAAATAGAGTTGAATGTCGCATACTCGAGAAGAAACGGTGCCCATGGTTCCTTTGAGGCACCCTTGGTCAGTTCCGAGTAGGCCGTCTTGCTCATAAAGACAACCTCGCGGGGCGGCAATTGGCCATGGGGTGCTTCTTTCTTAGATCGCAGATGGGTCAAAGAATTGGGTTGCACGACCTGAGGTGTCTGCATTCTAGTCGACTCAAAAGGCCGAGACTCGTCAACGCCGGAAGCCACCTTGCCAGCATTCTTAGCTGAGCGGGGTGGCACAGCACCCATGGAGCGGGTCCGCGAGAGGTCGTAGAGGGTGTCAATGGAAGAGGTCAGGTCGCGGATGAGATCTTCAAAGTGAGGTTTGTCCCATTTGGCCAGAGGAACTTTGCGGTCGACACCGGAGCGGTTGGAATCAGGCATGGGCTTAGAGCTGAGCCAGAGTGGCTCGGCCTCGGCCAAGATGTCTTTGATAGTAGACATGATGCTGCCGACGACCTCGCTGATGCCGGCCTTGGAGAGGGACTCATCGATCTCGGTGGACTTGGTGGGATCTGACCATTCCACACCCCAGGTAGCGAGCCTGTCTTTCTGGATGCGCAGCTTACGGTGCAGAGCCTTGATTTCCGGGTCCTGCTCATTTTGGACGGTGTCCTTGACGAAGTCGCTGGATTTTTTGGTGTCATTGTACAGGCGACTGAGGCGTTGCTGGAAGGGCAGCTGGAAGCCACTAAGCGGGAGGAAGGACTCCATGGTGGCGGGATAGAAGAGAGTTGAAGAAACAATAGATTAAGATGATGTTCCCCCCAGAATATCGAAGTTGAAGGGTGAGGGCTACAGTAGCCCCCGCCTTCGCGGTGGTGTGGCGGTTAATCCAGGAACAGTAAGCGTGGGCGGACGATCAAAGCAGCATGCCCAGTGACGTCGTCTGATGGCGGCGATACAGGGCTGGACGAGTAAGTTACAGAAGCATTGCAGTTTGATGCACGTTGGGAGATGGATGAGAATGGGAAGGGGAGATTCATAGAGAAAATGACCCGGCGACGAGGCCAAGGAAAGGAATTCCAGAAGTCGGTGCCTGGAGCGGAGCTCGCCATGCGTACCAGGCAGTTGAACGGCAAGATGACGGCCGCTGTGCGTCCCCGGGCCGCACTTGCTTGTTTGCCTGCATTCCCTCTTGCCAAAATGCTGCTGCCTGCGCGATAGATGGCGCCTCATTGGTCCGCTGATGGTCGCCTACGCCCTTTGCCCCTCTCTGACTCCAACACGTGCCGGACTCAGATCACGTGACTCCTCTGGAAGCTGTGTCTCACGTGATATATTTGCCATCCCGCCTAGGCAGCCATTTGGGAGATAACATGTTATCATGCACCACCTTGATTTTGAAAAGATATCGTATGATGAAAAATAACAATATCATGGGTCAGAATACTCCGTATTCATTATTTGATGACTCCCTCTAGAGGGGAGACACTATTATGCCCAAGTATTTGCACAGGTGCAACTAGCCAAAGCGAACTAGGCTGTAATACAGAGCACTCGTACAATGTGAGACTTTTGTACCGCATGATTGAGAGCAGGCCCTTATCATTACCACCTTCCTTTATTTTCTATGGCCAATCGAGCTATATTTACTTACAATGCGAGAACCTGCACTTACAGATAGCACATTGCACTTTAGGCCGTCGCATAAGCCCGGGAACCTGGTACTGGGCCAGACGGTCGGATCGGCGCTCCATGATGCACGAGGAGCTGGCCCACAAGGCGACAGGCTAGAGCCGGGGATTTCCCCACGAACCCACTGTCCACTGCACCTGGGTCTCGATCCCGGGGGCGGGGCCGTCTCAAGACAACTGGCGTGTGCGTCCAACGGTTGATGCACCGGAATTAAAGATGTTTGGAAACCGGGCAGAGGTACTACCCAAGAGAAGCCCGAGTTGAGACGAAATTAGATGCCCGCGCATGTCGATTGCGGGCTGTTGATTGTGGCGATGGACGGTGCCATTATTCCTCCGACAATACTAATAGCACGCCAAAACGCCCGGCGGTGTGTTATGAGTATTACTTACGGCTTATGGCTTAATATTAGGGGCAACTGCCACCGAGGGTCTAGAGCTCCTTCCCTGACGCTGCAGCGCCGCTCCTTCTCGCCTCGCCTTCCCCCTCTTTCCACCTCTTTCGGGCATCGTCCTTGTCCTCTTTCCCTTCATCCTCCACCCACCATTACGGTCACGGTGATCGACAAAGGCCTTCCTATCATTGGACCTGGCTGGAATATCCCTGCCCCAGGCTACAGTGGTGAACCCTCACACGCTAATGCTCCGTTCTCGTACAGAGGAGCCCTGGAATCCGTCCTTCACTTCTCCCCCGACACTCGCCGCCGCCCTCTTTGCCTCTCTCAGTCTCACTCTAGCCTCTCCGCATCCCGTCCCTCCATCGGCGGATGTCGCTTCCTAGGTTTGCCATCCCTGCTAGCGTCAATCGCCAAGGCTGTCCCGCTGTCTGAATGGCTCATTAAGAGCGCGGCCATTGCTGCGCCCGTCACACGTCCCAGTGATAATAGAAGGCAGCATCCCTGCTATCCCTCTCTGTTTGTCCGGCGTTGCTCCTCGGCTCACCACCCTCGTGTGCCACCACATTGCTCAGCGTAATACTTCTTGCGCCGTCCGTGCCCTTCATCCTCCCTTTCTCTTTCTTTTACTCCTCCATCTTGCTCCCATCGTATACACGTTCTCGGTGACCATCTCGTCCTTTCTACAGTACACCGACTTTGTGACACTGATGGTTTCAAAAGAAGAGGACAAATCAAAATCGGATGAACTGTCTCTTCCATGCCATGCCTGTCTCGGTAGCTGCCAATCCTCGCTGAGATTGTTGCAGCCGCCGATACATAACCTACCATGGCCCTGAGTGGCAGGACAGGCGATGAGGTGCCTGGATATGGGTGAGACCATGCCCGCCAGTGATTGCACGGGTTTGGGCGCTTACTGACTCTGTATTTTGCAGTTTTGCTCATGACTGGAACTCTCTCTCTTCGGCGCCCCACCGGGGACCCATGCCGGTCAACTTGAATGCTAACGTTGAGGCAAAGTGAGTACAGAACCCCCAGTCGCATAATACTTTCAGTAGCACTTTACTTACCACCACCACTCGAACCGCAGGATCAAGAACCCTCTGAAAGACGTTTCCCGCGAACAGCTCCTAGACGATGTCGATACGTTCTGTCGCGAAAAGGGCCTGGATGAGTACCGCGACATCATTCGCAAAGGTGCCCTAGTCGCCAAGGATCCGTCAGGCTACGAGGACATTACGGGCCCCGATTCACTTGGCCAACACGATATCAAGGCTCTCCGAGACGAGGTTCTGCACAAGTGGCGTATACCAAAAGCCCTGTATCTCACCGTTATCACTTGCTCTATTGGAGCTGCCGTTCAAGGCTGGGATCAAACAGGGTCCAACGGGGCCAACCTCGAATTCCCCGATGCCTTCGGCATAGGCTCGGAAAGTATCGCCGACAAGACGCTGGTCGGGCTCGTCAATGCAGCCCCCTATATCGGTACTGCCCTCGCGGGCTGCTGGGTCTCGGACCCCATCAACAACATCCTCGGCCGCCGCGGCACCATATTCGTATCCGCCCACTTCTGCCTCTGGCCCGTCATTGCCAGTGCCTTTACCCACACATGGGTCCAGCTTCTGGGCTGTCGTCTCCTCCTCGGCGTCGGAATGGGAATTAAAGCATCCACTGTCCCCATCTATGCCGCCGAGAGCACACCGGCGCCAATTCGTGGTGCCCTAGTGATGAGTTGGCAACTCTGGGTGTCATTTGGAATTTTCCTAGGGACCTGTGCCAACATTATCGCCTACAAGTCCTTCGACGAGCCGTGGCGCTATCAGCTCGGGTCGGCCTTCATCCCAGCCGTACCCCTCCTCTTCCTCATATTCCTCTGCCCGGAATCTCCAAGGTGGTATATAAAGAAGGGGCGATATGTCGAAGCCCTCAGATCGTTGCTCCGAATACGAAACAGCCCCGTCCAAGCCGGCCGGGACCTCTACTACATTCACGTCCAGCTGCAGGTTGAGCGAGAGTTCATCGGTCGCGGTGACTATCTACGGCGCTGCATCGAGCTCTTTACCATTCCACGCATCCGACGCGCTACGGTGGCGTCGTTTGTTGTCATGATAGCGCAGCAAATGTGTGGCATCAACATCATTGCCTTCTATTCCACCGACATATTCGCCAAAGCCGGCAGCAGTAAATACCAATCATACCTCTCGACTATGGGCTTCGGCCTCATCAATTTCGTCTTTGCATTCCCAGCCTTGTGGACCATCGATACTTTTGGACGACGATCACTCCTACTCTTCACATTCCCGCAGATGGCGTGGACTCTGCTAGCCGCGGGCCTCTGCACACTTATTCCCGGGTCCACGGGTGTCGCCCTCGTCGCCGTCTTTGTCTACCTGTTTGCCGCTTTCTATTCGCCGGGAGAAGGCCCTGTGCCATACCCATATTCGGCCGAGGTGTTCCCTCTCTCCCACCGCGAAGTTGGCATGGCCTGGGCCGTCGCGACCTGTCTGTTCTGGGCAGCCGTGCTCTCCATCACGTTTCCCATTATGCTGGCACGCCTGGGCGTCATCGGATCCTTCATCCTGTACGCCGGGTTCAATGTGGTGGCTCTCATCTTGATCTTCCTGCTCCTGCCGGAGACAAAGCAGCGCACGCTTGAAGAGCTCGACTACATCTTTGCGGTGCCGATCCGCGTTTTCATGAAGTACCAGGTCACCAAGACGCTTCCATGGTGGGTGCGGCGGTGGATTCTGCAGCAGAATGTCACTCTTGAGCCTCTATATAAGCTCGACTTTACAAATCACCAGGACGGGAACCACGACTACATTGATGACACGGAATCCCCAGCAGAAACAGACAAATCGAAGCGGGAGCTCAAAGAGAGCTTGGGGATGACGACGTCGACGACACACCACGAACGATTGAATGACTAGCAAATATTGCGTCTGTATAGCAACTGTACATAATACAACACCATGACATGAATTCTATGTGAAGAGTATCTTATTAACGCAAGACGTGAGGAGCAAGAAATGTGGCATTAAAAATATAGCATGATATGTAGGATCTCCTACGACCTATACTTGACGGAGAAGGAGGTGGTCTCGGCCGAGTCCCAGTGAGCCTTGTTGGAAGAATCACCACCGATACGCAGAGCCCTGACGACAAACTTGTACTCGCCAGCAGGGGCGTAGGATCCACTGTCGAGGAGGCCGCTCCAGGCAGCGATGTTGGCTCCACGGGGGTTGTACTTGACAGGGAAGCCGTCGGGCTGGCCGATGGTGACGGTGCCGAACTGGTCGGTGGTGGTGTTGGCCTTGGTGGAGCCGACGGGGACGATCTCGGCGCGGAAGAGGGGCGAGCCGAGAGCAAAGTCAGCAACAGCCTGAGGAAGGGTCTCGTTCCACAGAGAGGTCGACTTAGTTCCCTTGGGCGGCAGAACGAAGCTAGCATTGGCGGCAAGGGGGTTGAGGTCCTCGTCTGTGGATTTGGAGACCCAGGCCTCAGTGGACTCGAGGGTGGTGTGCTCGAGGAAGGAGCCGCTGACGCCGTTGTAGGGGATGGACAGGGAGGAGCCGTCGGAGCCATTGAGGGCGACCCAGCCAGACCAGACGGGGAGACGGGCGGGGAGGGCGGCGATGGGGGCGGTAGGGACGACCTGAACGACGACGGAGTCGCCGGCACCGACAGTGACCTTGGACTCGCTGAAGGCCAGGGTGGCGGTGGAGTTGGCGGCCTCGTTGGGGAAGGCAGCCGGGTAGATAGAGCCGACGTCGAGGGTATAGAAGGTGAGGGTGGGAACGTGGGAGATGTCGTAGGTGACGTCCTCGTCGCCGTCGTTGGAGAGGGTGAAGTTGAGGGAGATGACGGGGTCGGAGGTGATGCCGAAGGACAGGCTCTCTGGGACGATAGAGGCAGACGTGAAGGCGGCGTCGTAGGCCTGGATGATTCCCGCGCCCTGCTGGGGCACAGGGGCGAGGAAGGAGTAGAAGTCAGACCCGTCGTTGAAGAGCTGGGGCTTGGCCTCGGCGGAGAAGGCGTTGCGGACGACCTCGGGCTCAAGAGTGCCGCGGGCCTCGGAGAAGAGAGCAAAGGCGCCGGCGACAATAGGGCAGGCCATGGAGGTTCCAGAGAGGACGGCGAAGCTGCCCTGCTTGACGGGGTAAGTGGACAGGATGTTGCCGCCGGGGGAGCCGAACGAGGGGTTGACCTCCTCGAGGTCCCAGGTAGGGCCCCAGGTGGTGTAAGTGCTCAGAGCACCGCCTGTGACGTCGTTGATGGGGGAGATGAGGGTGGACTCGGCGACGGTGGGGTCCGTGACGTTGAGAGTGACGGTCGATCCGGCCTTGAGCAGGCCGATCCACTCCTTTCCAACGTCAGAGGTGACCATGGCGGCGGCCTTGAGACCCGTCACGCCGGTGATGTCCATCTCGCCCGCGCCGCCGACGTTGTTGTACACGACGAGGTACTCTGCGCCGTGGGCGACGGCATTCTGCGCCTTCTTGACGTAGGTGCATGTGCCGCGACGGACGAGGACAATCTTGCCGCTCAGATCAGGCGTGTCGTCCGGGTAGGCGTTGCAGCCGCCGTCGACGATGGTGGTGTCGAACTCGGGGGCCCACAGGGGGAGGTCCACGCCTTCCCAGTCGGCGACCGAGGCGGGGGCATACCCGAATTCCTCGGCGGTGCCATTGTCAACCGTCACCTCGGAGACGTACAGAAGCGTGGGCGTCTCGGTGTTGTCAAACGAGGCAATGGACGCGACGTTGATGCCGTTGGCCGCCGTGGAGGCGTAGAACAGGCCCGCGTCGCCCTCGTTGCCCGCCGAGATGGTGCAAGGCACGCCCTTGGCCACAATGGCCGACACGGCGGCTGCCCACGCGTCATCGGCCCACCCGCTCGGACCGCCAATGGACGAGGTGATGATGTCGGCGCCGTCCTCGTACGCCTGGTTAAACGCCGCGATGAGCACGTCGTTGGAGGCGCTGCCGTCGCAACCGAATACCTTGTAGATGCCTAGGGTAGCGTCGGGTGCCGCACCCTTGAAGCCGTACTTGTTCTCTTGCGCGGCGATGATACCCGCCACGTGGGTGCCGTGCCCGTTACAGTCGGCTGGGTCGTTGTCAGGCTGGTGCTCGTTGTACCCGTTGTAGTCGTCGCCCACGAGATCAGTGCCAAAGGCTACGAGACAGCCTTCGCCGAAGCAGCCGCCCAGAGCAGGGTGAGTGTAGTCGACCTACATGGCAGGCAGTGACATTGTCAGCTCGGTTCAGCAGCAGGAAGAGAGGTCTCTGAGGCTGAGAGGAGGGAGTTGGGTGTGTTGGACTTACACCAGTATCCACAATGGCCACCTTGACACCCTTGCCGGTGATGCCCTTGTCGTGCAGCTTGTCAATCTGGGTCATGACATGGGGCGAGTAGGTGTCGGACGAGTTGTCCCTCTTGGACAGGGACGGGGTACGCGAGGGGGTTCCCGCCCAGCTCTTCTTGGGATTCGGGATATCGTACACCTCGACGGGCCAGACATTCTTGACGGCCGGGCTGGAGGCCATGACGGAGGCCTTGGCGTCGGCATTGCTCACGTCGTCGAGCTGGACGGATACGCCCTTGAAGAGCTTGAAGTCGAGATCCAGGCGGGTCTTGCCCTCTTTGTGAAGGGTGCTGTAGAAGGAGGAGGTGTCCTGTCAGATGTGAGTCTTGTGTTAGTCTACCATGTGTACTGGTGATACTTGGTTGAGTATAGCAACTGGGTATCAGAGAGTGTGTGTATGTGTGTACCTGCTCCTGATCAAATTCAAAAATATACGCTCCCGGTACACGGCCCCTGCCCTTGCCGGCCGAGCCAAAAGGCAGGGCTGCGGCAATGAGCAGCGCAGATAGAGTGGTTGCAAGACGAGCCATGGCCGAAAACGAGAACAAACGAATGAGAGAACCGTTTAGGCCTTGGGAGAATGATACAGGGACACGGGGCAGGACAGGAGTGGGTATCTCGGGTTATAAGTACTCACGAGTAGTCAAGTAGTCGAGTATATGCAGTTGGATAATACCAATGTTAATCCCTCTGGACCCTGGGAGTGGCCGGGAAGAAGTCCCTTGGTGTTCCTTGGCTTGGCATGTCTGCCCCCCATTCACAGACGAGCGAGTGTGCTTGGAGCGTCGTATCCCACCTTGTACGAGTACTCCGTACGCTGTAGACTGGAGTATTGGGTGGGCAGAGAGTCTCGTAGTTCACGATCCCCCGAACAAGCAGGTGACCTTGCTCGATTCCAAGAGGTCCAATCCATCCCCCCCCCGGCAGATGTGCCAAGCGACTCGGCAGGGACAGGAAATAGGATGTGGTGCTACCCGGCATAGATTGCGACTAAGAGGGAGGGGCCAGGGTTCCCCTCCAGGGTTGCTCTCCAGGGTTCCCCTCCACTCAAGACGCGATAGCAGCACCGCGATGCATACTTGCATGTGTACAAAGTTACGAGTAACAGGAGGATTCAGGTACCATCGTCAATCGCGCAACCATCAACGAGTATTGCTCTGCTCTGCTCTGCTATTGCTTTCTGGTATTCCTACAGGTTAGTTGGGCTACTCATAAGTATTGGATTGGATTAGCCCCCTACCCGCATTGGGGAGGTCCCAGTCCTGCAAGGGGCTCTTCTCTAGGAACTTTGGAAGCCCGACGCCACTCGGGAGGGACCTTGGATCTTTAGTCGTGGAAGCAGACCGTTTGTTTTCTTAGTCTTGGCCTTGGCTTGTCCTTTATCTCGACTCCCGAGCTTGACTTCGACAGCGGGAATACTCGTCGTACTTACCGAGTACACTCTGTACTCGTACCCAGTCAACATCCACCAGTCATATACGAGCTTCCACATCGCCTGGACACGGACCCCTGCATGTTCCCGCTGCAGCACAGAAGGAAGCGCAATCTCCGATTCTATAGAGTTGAGTGGGAACTTTATCAGCTCTGTCCACTGTCCAGTCCAGTCCACTCATCAAGGTTGCCCGTACCTTTATCATGGGACATGGGCACATGTACATGGCCCAACCAACCCAACGCTATCATGCCATCGCTATCATCGCCTCATTGCCTCAATGCTCGAATCTTGATCATGTCTTGGATGCTCCCCCGCCTTGCTCCGTACACCATCGACATGCCCTGTGACTGGTCAATCGTTTCGTCGCATTGAATCACCTACATGCATATTGGCATCCTCCAACTTGTACTGTCCACTGCCCACTGTCACTATGTGCCTACCTGCCCAGCGATCGACAATTGTCCTCACATCGTTTGGGGTAGTATTCGGCCTTTACCTCCGGCACGCTATCGGAACTCTCCAACTCGCCTCTCTTCTCTCTTCTCGCTGCGCTCTGTGTCGCAAGACGCGATCCTCTGCGGAATACCGTGCTTCAAGTACCCCATTTCGCAAAGACGCATTGCGCGTCCTCCAGTGTACTCGTGATACTCACTCGTACTTTGTACTCCTCCCGTGTTTGCTTCCGGCGCCGCCGGGGTTGTCCTCGCGTCGCTCGCTCATGTCGCCGAGCATCGCACAGCACCGCAATATATACCGTGCCATGCTCTGCGTAATTATTTGTATGTAATACGGACTCCTTCGTGCAGGTCTCAAAGGCATGACAATGGTCCTATCCTCGCTATTTGCCTCCGGCGGCCCTGCCGGGAGCTCTCCTCGCTTCGCTCGTTCTTGAACCGCCAGACTCACCGGTACATCCATACCAACATCCATGCCGCGATACTCTAATACACAATCCTATAAGAAATTTGATTCGCAAATATCCATTGTATCCATACTTACTCTCGTCGTCTGCCTCCGGCGGCCCTGCCGGGGGCTCTCCTCGCTTCGCTCGCTCGTCGTGACAGACTCACATCACCACGCGGGGCATCGTCCACCATCACCAATATTTCCAACAAACCCTCCAACCCAACCAGTCTCTCGTCAAATACACACCTTAAACTAAACCCTTTTCTGTACAGTATACAAAATCCACCATGCCATCATTCGAATCCTCCGTAAACTCCTCCCCAGCTTACCAACCCCGGCCAGTCCGCTTATCCGATATCGGCAAATCCTCGGCCCGTGATGACCAATTCAACCTCCCTCATTACAACTCCAACTCCATACTCCGTACTCGGTACCAACGACCAAAAAAAAGAGCATCATCCTCTCCTGCTCACTCCCACCACCACCACCACCACCTCCTCCAGAAAAAATGTTTCGCTCGCGGAATCCCCTCCTCCTAAGCAGGCGACTGCCCTGCTCCCTGCGCGCTTCTGCCTCCACAACCACCACACCGGCACAGACCCGCCTCATGCCCCGTCTGGCCCTGCCGACCCAGCACCAGAGCAGGTCCTACACTTCCGACGACGCAGCAGCCTCCATGTCCGACGCCGAGAACGCCATAGCCGCCAGCCTGACCTCGTTCGAGGACCTGCGACCCATATCCTCCATCCTCGTGCGCGATGTCTCGGGCGGCTGCGGCAGCATGTACGCCATCGAGGTCGCCTCGGCGCGCTTCCGGGGAATGGGCCTGCTGGCCCAGCAGAGGCTCGTCAACAAGGCGCTCGGCGACCAGGTCAAGGGGTGGCACGGCGTACAGATCAGGACGAGTGTGCCTGAGGAGGAGTGATCGATCGGTACACACGACACACAACACATCATCATCATCGCTACCACCACTACCACCAGATAACCAACCACCCCTGTCTGCCAGCAAGTGGTAGCATCATGCAAAAACCGACCGACCGAAAAGGAGTCAAGAGACCAGAGAGACGAAAGAAGAAACACATGTACAATATGGGAAGACGGATATGGGACATTGGATATGGGACATCCATCACTTGTAATATATCTAGACGGGTGTACAACAGAGACACGCGCAGGATATATACCATGTACCAGCGAGTACGCGGTGATATATCTACGCTGTACAACAGGAACCGAGACTCGGGAACGAGATATACCACGCAATATATCTAGACTGCCTGTACAGGGCCAAACAAAAGCAGAGACACAAGGCAAGCAAGCATCATAGCCATACGCCTAATCATACACCACATAATTCACAGCTACTTCACATTATCAAGGACAAGTCGTATCAGATACGTAATCATTCCATCTATAAACGACATTGAGAATACAAAAAAACTTCCTCCTTTTAGGTTGGGCTCTAATCCCTCAGATACTTGAGCAGCTGCTCCTTCTCCTCTACAGGCATCACCCTCATGACGTCCCGGACTCCCTTGAGAGACGCCTTCATGTTGCCGCGAACAAGGCTGGCCACCTCGTTGGCCAGCTTCTCCGCCCGCAGCGCATCCACCTTCTCGCCAATCGACTTGCGCTCCCGCTCGTACCACTCCGTCACCGCACGGTCGTCCTTGTCCCAGTTGACCATGCCCGACCAGCTCTTGAGCAACAGCTGGTGCTGGCTGCGCAGCTCGCTCGCCTTGGCTGTGCTCTGCTGCTGCGCCGGGTTCGCCAGCGACGTCGTCGCCATGCGCTTGAGGATGTACTCCTCGTTGACACGGCGGCGGAGGCGCCAGTAGAAGAAGCGGCGCGCGTTGACCCACTCCAGCTCGTCGCGGATCACGCCCTTGGCCTTCATGCGGCCCGCACGGTCGTGCAGGTCGGCAAACTGGACCGCAATCTGAGCGTACACAGGAAGCAGCTCCTTCTCGCGCTCGGTAGCCTTGGCCTTGACGGCCTCGGCCGCCTCCTTAGACAGGGAGCGGTCCTCGAGCTGCTTCTTAAGCGCCGCGTACGTCGGGTCCAGACGCGCCATGGTCGCAAGCTGCTTGTCCCGGCGGTACTTGATACCGACGATACCATCGGGCTCCAGGACACCACCGCGAGCCTCGACGTCGGCGTACATCTCCATGGTGTCGGGGGCAATGGACGGGTCCACAACGACCCACGATCCACCACGCAGCTCGCCAAACGGCGGGATGTAGATGAAGATGGGCTGCTCGTACTTGGTCAGAGCGTCGACAATCATCGATCCGTACTTGAGCACCTCGTTGTACATGTCGCGCTGGCCACCCGAGAATCCACGCCAGTTGGCCAGGATCATGAGCGGCAGCTGCTCGCCATTGTTGAAGTCGTTGATGGCCTGCGCCGTCTTGTACGCAGAGTTGGGGTACCAGACACCACCGGCCTCGGTGCCAACCTGCTCAATAGAGTCGGGGTTGGCGGGGTCGGCCGGCGTGATGTTCTCAACGGAGCGAATCTCGACGGCGATGACACCCATGGGGATGCCACCCAGACGAGCACGACCGGCCACGACGGTGCGGGCCCAGCCGCCAAGGGTCTCGACGAACGAATCCTTGTCGAACAGACCGCTGAGGTAGCTGCCGTCGTCCTCGTCCTTGCCGCCAATCAACCAGCGCACATCGTACGGCTGCTTCTGGACAGGGTAGTACGAGATGTCGCGGTCCCACTCGTCTGTCGAGGGGCTGAGCGCCAGAGGGCTGTTACGCTTCTCAGGCACAAACGACAGCCACTCGACAATGCAGGAGACACCGGCAAAGTCGTCGGCGGCCGTCATGTGTGAGACACCGTTGCGGTACATGATCTGCGTGCCACCAAGCTGCAGGTTGGACGTGTACACCTCGCGACCCAGCAGGTTGTTGAGCGCGGGGGCACCCGTGAGGATGATGGGCTGTCCCTCGATCTGGACCACACGGTGGCCGAGACGGACGAGGTAAGCACCGATACCTGGGAAACGTTAGCATGGATATTAGACAGGATGGAAGATGTAAAAGGGTGGTACATACCAACTGAGCGGCAAGTGACGAGGGTGACGGTGAAGATGTCGTTGTAGGCACGGCTGGTGGCACCGGCAATGAGACCGGAGCCCTTCAGGCACTCGACACCAAGACCGTCCTCCTGGCCGATGATGGTGACAATCTTGTGCCTCTTCTCGCCGCCCTCCGAGATGACCTCGGTGATGACGGTGTCCTTGAAGCGCTCCTGGGCCTCGTCGTCAAGGTACAGGTAGCGGAAGCCACCGTCGGGCTTGCCGGCGTCGTTCCAGGCGACGCGGAAGTGGGGCATGAGCTCCTCGGCAAGACCGAGGCGGGCACCCGAGTTGGCCGAGAGGTAGATGCGGGGGATACCGAGCTGGCGGGCGAGCTCCGTGCACTTGTGGAAGAAGTTGTCCTCCTTGGGACCGAAAGAACCAATCTTGTAGGTGATGTCGTTGGCGACGACAATGAAGCGGCGGCCAGCGGGGTACTCGGGGGTGCGGGCACGGAAGACCCAACCAACCATACCACAGGTGTTGGTGCCGGGCTCACGGTTCACCTCATCGAGGCTGTCTGTGTCGTCGAGGACCAGCTCCGTGAAGGCGAGGCAGTCACCCGTCTTGGGCTGCTGCGCCGACAGCTCGGGGTTGGCCTTGATGGCCTTGGCCCAGCTGTTCTGGATGGCCTGGCGGAAGAGCTCGGGGAAGTCGTACACGTACTGAGTGCCCATGAGGTGGGCCTTGTAACGCTTGGGCTGCAGCCAGTTCTTGGTGGGGTAGGGCGTAGAGACGGAGAGCAGGTGCATGGGACCCTTCTCCTTGGTGCCTCCGACGCTGTGGAAGAGCCAGTCACCCTTCTCCGACTTGCGCTCGGCGTACATGTCAACGTCGACAATGAAGCCAGACGTGTTGGTGACAATGACGCGCAGGGGGTAGGGCTGGCCAGTCTTGGGGTCCGTGCAGATAATGCGGATCTCGACTTGGGCGACACGCAGCCTCCACGCGCGGGCGCCGAAACGGTCGAGGAAGCCCTGGAGACTCTGCTCAACCTCGCGGGGGTGCAGCTGGAAGACGGGGGTGAAGTTCATGAAGACGTGGTTCAGATCAGAGCTGTTGTTGCCAATGATCTCGAGGGCATCAAAGATGTCGTTGACGACACGGTCAGCCTCTGAGATGAGGTATTCGGCCGTGGGGATCTCGTCACGGAGGCGCCCAGGGCGGATAACCGCACGGGTGAAGTAACGCTTGTCCGTGTCGACAGTCTTGCCAACACCCTCGTAGACGTGGATGTTCTTGTTCTCGGTGAAGACGGGCTTGATGTTGAACTTGGCCAGGCGAGCGAGCTCGAGCTGGAAGGCAGTGGCGGGCTCACTGTGACGGATACTAGCGTCCTCCTCGTACTCGGGGCCACGGAAGGTGTAGTAGCGGGGGTACGACCCGTCGCGGTAGCCGCAGATGAAGGTGACGCGGCGTACGCCGCGGCTGAGAAGCTCCTCCTTGAAGTCCTCGACGACGGGCTTGAGACGCTCAAGGGTCTCCTGGTCGCTGGTGCTCTCGGCGTCACGAACAGCAATGTTGATGACGGCCGACAGCTCACCGAGGTGGATCTTCTTGGGGCGGGAAGCAGCGGAACCGGCAGTAGGGTTGCGCTGGCGGTTCAGGTTGCTCTTGAGGTCGAGGCCGTCACCGTTCTGCGACTCGTTGACAGGCACCAGGGCGTCGAGGGCCTTCTGAAGGGCCTCGTCGGCGTCGTCAATGTACTTGACGGGCACAATGGCACCACGACGGTTGGGCTCCTCGTCCATCCTTGAGTTGACGTACGACATGTCGCTGACCGAGCGGATGCGTCCACCCAGGCCGCCATCGCTGGCAGAGAGGTCACCGGGGGTAGACGGGGTGGCCACCGTGGAGAGGGCAGGAGACTGCAGAGGCAGACCAAACTCGGACTGGCCAATCTTGCGCAGGTTGAAATCCCACGAGACGAACTGGGGCGCGCCCGTGTCGTCGGTCCGGTAGTCGATGCTCTTGAGGATGTAGGCACGGTAGGCGCGGCGGACGTAGACCTCGAGGGCAGCAAGGCCAACCCAGGGGTCCTCGTGGGCGAAGAAGAGGGTCAGGACGTCAAAGACGGTGTACTTGGAGTCGACAACCTCCTTGAGGATGTTCAGGCTGGGCTCGCGGTGGTCCCAGCCGGACTCACCGTAGCGCGACTCAATGACTGAGGAGCGCAGGATGTGCTCCATCTGGGACGCACGCTCGTCCAGCGAGGGCAGAGAGCACTGGATCATGATCTCACGGGCCTTGAGGGAGACCTTGGAGGTGGCACGCGAGTGCTGAAGCTCGGCGAGCTTGCGCAGGATGTCGCGCAGGTACTTGGGGACGTTGCCAACGTTGGCCTTGTTGGGCCTGTACTCATCGAGGATGGCGACAATGAGGTTGCTCTTGGCGCTGACACGGCTGTGAGACAGGACGGTCTGCACGACGGGGGTGATGTCCTCCTTGTTCTGGTCACGCAGCGCCAGAACAACCGTCTCCTCCTGAGGCTGGTTCATAAACAGCTTCTCCACCTCCCAGTAGGCCTCGAGCAGACTCCGGACGGCGTTGAGCTCACGAGCCTTTTGGCCCTCGGAGTAGAGGTCGAGGACCAGGGTCAGGGGCTCGAGAGTGGCCTCGAGAGCGGCAACGTCGGCGGGGGCAACATTGTCCTCGAGGAACTTGGAAAGGGCCTTGCTCAGCGTCTTGGCGGGGAACTCGGACTGGCGGCCACGAGAGCGCTCAATGATCTGAGTGAACTGGGTGTCGAGCTTGGCAGGCATGCGAGCATGCAGGGCCGAGAACTGGGCATTCCACTCGCTGTAGGGCAGCTCGGGGTCGCGCAGGACCTCGACGAGGTCCTTGAGCGTGGCGGCCATGACGACGGAGTTGTCGTAACCCATGAGGATGTTGTAGAGGGTGTTGTAGAGGACGGTGAAACGCTGAGCGGCCTTTGTGCCGACAACGACCGGGGGGCCGTACTCGGGCAGCTTGCCAACGAAGGGCTGGGCCTGCTTGACACGGCTAGGGTCATCGAGGGCGAGGATACCGAGGATGTCACCAGCCTCGAGACCGGCTCCAGGCTGCTTGATGAGCTGGACAATGCCGTCCTCTTGAGCAATGAGGGGCATGTGCATCTTCATGACCTCGACCTCAGCAAAGGTCTGGCCGGCGCGGACGTGGGAGCCGCTCTCGACCGAGTACTTGACGAGTTTTCCAGGGCTGGGGGTGCGCAGCTGGGTGGGATCGTTCTCCTGCTCCAGCAGGCACGTCTTGGAGTCAACCGAGAGGCGGGTGGCGCCGACCTCCTCCTTCCAGTAGATGTTGTGGCTGTGGCCGTCGAGCAGGACGAGCAGGCCACCATCCCTGAGGGCGCGGACGCCGACGGAGCACTTGGAGCCGTTGATGAAGAGGTGGTAGCTGTCAGCGCTGGAGCGGGTGGCGGTGAACTTGTAGCGGTATCCGTCGTAGATGAAGTCGATGGTGAAGACGGTCTTGAGGATGTGGCTGGGGGGCACCTGACCCTTCTCGAGGCCGGCGCGGTACTCAGCAAGGCATCCCTCACTGGCAATGTGGGCCTTTGTGACGGCACCGCAGACGATGGCGAGATATGTGTCGGGGCGCTCGGCGGTGAGGCGCTTGGAGATGAGCTCGTCGAGCCAGCCGGTGGAGATTGTATTGTCCTCAAAGTCCTCGGTCTCGAGCAGCTTGATGAGGTACTCGACGGTGGTCTTGAAGTCACCGCGAATGCTCAGCTCCTTGAGAGCAATGACCATGTGCTTGCGCGAGGCGGAACGGTTCTCACCGTAGGCAAAAATGTGGCCAAACTGCGAGTCGGAGAAGCTGTGAATACCACCCTGGGTACCGACGGAGAAGTAACCCCAGACGTTTGAGCTGGAACGGAAGTTGAGCTCGTGCATCACACCGTTGGAAGGCTTGAAGCCCTCGCCGGGGTCCTCAGAGGTGATGCGGCAGGCGGTGGTGTGGCCCTTGGGAGTGGGGCGGCGCTGGGTCTGGACGGTGCCCTCGAGCTTGAAGCCGTAGTCAATCTCGCTCGACGTCTTGGGGTCGACGCCGTAGAGCAGCCTAATGTCACGGATGCGGTGGAGGGGCAGACCCATGGCAATCTGCAGCTGGGCAGCGGGCAGGTTGACGCCGCTGACCATTTCCGTGGTGGGGTGCTCGACCTGAAGACGGGGGTTGAGCTCTAGGAAGTAGAACTTGTCGTCGGAGTGGGAGTAGAGGTACTCGACGGTTCCGGCCGAGACGTAGCCGACGAGCTGACCGAGCCTAACAGCGGCCTCCTCCATCTGCCTGAAGGTGTCGGGCTTGGCAATGGTGACGGGGGCCTCCTCAATGATCTTCTGGTGGCGACGCTGGACGGAGCAGTCACGGCCGAAGAGGGAGATGTTGTTTCCGTACTGGTCAGCGAGCAGCTGGACCTCGAGATGCCTGGCGTTGCCAGCAAGCTTCATGATGAAGATGGGGGAGCCAGGAATCTCGCTGGCGGCAGCCTTGTAGAGGGCCTCAAAGTCCTCCTCGTCGACGGCCTTGCGGATACCCTTGCCACCGCCACCTTCGGAGGCCTTGATCATGACAGGGAAACCAATCTCCCTGGCCTTCTCCAGACCCTGCTCCCACGAGTAGACGCAGCCCTTGGCGTAGACGTCGTCGGGGACGGTGACGATGTCATTCTCGTCAATCTCGACGGCGTCGACGCCGGTTCCAGACCAGGGGATACAGGGGACCTCGGCGTGCTGGGCGACGATGGTGGAGGAGATCTTGTCACCGAGCGAGCGCATGGCAGAGCCGGGAGGACCGATGAAGACGATCTTGTTGGGCGAGGCGGCGAGGGATTCGGGGAGCTTTGGGTTTTCCGAGGCGTGACCCCAACCGGCCCAGACGGCGTGGACGTTCATGCGCTCGGCAATGTCGACGATGAGCTCGACATTGGCGTAGTTGTGGTTGTTTGTGCCGCCGGGGACCTCTGCGTAGTGGTCGGCCATGCGGATGTAGTCGGCGTTGGCCTGGAGATCTTCGGGCGTGGCCATGACGGTAAAGTGAATGGCGCGCTCATCTCCAAAGGTCTCGTACGCCCATTTCCTGACGGATCGGATCTCCTTGACGGCGGCAATACCGTTGTTGGCGATCAGAACCTGTGTCTTGTTAGCAGCCGTCTCTTTGTCTAGTGTCTCGAGCTCTGGTGACTCCAGCTCTAGTGCCTCCAGCTCCGGTGCCTCCAGCGGTGTGCCAGGCGCGGGGCAAGGAGAATTGGAGGACGGCAGTGGAGGGGAGAATGACATACGTTTGTGATGACGGTGTGGCCATCATTCTGAACAACAAAGTCCTTGACCTTGCTGGCGGGAGCATTGTCGACGCTGTTGCCGCCAATGAAGTGGTCGGCAATGTTGTGCTGCTCCGCGTAAGACGCGGCGCCATTGGAGCCGTTTGCCAACGGAGCCATGGCTTCGGTGTGTATTACAGGGAAGAGGAGTGGGAGAGTGGTAGGTTATCGGAGCAGGGAAGCCTGTTGTATGGACATGGATCCCAGCTCTTGTTGCGCGGCGGGACGGGGTCGCGGTATCGCCAAAGGGGGAGGAGGAGAGGAGTTGTAGGATGACGGAAAGTCGGAGACGTCGTAAGTAGGATGATGCGAATGCGATGGGCGGCTGAGGGAGAGAATGATGCCAGAGATGAGGCTGAGAAGCTTATTAGTAGCTACTAGCTGCCTGTCTTTTGCTTCCTGTGTAGCTTCTTCCGCACCCGCAGAGGAAAGGAAGGGACAGGGTTTGGAGCTTGCAGGCAAGCACGCAAGCAAGTATGTGTATAGAGATTAAGGACAAGGAGGGAGAGGTAGAAGAGTAGAAGGAGGAGAGGATTAAACAAAACAAGAATAGAAGAGCTTCTCTCTCAGTCTCTCCGTAGGGACAATAAGGGGGGGAGTAAAGAAGAGATGTATGAAGTGGTGGAAAGGAAGACGGTGGGAAAAGGGAGGAGGAGGAAAATAAGAGGGGACAAGCGGGAGAGGTGTAGAGTGGTGAGGAAGGTGGTACCGTGGCGGATTAGCTCGGATGGCGTAGCTTCCATTACAGTCCACCATCCATCGTCTACTTGGTCCGTACAAGAGTACGAGTATTACTCGGTACAAAGTACGGAGTACGGAGTATACAATGGATACAATGGACATATAATGGAGACGGGATCCATGCTTACAAGGCTTACAGGTGGCATGGCAGCTATTGCAAGTGTGCTATGGCGATTTGATTGCCATTGCGACTGCTGCCGCGGCCAGTATTACAGCGCAAGAATGGCGGTCCTGAAGCATGGAGCATTACGCAGCCATACGCCATGGAGAGCAAGGTAAGCCAGTCAGACGGTGGTAAAAGTATCGAGAACCCACCAAAGAAGCACACGAGCCCCCCTCCCCAGAGGATCCAGAGGGCCAGAGCACCAGGAGCACCAACCAAAGTACACCAACAAGATGAACCTGGAGCTCAAAAAAAAGGAGGGACCCAAAGACCTTGGCCGCTTGGCTTTGTGTGGTGTGGACGTGCATTACGCAGATCTTGTTGGGAGAGACGGACCAACTAGCGTGGCAGGTGCTCAGGCAGGTGCTCAGGGGGTGGGGCAGCGACTCATAGGGGGCAAGGGAAGGGGATGGTGGGGTTGTCCAGTACAAAGTAAGGCCCGGGGCCCACTACTAATCCATTGTAGTCCCGGCTGTAGAGTTGAGGTGAGCCTGGTGGTCCCCTAAACTACCCCCCGGCTTTAGGGGACCATCCGCCTGGGCACCCGCCTAGAGTACGAGCCCTACTGTAAGGTAGGTAGGTACGTAGGTACTACTGTACTGCTCCGTACGGCGTATTCGGACAATTGACCACATGTTCACTTCCAATCCCACAGACACCATTACGACAGTATCAACGCCTTCGGTGCCCGTCCACGGAGTACGGAGTAGAAGAGACTAACCCGCCGCCAGATCAACGCCGAATTGTCTATTGCCTATTTACTCATGGATGCTCGGACCCAGCCGTGTCTCCGGTCTCCTCCCTTTCACCTCACTCTGTCCTCTGTCCTGTCCCCACCACCAGAGCACAGAGCTCGATTTCTTCTCCGGCAAGGGCAGGTACGTACCGCGTGTTCTTGCCAACTTCTCACCAACTCACCAATCTTGCCCTCACTCATTGGCAGTTGCCAGTTGCCAGTTGCCTGCCAGCTCGCCTTGATCGCGGCTTCCCTTTCCTGCCGTTCCTTCCATTTCCCATTTCCCATTTCCCAGATTCCAGACTCCATATGGCCGCGTACGTAATCAATCTCCCTCGGAGCAACATCACCACCACCCTGGTCATTCTCATCAGCTCTTCCTACTACTTCCATCACCATCCACTGCCGAGCACGGGTTGCACGGGTACACTGCGCGCCGTAATATCGCAACTCGGTACATCCCAATCCAGTTTCCCCGTACGGCGTAAGCCTCGTCCCCGGCCGCCATCCTCAACATGATATCCCGGCGAAAAAAAAGCCATGCATGCACGCAGCATGCCGATGCAGACTCCTGCCATTCCTCCAATCACCATCTCCCCTCGGCCGTGTCATCGATAAGGCTGTACTACCAAGACGCCGCTCGGTGAATAAGTACGGAGTACGAGCATGACTCTGTATGCCTCCGGACTGCTTTGAGTGCCATTGACTGACATCTCCTCCGTACGAGCACGCCGTGCAATCCTCCGGCCGAACAAACTGGTATTCGGCGCAATCCAAGTCCGTCCATTTATGATCTGACTGCCTGTCTCCTGTCTGACTGCCTTCAATAATGTCTGACTCTGACTTGTCTGTCTGACATCCATCCACGTTCATCATGGGCTTGCAACTTGGTCGCCCATCCCTTGCTGCTCGTGTGTCTCTCTCGGATCTGTGATCAAGTTACGAGCTATCTATCCAGCCCTCGACTACGACTCACCAGTATTACTCGTAATACTTCGTACATCGAGTACAGAGGTACGAGGTACATGGAATACCCAGACAACCAGAGCCCCAACATCCCTAACCCTCCCGACGCCCACTTCAAACCTACACCTTATGGCGTACACCCAGTACGAGTACGAGCACAACACTTTTACTACGATTCTGATGCCCAATCCCCCATTTTTCATTCCCTCACCATCTCCCACAAAAGAGGGGGGTGGGGAGGGTACCAAGTACACATGTATGGGCTCATGGAGTACTATGGGTGCGGGTACGGGTGACGGGTACGCATACAATGTACACACTCCGTTCCGTCAGTCCCGTCAACCCGCCACCCCCAACTGTTGAGTTGACTTGAGCCATGCTCCCCTGGCGCCTGCGGAGAGGATTGAACGCCAAAAAGAAAAACCAGTGACACTCCCGAGTCCCAGAGATCCAGACAACTGGCAAGGGAAAAAAAAAAGATACTTTCCCTTGTTCCCCCACCCACCCACAGTCTGAGACAGAGTTTTGAATGGTTGAAATGGGTGCCCCAACGACCATGCCATGCCATGCCATGCGCAGCTGTAGCTGTAGGCTGTACGAAGTAGCTGTACGAGCACCGCACTCTGTACCCCATACGACTTGATTGCATTACCAACAGTTCGACTGGCGGTGCGGTCTGTCTACTGTCATGTATATCATGTATCCGTGAACCTTGGTGGCCCCCCGGCTCTGGCTAAACAATCAAGATGATCGATTCAACGAATACGTACCCGAGTACGAGGCGTATCAATCAGGACCCTTTGTTTTGCCTGTCACTGCATCCCAGTCACTACTACGACAAAACTACAAAGTACACTTCGTATGTATATGTGCGAGCTTGCGAGGCCAGCCCCCGGTAATAGGGCCACCGGAGGCAAAACACCACCCCAAGACATGACGATAATCACAACACGAGTACTCCGTACAGCCAAGGTGGACACAGCAAAGGTGGACAAGTTCAATCTTTATAACTACTAGTAATACTGACAGCCATGTCCGCGCGCCCACTCCACCATTTAACAAAGGAGAAGAAGAGAAGAGAAAAAAGAGGTATATGTAAACAAAAGGAATGCCTGCCCTGCCCTGCCTGGTCCCCCGTGCAAGGCACAACTACTAGGGTAATAATTTGTTTTCGTGACCGTACCGCCACATGCAACTTTCCACCGCCGTCCATCCAGTCCATCCAGTCCATTCGGTCCATCCTTTCCCTGGCCGTCTTTCCATTATATATAGGATCCCATCCATGTAGTATGAGACGAGAGGGGGGGGGAAGAAAGATGTGTGCTTCCGTCCATGTAGAGAGGACAAGCACAAGCCAGAAGAACAGACCAAAGGCCAGAACCACAATACTAACAAAGAAAAAAACAAGATGCCATATCATCATGAAACAGAAACAAAGAGTGAGAGTGAGAGAGAGAGAAACACCGCTTCGCCAGAGAGGGGGGGAATGGCAACATCAAAACTCAAACAAAGCAGCAAAAGGTATCCCAACACCAGACCATCCTGTATATACCCATCTTGTAAGAGAAGAGAGGAGGAAAGAAGAAGCAGTGGGAGAGAGGAAAATGCAGAGGGTAAAGACAAGTGTAAAGGTAAGGGTAAAGGTATAGGAGTAACACAGAGGACCTCTTGTCGAGGACGTCAGAACGGAAGGAGGACGCAGGGCGTGTATATGCAGCGCGTCGGAAAGGAAAATAAAAAGTGACAAGGGAGAGCCTCAAGAACCCCGAGATCAATATGTCTCTCCGAGATCCTCGAGGTTCTGGTTCCGTGAGAGGCTCTGCCTTCCAACGGGGATGCTGCTCCCGCGGTCCGTGCTGGCTCGACGTCCGCTTGCGCCCCCGCTCTGCCGCCTGCTGCCCGGGACGGGGATTCCGCTAGTGCTCCTGCTCGGGTCGAACTTGGCGTTGGTGCTGGCGTACATGGCCCGCCTGCTCGGCGTGCGGAACGTCCCGTCCTCTTCGCCCTCGTCCTCCTCCTCCATGCGGCCCACGCTGGCCGTGTGGCTGTGGTGCATGGGGCCTCCCATTGACGACCGGGGGCGCACCCCAAGCGGCGTGCGGGCCCCGCCCAGCGACGACCGCGACATGGGCCGCGGGGGTGCCATCTCGGTGCGCGACGATGGCCGCGACGACATGCTGGTCCGCGAGCTCGGCCGGCTAATCTCCGATTCGGGCCCGCCGCGGTTGGGGATAGGCCCGTACGAGAGCCGGCCCACCCTCGACTCGCTGAGCCGGGGCACATGGCTCCGCGTGGGCACGTGGTGCGTCGGTGTGTCGTCGTCACCAGCCATAGACGATGTTGATCCCATCGTGCGCTTGCGCGACCGCACAGTGACCGTCGAGGGGATGTGCGCTGAGGTGGGAGGGTTCCCGCCGTTGACTGATGACCGCGGCGAGTAGCGCGGCGGCGTGGATGTGGGTGCCGGTAGCCTGGATCGCGCATTGTGCACGCGCGCCTCGAGACGCTCCATCTGCGCCGTGAGCGTGCGGATGTGCGTGAGCGAGTTGGACGCGGGGATCCTGCCGCTGGGGCGTGCCGCCGTCGACCGGTTGGCCGGCGTGCGGAGCGGCGGGTTGCCTGTCGAGCTGCGGGTGCCAGGCATGCGCGGGGCTCCCATGGCGGCCGGCTTGATGGCGCCGCGGGGCTTGGGCGTGGTGCCCAGGGGCACGCCACCCAGCTGCGACTTGCGGAACGAGCTCGGGGTGATGGTGGGCTTGCGCATCGACGACTCGCCGCCGTGGGCCGACCTCTTGGGCAGGGGCGCCGAAGCGTCAGACATGGGCGGTGACGGCGGGTCGTGCACGTCGGAGAGGCTGTCTGCCGTGGACATGGACTTGGTGTCGGGTGGCGTGGTGACGAGGGGCGAGCTGGCTGTCGAGTGCGGCGACGAGTTGTCGGCGTTGCGGTCAAAGGTGGGCGACGCGGGGATGGACATGTCGGTCGAGATGGTCGACAGGTGGCGCGCCTCCTGCTTCTTGACCTTGTCCTGGAGGAGCTCGGCCTCGATCTTGAGGTCCGACAGCTCCTCGCGCAGCCGTTGGGCGTCGATGCGCATGTGCTCACGCTCCTGCTCGTTCTGGCGTATCTCCTCCTCCATCATGACGGCCCGCTCGATGGCCTGGTTGTACTTGGACTCCATGTCCTCGAGCGACGACGTCGTGTTGCGCGCCTGCCTCTCAAAGTCATCGTTGGCCACCTCGATGTCGCGCAGCCTCATCTGGAGGGTCCGGTTCGAGTCTCGCAGTGTCGTAATCTCCTTCTCTAGCGAGTTTTGCACCGAGCCCGCTTCCGTCTTGGACTCCTTGTACTTGCGCTGTTGTTTTCAGACAAGTCAGTAACCTGTCCTTGTTCCCCTCATCTCCCTTTTCCTCCCCCTCATTCCCAGGCGCTTGCTTACCTTCCACTCCTCCACCTCGTAGCCTAGCGTCTCGGCCTTCTCCTGCAGTAGCCTCTCCTGCTTCTCTGCACGCTCAATATCCTTTTCCAGCTCCTGCTCCAGCTCCCGACTCGACTCGCGGAACTCGGCGAGGTCGGCCTCGAGATGCGCATATTGCGACTTGTACCATGTGAGGGACTCCTCGGCCGTGGCGTCGGCGCTCGGTGGTGATGAAGGCGGCTCCATCATGGCTGTGGTGGTCGGTGTACTGTGTGTGTCGTCGAAAGGGGGTCCAGGAGATGGTGAAAAGGGCCCGACCGGTATGGTGGCTTCCGAGTCTTCTTTTTTTGTATTATATCTGCAAACACACGTATACATTATCAACATGATGTTTGCTCTCTTGCTCGCGCGCGCGCACGCTGTGTCATGGCCGCCATCAGGGGTGGCGGAGGCCGTCGGGTGACAACTCACAGTTGATGAGCCCCCTCTTGGTGATGTGGCGGCTGGTGCTGTCGTTTGTTGTCGTCGTGCGTCGTTGTCGTTTTCTCGGGCGACGGGCCTCGGGTTGGCGTCGCTTGTCTGTCGTTCAGACTTACCTGTCGCCTGTCTCTTACCTGTTGTCGATGTTGGTTAGTACGGGCCGCGAACCCAGGAAGACGGCGGCGTCTTTGGGCGGGGTGGTCGACTGCGACACTCTCGGATGTTGTTGCATTGATGATTGTTTTGGCTCGTGACGGCGGCAGGATGGAGCGCACCAACGCACCTTCCCACACTGCCTGGCCCACTGCCTGATGCGCCTGCCGTTTGGGCAATCAAGCGCTACACTCGTCCGCTGCTTCGTGTCCACAGCTCCCCACTAAAATACAGGCGCTGCACCACTGAATGCACCGCTAGACTGTCGCTGAACCACGCGCGCAGGTGTCCATGCCCCAGAAGATGGCAACGACCTTTCCCCTTCCGGTCTAGCTCCCTGTCCTCCTGAGCAACCGAGCCCCTCCTTTTCCTTTTCCCTCGCTCTTTCCCTTCCTTGCCAACTCGCCTTCCTTCTCCTGTTTGTCTCGGGTGCGCCTGAAGATCACGTGCACGCGTCCCTCTTCTCGTCCTTGAGACCCTCTTTTGCCCTCTCTTCCTCTGTTCCAAGTGAGTCACGAAACGTGTTCATTAACGGTGATTATGCGTCCTCATGCTTCTCCCTCTCATACGAACGGCACGAGCACTCATAGGCGTAGATCGTTCATGCTGCATGCATACGGGAGGAAACACTGGAGAGTTCAGCCAAGTGCATCACAGGTACAGACTACAGCCAACGGCGTACAGCCACTGCACTGCATCACTCCACAGCTGCAAGGCTGGTGGCTGCTTTCGCCCTAACACTGCAATAGCTTTGTTTTGTTATCGTCTTACCCGGCACTAGCTGTCGTCATAGTTTCGTTGGAAAATAAACAAACGACCATGCGAATACTGTACATACGAGGACCGCTACCCCTCGTATTCTCGTCTAGAATCACATACGAGTAGAGTAATAAGTAAATGCTGTTGGGTACTAATGACATGTCACTCTGCTACAAATAGATGTAGTGCGGAATAGAGTCATACTTTTTACTCTGTATCTTTCTGTCTTTCCCTCTGAATTAGTGAATGAGGGTGCAAATAATATACACAAGGATATCATGTGTGTGTGCTGTAGCTATGGGCATTATCATCATGACCACCACGACTGGTCGACATATCATCTCCGTCTTTCTCTGTCTATTTCCTCCATATCTTTCCTTTGTTCCACTCTCTTCTACTCTTTTTTTTCCTCCTTCGGGAACAGTGACTAGTCACAGGCCTCCTCTTCCCTAAAGAGCTGCTGCAGCTCTCCCCGCCACTTGTCGGTGGAGCCTGGCCGACCTATCTGGCGGCGACCCATCGTAGTTCTGCAACCTCTCTCCCATCAGGTACGCATCGTCGCGCACCTGGGCCTTGAGCGCGTTGAGCCCGCCCTTCATGTCAACAAGCTGCCTCGTCAAGACGGCTAGAACGGCCACCGATGGGTACGCCTGTCTGTAGAGCATGACCCTGTAGGCCATGTCGTCGGGGGTCTGGCCACCGGCCAACGACGGAAACTGCCAAACGAGCAGGTGGACAGCCAGCGTCGGCCCCACCGCCGCGGCCAGCGAAAGAGCGAACCCTGGGACGACAAACGCTCTCGTTAGGACACCAATGTCCGGGTCGAGCCAGCCATGGCGGAGCACAGCGCGCATCGCCACAGCGAAGCGGCTGTCGCGGTAATACTTGGAGATGAACTTGGACGCCAGCCGCTGGTACAGGAGACCCAGCGTCCATGCTTCGATGATGCGGATCTTGTGGTGTCCGTGGCCCGTCTGTCCCGTAAAGTCGCGCGCTGATGGGGGGTTCATGACCGAGTGGATTGGCATGCTGATGTACAGCTCCACAAGGACCGACAGCACCAGCGGGCAGACAAACAGGATCCACGTGTAGGCATAGGCAGCCTTGCCGACCCGCAAGACGAACTGGCCCAGCTCCTGCAGCCTCTCCGGCCCAGGCTGCGCCTCCAGAAGCCATGGCCGGGCCTCAGCCCAGAGCCGGCGGCAGTGGAAGGTGGCGTAGGCGGCGAACCCTAGGATGTGCACCCCAATGCAGAATGCGTACATGTCATTGGTCCTCACGTGGTCCGGCAGTGCAGCCTTGAATATGGCCCTGCCAAACAGCAGGGGGATGACGGTCAGACCCACGCCCGTGACGGCGGCAAACGTCCAGATGAAGAGGATGAAGAGCAGAGCGCGCGGGACCAGGTTGGGCGGCACGTAGACCATCTTGAACTGGTCCGAGGCGTAGAGCCCCTCGTCAGGCTTGCCATCGAGGCGCCGCCCGCGCTCATCGACATCGAGGAAGACTTTTCTGCCCTTGGGTATCTTGATGCGGTCTGAGGCGGGGGCCCGCACGAAGCGGCCATCCTTGATGAGCTGGCCGCTCTCCACGAGGCGGGCCTTTCTGCGCCTCAGGTGTTTGTGTGCGTAGGCAAAGCCATTGTCCACGCCCGACTCGACGCCATCGACAATGTCCCTGAACGACTTGGGAATCACGTTTCTCTTGTCTTCGTCCAGGCCCAGGAATGCCAGTCGGTGGGTCGGATAGCCCCGGTAGGGGGAGTCGTCGGGCAGCTTGAGCGTGCCCTCCTCGTCAACGCGGCGCTCGCCAAAGAGGAAGTAGGTGAGGCGCAGGATACGGGCACTCTTGCGGAAGCACCAGCTGTACATGGCATGCAGGGCATCGCCTGGCCTGAACAGCTTGAAAGCAAGCGGGATGAAGAAGTTGTAGAACAGCAGGTCGACAGGGAATTCGAGGACCGGCTCGTTGGACGAGTAGTGGATGGGGAGAACACTGGGGATCGCGTAGGCCAGACTCCAGACGACGCCGCCTAGGCAGACAATGACCAATGCGCCGTACACAAAGGCTGAGAACATTATCTTGCGCAGTTGTGTTGTCAGGTTCCTCTCGAGAACATCCCGAACAGGGTGGAACTCGGGGTCGTCAGGGTCGCGGATAAAGTCTAAGGTGTGTTAGAAGATGTACTCTTATCGAGGAAGGAGGAACTGCACGTAAGAACTTACAGAGAACTCCGGGTCGCATAATCTTGCGACACATGGAGACAAATAGGGCAAAGTGGAACATGTAGCCTGTTCCCACAAACCAGTGGACAAAGACTGATGTCCAGGGGCTGTTGTACGTAAACTGCAGCCGCGACGTGATGGAAGCATTCGCAAAGAGGGGCAGAAGCGCGCAGTCGAGAAGGAGGCCACAATAGAGAGGAAACACGAGCATCTCGATGCCGATAATGGTGATGACCTTAAGGACACCACTGGCTTGGTGGAGCGTGTCAATCAGGCCAACCTCCCAGTCCTCGAGCGAGGTGCCTCTGGCGAAGCGAACTCCAGTCTTGAGGTACAGGGCGGAGATGATGAGTGTGGTGGCATAACCAGCAAGAATGGCCCACGTCAAGTCACTAGCCGACCAGTGCGCATTGTCCAGATTGACAGGCACTGTCTCGCCGGCGGCAAGGCTCACAACCCAGCTGCCAGGCTTGGATAGAATCGTGACTGTGCTCCCGAGGACCTTGCCAGCCATGTAGGGCGCACCGATGACAAGCCGGCTGAGTCCGCCGAAAGAGAAGACAGTCCCGAGCGACGTGATGGCCGAGACGATGTTTTGCTGGATGCTGATGAGCGCCTCGTGACTGGCAGCAGACCACAGCTGCATGCCAGATCCGGGAATCGAAAAGTCCTCGGCCAGGAGCTGGAAGAAGACACCTATCCGGTTCACGGCACCGGCGAAGAAGCCCCACGACGTCTTCCTGGCAGCCAGTACATGGGTGGCAACCGGTCCACCGATGGGGCTCGTAGCCATGTCCAAGAGGTTGAAGACGACCCATCCGAGGAATCCAGTAAGGGCAAAGGTCAGGTCTTGGATGACAATGGCCATCTCGTACACGGCGAGAATGAGGCGCGCCGGCTGGGCAACAAACCACAGTGAGATGCGACCAACGTTAAAGGGGATGAAGATGCCGATAAACAAGGCAGCCTGGACGAGAACGGCAACAAATATGACGTTTTGGAATAGGTTGGTGACGGGGCCTCGCATGCCTAGAAGTTCCATGATGCCCTCGAAATCATCCAAGTCATCAACAACTTCGGGGTCCATTCCGGCATCTATGTCGGCAACGCCATCGTCGATGTCAAAGTCATCGACCAAATCATCCAGGTTCTGTTCATCTCCCTCATCAATAGGGACATCGTGCCATTGGTCGTCATCGCCGCCGCCATCGTCTGCACCTGCATCTGCAAGGCCGGGCTCGGCGTCTCCGATATCACCCCACATGAAATCCGTCACTCGCTCCCTTAGGGGCCTTAGCTCGACTGGTCTGACTGGCTCAGCTGGCCCGGCTTGCACAGGAGCAACCGATTCTGTGGCCAGGTTTGGCTCGGGGCTTTCGTGGTCTCGGTCTTGGTCTTGGTACCCACTGACGCTGGTCATGTTGCTGCTATCAGACGCGGGGTCGATGGGATCCATAGCGTCCTGGCGGGCTCTGTCCACATCTGATTCAAGCCACTGCGGGTCTTCATCATGAGGTCCTTGTCCGTCTTCGGCAGCAGTAAAGGACCAAGTGTTGTTGGCGAGTGGGTTGATGGCGCTGTGCACTTGGGGGCCGTCAGAAACAGAGCGAGGCCTAGAAGGTCCGGCACCGATATCAGCGGGCGGGGATGACAGCGGCTGATCATCAAGTGTGCCGGCATCTCGAGCCCTCTCCTTACCCTTTGGCTCGCCCGACGACGAGCCTTGGTCGTGGTCGGTTCCATCGCTCTGGGAGTGATCGGGGGTAAAGGCGGCATTTGTAGAGCCATCATCGCTCTGCCTCCGATAAAAGGACGTATCTTCGGTCCAGCCTTGAGGGAAGCCTAGCCCCGCGTTTGGTGTGGGCTCCTCCTCCTCGGCATCTTGAATGACTTCTACCACTGCCCGCTGGCCCTGTCTCTCAAGAGCCTCCTGGGTAGTGTGTGCCCCCGTTGCCCCCTGGACCCTGCCCAAGTCAAATGTCTCTCTGCGCAAGTGCGGCACCTCACCCTGGTGTTCCTCGACGGTGGTTGGTTCCCCCTCGGAGTCGTCCTCCACGGCGATATCGTCTTCCACTTGGGGTCGGGCCAGCTCGACAGCAACGGGTGGGAGAACCTCTTCGGCCTCTTCGAAAGCACCCCGCAAGTTGATCTCGGGTTGTTGCTGAACGACATAGTCTCTAACTAGGATGATCAAGATGAAGCTCACAATGACAACCAAGGTAATGATCTGGCCCTCAAAGACAGTGATGAGCTCCTGGTTGAAGACGGGGCTAGGGGTGAGTGTTCTCAAGGACTCGATGTTACTCAAAAGGCTCTTGCCGCGGACGGCCGTCGGGGGTGGAACAAAGGCCGCAGGGCGGCCAGTGATGGCGGAGACGAGCGAGGGCGAAGGGATGCCGACCATCCAGAAGAGACAGTGGACGAAGAACTGGGTGACGGTCTGGTTGGCCCACCAGCTGAGCATGCTGGCGACCTCGGCGGCCGGGGTCATGGTCGGGGCAAAGAGTGGGCTGGCCGGGCACATGTCGAAGCCAATCATTGTGGACGACAGGTATATAGACGAACCGTCAGACTCGGTGGTGGGGACGGACGCGCCAGACCAGCTCTCCTGGCTCAGCCAGAGCATGGCGGACCAGCCGCACCTCATGAACCACGGCAGGCCGGCAACCCAGAAGGCGAGGGCGATGACGGCCCTCAGCCAGCCCAGGCTGTTCTCAAGGATATACCGGCCGACCTGGTGAATGAAGACGGCGACAGGCAGAGAGTGGGGCATGTTGGGATTGTAAAACTTGGTGAAGCGGAAGGGCGTCTTGCAGAGCTCGCAGTACTTCTTTTGCGAATGGGACAGCCACTCCATCAGGCAGTCCTGGTGGACATGCTGTATGCTACCGCTGCACCGGCAGGGGTAGAACAGAGGCTCATCCGGGGTACCCTCGCTGCGGCAGATTCGACATATTCCCGGAGCGGCATCCTGGGGGTCTGGTTGGGATCTCCTCCTGGAGGCCCTGTGGTTCTGGGGCGCGTAGTCGGCATGGACTCTGGGGCCCAAGCCATGGCCGGCGTCGTAGTCAGCCATGGCCCTCTCGTGTATGGCGGCCAAGGCGGGCTAGCTGGCAAGAGGAGAGAGATGTGCGGCCCGCGATGCTTGCGACCTTGCCCACGAGGGGCACTCGATAGGGGAGGTACAGCTTCAGCGGTCGAGAGAGAAGGACGTCGAAACGGCGCGGGGGCAATGTCGGTTGGTAAAGGGTTCGTAAACCAGCGCCGACAATGCTTGGTCTTCTGGCTTGGCTTGGGAGAGATCTAAATGCGATCCAAGGTCAGCGGAGGGGCCAGGTGCGGAAGTGGATTCAGACCACTTGTGGTTCATTGGGAGGCGACAAACCGGTGGCCAGAGTTGAGTCGTGTGTGTGTGTGGTTGGATTATGGTCGGAACCAATCAGGCGGAGATGGCGCTCAGTGACGCGACATAGGCTGAGAAGAAGAGAAGACCGATGGCCGTCAGGTTTGAAGATGAGGGAGTCGGAGATGGGGACGGAGGAAGAGGCGAAGCCGGACAATGCGGTCGCGGGTGTGTGCTTTAAGCGAGTTTGGCGAGATAATAGCTGCCGTTGACGTTTCGGCCAGTGTTTGCTCACAACAAGAATTCAACCTTGAATGCTGTAGAAAGCCACGGAAGAAGACTGGAGGCATCCATAGTACGGAGAAATACAGGCAGAAGCTTAGAAGTTTTAGAGGCTTTGCACCGCTGTAGAGGCTCTGATAGAGGGCCGGGGCGACGATTCACGGAAATACAGGGCAGCGCAGGGCGCCACAGGGCACCACAGGGAGCAGCAGACCGGGAATACAGGGCATATTCGGGAATTACAGCGGTGTAGCCCACTGTAAGGAATCTACACATTTCCTAAAACGGGGGAAAGGCTGTGTGTATTTTACGGGCCCTGACGTCAAGTGGGATGCTGTCTGCCGAGAAGGGCGAGTATCAATATACATCCACGTATAGAAGAGAAATAAAAGAATATCTGGGGGTTCTGTAATGTAAAGATATTCACTCTACCCTCTTTTTTCGTTTATTTACTTGGGTTTCGTCTCTCTGATCGTCTCTGTGTCCCAAGCATGACACGTACAAATGTCAGCCTGGGTTGGTCATCACACGGTACGCACCCCGCCCCCACCTACTTGAGAACGGGCCTACCCTCGAGACGATCCAAGCGATCGAGATGAGCGCATCGGGGCAGAGAGGATATGCGGAGGGAAGGGATAGGGCTCATAAATACAGGTGAGAAATGAGCAAGTGTTAAAAAGGAGAGTTTTGGTAATGTTCTGGTCTCAGGGCAAAGTCGTTTCGCCAAGAATTACGCGGGTTAGGATGGGGCAGGTGGAAGTATCTAGATGCACGTGCTTGTAACGGTGATGGTGTCAAAAGGTAAGTAGGTGGGGATCCCGAGGAGCGAAGGGGCAGTAAGGGCAGTGATAGCAGAAGAATGGTGGCATACTGCACCCTTATCATCATCCGTGTATCAAAGTAGCGAACCCTGAAATGCTCCAGAACGTTGACCGAGGCCAAATGCTCGACAGATTCACGGTGGCTGAATGCTGACATGGTGCGCCTCAGTACGACGTCAAGATGTACTCGGGCAATAGTTGTCGAAATAGTTGACCATGCACTATGAGCAGCATGGACTCGTAAATAGCTAAATACGAGCCGTCAAAGACCAACAAGGCGATGGCGTCTTGCCTATGCAGGTCGCTGGGGGAGCTGAGCCGATTTAAGTGGTTGACTGGCTCGACCTGCTCGAACGTGCTATCGGTCGGTCCTGAGTCGAGTGACGTGCACCAGGTGGATGATGACATTGTGGATCGCGGAGAGAGGAAGGCTGGCTTCAGCTGATCCACCTACGTAAAGACTGCTGCCAGTTGCCAGTGCCAGAAGGCGGTCGACCAGTCCTCAAGGGTTGGAGTACGAGCACGAGTACAAGGATACAGCGATAAAAAACAGGTTCAGAGGTTACGCTGTAGTCAAAAGAAGCTTCATCCGCCAAACCTCCCCCCCTTCACTCTCCTGCTCCTCCTCCCCATACATCACCATTTTTCGGTGTTGGTCCCTTTCCCACCATCATCTTCATCTACGTCGTATTCTATCCTCAGTGCTGTGATGTGAGAGAGCCACCGGTTGGTAATCCTCCTTCAACCTGTGACGCGAACCCCTGCTCCACTCTGTGCAGCAGCTGTCTGTTCCAGCCAGTCTCATCTCCACATCCCTGCCCTTTGGGCTCTTTGCGACAAGCTCTCTGCTAGCTCCGACGCCGACCAGGGTTCGTTGTTCGATTCGACAGAGGCGCATTGGACGAAAGTGATAGAAAATTCTCGGCCTCGGCACCATTCACGTCTTCTTTCCTCCTTTGTCTCTTTCCGAGCTTATTCCCCCCCAGCACAAAATCGGCCCATTCTGCCGTCGTGACACTTTTTCCCTTTTCTTCACCGCGGCCGTTGCCTGCATCTCCCTCGGACTGAGAAAACGAGCAAGCGAGAGTACCAAAGCGTGAAGGAAGAAGAAGAAGAAGAGACAGCAGAAGCAGCAGCAGCAGACGTCATGGCCGCCACCAACGGGTCCATCCATGGGGCAACCAACGGCCATGCCATCAAGAAGGAGAGGGCAAATGGCACCGTCAAGACGAGACGGTCTGGCAATGTGAAGCGTAGAGGCTTCGTGGCGTGGACGCTGAGCATGGCCGCAAGGTACGTGATTCTTCCTGGCTTTCTTCGTTGCTTGCTATTGTTGCTTGCTACTATTTCTTGCTATCTGGAGGTCAAGACGCGATGATGATGGTGGTTTACTGACAACAATAACAAAACAAACAGACTGACCGCCTGGTTCGCCATCTACACCATCCTGTTCCGCTGCCCGTCGACACCCGAAGCCTGCAACGAGACTACACCGACCATCTGCCCCTACTACTTCCAGGCCAAGAGCATCGTCTCGCCGCACCTGCAGCCCTACTATGAGCGTTACGCCGAGCCCTACGTCGAGATTGCCCAGCCATACTACGACACCCTCAACAACCGGGTCCTCGTTCCCACGCGTGCCTACGCCGTGCAGTACGGTGCCCCTTGGGCCGAAAAGGCCCGGGCATACGGTCAGGATCAGTGGGACAAGAATGCCCAGCCCCAGATTGCCAAGGCCCAGGCCGTTGTCCAGACAAACTACGACCAGTACCTTGCCCCCCATCTGACGCAGGCCCACCAGCTCGTTGGCCCCTACTACGCCACCGCGAGCACAAATGCCGTTCTCGTCTACAACGACGTCGTCCTCCCCGGATACGCCGCCGTTCAGCCCTACGCCAACCGTGGCTACGTGCTCGCCTCCGAATTCACCACCGGCACTGCCTTGCCCACCGCCTACCTCGCCTGGGACAAGACCTACGACTTTGTCAACAGCGCCGTCTGGCCCCACGTGCGGGCTGCCTACCTGGAGAATGTGGACCCCCAGCTGGTCCGCATCGGCGAGCGTCTCGGCCGTTATAAGACGAGGGTCAGGGCCAAGTCTTCCCTGAGCAGGTCTGACAGGTAAGCAAATTGAAGACCTCCCCAGTCCGAGGAGGGGCGGGGGCGAAGAAAGAGGAGTTGTCAGCGCTAACGTACAAACCTTCACAGTGACAAGCCCGAGTCGTCCTTTGTCAAGCCCGCGGCTAGCAGCCAGGCCCCTGCTGCACCCACCCCTGAACCCCCCTCCCAGGACGGCACCGAGTTCATCGCCAAGCCCGTCGAGCCGCCCGCACCCGCCGAGAACGAGTCGGAGCGTAGGAAGACTGCGCGCGAGATGGTGACTGAGGATCTTGAGATGTGGCAGACCAAGTTTGCCACGCACGCCGACGAGGGCGCGGCAGACATGGAGGACCGCGTTGACGAGATTGCTAAGCGACTGATGGCCGAAAACGCCCACACCAAGGGCCGGGCGCTGACGGAGAAGCTTGAGTCGACGGTCGAGGCGGAGATCACCAAGCTGCGGGCGAGCATCATCACGGCCGTCGAGGGAGCCGACGCCACCTCGGACGAGGCGGCCGAGGCTGATGCCCTGCAGGCCGTGCGGACGGCTGGCGTCGCGATTAAGGAGCAGGCCCAAGCCATCCGCCAGTGGCGCCGGGCGTACGACGTGGAGCTGCAGCGTACGGTCAGCAAGGCGGCCGACGTGCACTTCCAGATCCTCGACGACACGCGCAACCTGGCCCTGCAGAAGATTGGCATGAAGTGGGCCTGGACCGACGGCGTCACCTACAAGGACTGGAGGAAGTACCACGAGCTCAAGACGACGCTCCAGGAGTGGACCAACCAGCTCAAGCAGCTCATCGTCAGCCACCCCACCCTCCTCGAGGCCCAGGATGCCGCCGCAGAGGTCGAGGACCAGTCCATGGAGATTGCCTCCCAGGCCGCCCAGGAGCTCGCCAGGCTCCGCGACGTAGCCCACTGGAAGATTGCCGCCAGGGACGCCTCAGACAAGTTCGACTCCGAGTCTACCAAGCAGGCTGCTGAGGAGGCCGCTGTTGTTGCTGATCGGGCTGCCGCCGAGGCTGCCGCCGCCGCTGCCGCTGCCCAGAAGGCTTCTGAGGAGGAGGCCAAGAAGGAGGAGGAGTCTGCTGTTGCTGACGACATCACTGAGGATTCCGCGGAGGAGACTCCCTCCGACTCTGCCACTTCCGACGACGCCGAAGCTACCGTCGCTGCTGACATCCCGGAGGAGCAAGAGAAGTTGGTTGAGGAGGATGTCCCTCTTGTGGAAGACCCCACCTCGTCTACTGCTTCGTTTGACACTGCCGAGGTTACCAGCAGCGTGGTGTCTGCTGCCTCTGAGGAGACTGTCGCCTCTAGCTCCGAGGCTGATGCCCCGGAGCCTGAAACTGCCAGCGAAGTCGAAGCCGAAGCCGAAACCGAAATCGAAACCCCCTCGAGCGTCGAGGCTGACCCCACGGCCGAGTCTGACGACATTGCTCAGGACACTGCGGTCCCCGAGCCTGTCCCGGCCCCCGAGGCCGAGGCCGATGCGAACGAGGAGAAGAAGGACGATGTCGACAAGACCGAGACCGAGGACGAGGACGATGTCCCCCCTCCGTCTCCCGAGCCTGAGGTGGAGTCGGTCAAGACGCAGGTGGAGTCGGTCAAGCCGGCCCTGTTCGGTGCGGCTGCTCAGGCCGTGTCTAGCCGTGAGCCCGTGCTCGAGAACTACGAAGACTCGAACGAGAACAACGTTGTGTACAGCGCATCGGCAGCCCTGTCCAACGCCGTTGCCGCTGCCTCGCAGCAGTACTCGAGCGCCGTGTCGGTTGTGTCGGCCCAGATCTACGGCACTCCCGAGCCGGTGCACGACGAGCTCCTGTCGTCGGTGGCCAAGGCGTACGAGAACGCTCTGGCAGCGGCCAGCTCGCGCTTCAACAACGTGATTGCGCCCAAGGCCACTCCCACTCCCACCTCGCCCGCCTCGTTTGTGGACTGGACCAAGGTCGAGGCCGTGGCGGCCGAGCGTCTCAACGAGGGCCGCCTGTGGGCCGAGCTGCAGTACCAGAGCGCCGTCATTGCGCTGGGTCTTGCGACGGCCACGCCGACACCGACAGCTCCCTCGCAGCGGTACCTGAACGAGGCCAAGAAGAACTACTACGCCGGCATTGGACTGGCGCAGGAGCGCTACTCGAGCTTCCTGGCTGCCGCATCGTCTGCCATGTCGTCGATGACGGCGACCCCTCTGCCCACGCCCACGCCGACAGACTATGCGGCGCAGGCATCGGCTATGGTGTCGGCAGCACTCTCGTCAGCCGACGACGCGTACTCGTCTGCCGTGGGTGGCGTCGGGTCGGCGGTCAAGGCTGTCGACGAGGGCGTCGCGCAGGCGTTTGACGCCGCAAGCGAGCAGGTGTACCTTGCTGGCGCGCAGGTGGCCGAGACGTGGGAGCGCGTCGTAGCCGACATCAACCACCGCATCTACGGTGGCGAGGATGTCAAGCACCTTGGGTGGTACGACTCGCTGGTCAGCGAGGCGACGACGGAGAAGAAGCAGCACCAGGCTGTCACCGAACTCGTCTCGGAGCTCGTCAGCGGCAAGGAGCCGTCGTTTACCGAGAGCGTCATGTCCCGCCTCAGCAACGTGTATGCTACGGCTACAGCTGCCGTGGGCGACAAGGTCAACCGCGCGATGGGCTACGACCGCGATGAGCTGTGATACTGCCCCCTCTCCTTCCCCTCCATGAGCGCAACATTTTACTATAGTGTCTCCGGGCACAGATCCCCTTTTCCTATACTGTTCTGATTTCCTTTTTGTTTTGTCTTTCCCTCTCGATACCAACGTTAGCGGGTTGACTTGGTCTGTATTTTGCTTGCGAAGAAAGAAGAAGAAGAAACACGAATCTCGCCACCGAGCAAGGACGAGCAGGAATTTTTAATGAATGAGATTGACGGGAACAGAAGCGAATGGGACGAAAAAGACCAAAAAAGACAAGCAAAAAAAAGACTACGACAATGATGGCATTGGCTTGTTGGGGGCGTCAATTTCCTTGGCAATGTTTATGGGTACATGATGTATTTTTCTTTGACGATTGCGAGTCTGTCTAGCTAGTGTATTGATTTATTATGAGCCACTCTATGCATCCAGTCTGTCAGTGTAATGAACCGTCCTGTTATCATGCTGTCTGAAGCGGTGTAGATGCCTCTTGTGGTGTTGGTTGAGTGTTTTCGCCTAGGCAGCAGCAGTCGTGATACCACGGATAAGGAAGGATGAGATGTTTGGTATTACGCGCAGGCTCGATCGCATTGTCGTACAAGGCAAAAAAAAAACAAAAAAAAAACAAGGATCGAGTATCTTGACCATAAACGGCCAACCGTCATCATCTGCATGCATTGCCACACATCCATTCTGCATCTGTTCTCATGCAGCCTGTTGGTCCCCCCATGCCACGATAACATAGAACACACACACACCTGCTGTCTGCTGTCTGAGGTCTCTATCGCCTTTCCCTACCTGTCCGTCCGTGCCTCTCTCCGCGTGGAGATAACACCGAGATAAGGATGAGATAAGCCCATGTGATGGCGCGCAAAACATGGGGCGAATCCACCTCCACAAGCCAAGGCCGAGGTGAGGGTTGGGCAGTGGGGACCCGTGGGACGGCACTAAGACGCAACGGTATAACCATATGAGAACCTGCGGAGTCGGCTGTGGTCGATGCTGCTGGGTAATAGGCTATGAGCCCTTTTGAGCCTCTGTGCGAGGCCGAATGAATTGGGTCGTATTATCACTTTTACTACCGAGTACGGCGTACTCTTGGCTGAATAAGAGCTTGAAGAGGTACGGAGTACTACTGTGTGTACTCTTGAGAGGAAATACGCTATGGAAATGCACACTTTGTGAGTTTGCCCTCGTGCTCTGCTGCTGCTCCTTCCTCCTCTTGGCCCGCCGCCTGTTCGCCCCTCGTTCCTTCCCCAATTCTCTCTCCACGGACCACACGAACGATAAAAAACGGCAGGGGCCCCGAACTCTGTCGCACTTGCCAAGAACGAAAAAAAACCATTTTCGCCTTTCCGGTCAACCATGTGCTGCTGATCTTGTTCTTCGTCTTCATTCCTCTTTCTTCTGCTGGCTTTTCTCCATCTGCTCAGTACTATTACTTGGTAGTACTGTCCAAGCCCTCATACTACGACATTCATGCTCAATGCTATTTGAACCTCCATTCTTCAGTCTCCTCCTCAAGCAGATCCACTGACGGGAATTCTTCCCCACGCCTCGTCCGTGCCGCTTTTTACTACCTACCTGTATATCGTCTTCAACACCAGACAACACCAGACAAGAAGATAAGGAAGCCATCAGACAGTCATGACACGCTCCGTCAAGGAGGGCATCATGTCCCCTCCCATCTATGCGTCGGACGGAAAAGAGGTCCCGACCTCTGCGACTGCCCCCGACTACCTCGATAGCGCGTTCTCAAGCGAAGTGAAGCTCGACCATACCCATCGTAGCCTCAAGTCGCGCCATGTCCAGCTTATTGGCATTGGAGGTACCATTGGCACCGTCCTGTTTGTGCGTCCAGCCCGGCACATTGTTTTTACTTGGCCTAGCCAATGTCCTGTCCCCATCTTGTGACTTTACACTCATACTTACCGTGTCTCGTTTCCCATTGTTAGGTTCAAATTGGCAAAGGTCTTCTCAATGGTGGTCCAGGCTCGCTCCTCCTGGCATTCTGTAAGAGACCCCCGGAATACATGTGATTGTATGAGTGGTTGCGCCGGTGTATTGACAGGTTTCTCCTTCTAAAAAGGTATCTGGTGCTGTATTGTGCTCGCTGTTACAGTGTCCATGGCTGAAATGGTGACCTTTCTCCCCATCTCGTCGCCCTTTATCCGCTTCGCCGGCCGCTACGTCGACGAGGCCTTTGGATTCGCTGCCGGATGGAATTTCTTCGTCTTTGAGGCCGCCTTGGTACCTTTCGAAGTGGTCGCGTGCAACGTCATCCTGCACTTCTGGACCGACGTCATCCCAACTGCTGCCGTCATCGTCATTGTCCTCGTGCTGTACCTGCTCATCAACCTGCTGGCTGTCAAGTGGTACGGCGAGACCGAGTTCTGGGCTGCCGTCGGCAAGGTTGTGCTGGCCATTGGTCTCATCTGCTTCACCTTTGTCGTCATGCTGGGCGGCAACCCCCACCATGACCGCTTCGGCTTCCGTTATTGGAACGAGCCCGGCGCATTTGCCGAGCTGTACTACACGGGCTCACTTGGTCGCTTTTTGGGGTTCTTACAATGTCTTATCCAGGCCTCCTTCACCATCGCTGGTCCAGACTACGTCTCCATGGCGGCTGGAGAGGCCGAGAACCCACGATCCGTGCTTCCTCGTGCCTTCAACGCCGTATTCTACCGCCTGACAACCTTCTTCGTCCTTGGTGCCCTATGTGTGGGCATCCTGGTGCCCTACGATGACCCCCAGCTGACGGCAGCCCTGGAGCAAGGCAAGCCGGGTGCCGCCGCCTCGCCGTACGTTGTGGCCATGACACGCCTCAACATTGGCGTGCTCCCACACCTGGTGAACGTGCTGGTCCTGACGGCCGCCTTCTCAGCCGGCAACTCGTACTGCTACTGCGCGTCGCGCTCGCTTTACGGTCTCGCCCTCGAGGGCAAGGCGCCCAAGTTCCTCGCCACTTGCACGCGCAACGGTGTGCCCATCTACAGCGTCCTCGTTGTCCTGGCCATTGGGCTCATCTCGTTCCTCCAGCTGGGTTCCGGCTCGGCCGTCGTCCTCAACTGGATTGTCTCCCTCGTCACGGCCTCGCAGCTCATGAACTTTTGCGTCATATGCGTCACCTACCTGTGCTTCTACCGTGGCCTCAAGGCCCAGGGCATCGATCGCGCCACCCTTCCCTACCGTGCCAAGTTCATGCCTTACATCGCCTGGGTGGCCTTCTTCGCCACTTTTGTCATGGTCTTTGTTGGCGGCTACACCGTCTTCCTTCCCCTTGACGGCATGTGGAGCATCCCCAGCTTCCTCTTCTCCTACCTCATGGTCATGGTATTTCCCGTCCTCTACGTTGGCTGGAAGGTGATCCACAGGACCAAGTTTGTCAAGCCGACCGAAATTGACTACTCGAGGGACCAGCAGGCCATAAAGGACTACGAGGACAATTATGTCTCGGTACCTGCTAAGTGAGTTACTATTGTCCATGCGTCCTTGTTTTCCACGCAGTCGCCGCTTTGTTATTATGTGCTAACAACCTTACGCAAAGCAACATGTTTGAGCGCTTCCTTGACAGAGTGTTTGGCTAGTGTGACTGTGCATGCGAGAAAAAGCGACACGTCAACTAACATATGCGCATCACGGTGATCATCCATGGTCGAATGCAACATGACGCGCACCAGTGAATACTCACGTGAGCCCATTCCGACATGAATGATGCAGCATCCATATCCTGCCATCTTATAGCCATATATCCATGTTCAATTCTGTGCATAGTTGAGAAACAAAACAAAAAAAGGTTTCATATTATGATCATGGTCGTGAATCGTCCCATCTTTGCATCTACCTCTACTAATGCAGCTCATATGTACCAAAAGAGGAGACAAACAAATCCAAGAAACTCGAAACAAATGAATGCTCTTACTGCGGCGTCTGCCCAGGGTTTTCACCAGTCGGCCCACATCTGACCACCTTCCCCCGATCAAGACGAAGACACCAGTTTGCATCCTCGACAGCCTCTAACCTGTGTGCAATGGTAATCACCGTGCTCTGCGACAGCTGCTCACGTAGAATGCGCTGGACCTTGGCCGCCGTGGCGCGGTCAATGGATGCTGTTGCCTCGTCAAGAATGACCAGCCCACTACGACGAAGCACGGCCCTTCCGATGCTGACGAGCTGCCGCTGACCCTGGCTGAGGTTCTTGCCTGCGGCGTCGATACGCGAGTCCAGGCTCCACTGCGAGCCGAGCACGCTGTGGATGGCTCTCTCGCACTGGGCATCTGAGAAGCGCCCATCTGGGTCGATGTTGTCGCGCAGCGTTCCGGGGAACAGTGTTGGGTCCTGCTGGACAAAGGTGACGCGGTTGCGGAGTATTTCGCGGTCGACAAAGGCCAGATCCACATCGCCAATCTTCACAGTGCCCTCGCACGGCAGCTGCGTGGCCAGCAGGGCGTTGGCAATGGTGGACTTGCCGGACCCGGTGCGGCCCAGGACGGCACACGTGGACCCACCGGGGATCTCGAAAGTCAGATTGTTCAGAACTATGGGCATATCGTCGTCGTAGCGGAATGACATGTCGTTAAACTGGACGCTGTCGTCTGGTCGCGGCCAGTCTTCGGGCGGCTCCTCCTCGCCGGTGGGCTCCTCGGGAATGTGGTTGAGCATGTCAACGCGCTCGAGCGACACCGCGTTCAGCTGGAGCTGCGCAAACTTCTCGCACAGCGACTGTACCGACGTCATGGCCATGGTTGTCTGTGTCAGGACGAAGCCGACTGCGCTGGCCGGGGTTCCGTACCAGACCATGAAGAGGATCAGGGCTGCGCGCATGCAGGCCGACGACATGCTCAGGCGGAAGTCGAGCCAAAATGCCATGCCCCAGAAGAAGTGATCCTGCTTCTGGAAGTCATCGACAGCGTCCAGATGGCGGTCCTTGAAATGTTCCTCCACCCGCAGAGCTCGGATGGTGACTAGGCCGTCCTGCATGACGCCAATGTTGGAGATGATGGGTGTCAGGTACCGCATCTCCATGCGGCGCAGGCAGCGCGATATGGGGACGTAGATGCGGAAGAAGTAGACGAATAGCAGGGCCGTGATGCAGATGATTATGAGGAGCACCGGCTGGTGCACCATGATGGCAGCCAGACTCAGGACCAGCGTGATGAGGCTGAGGACGAAGGACTCGAGCGGCGACAGGATGCCGCCGTCAACCATGCCCATGTCGGAAATGAGCCGGTTCTTGAGCTGTCCGGTCGGTGTAGTGTCATGGTACCGGAAGGTCGCTCTGCTGACACGATCAATGGCATTGTGGAACATGCCCTGGGCAGCATTGACGCAGATGCGCGCGAGAAGCAGCTGTGCAATCGCATAGGAAATGATCTGGCAGCCAGAGACACCTGCAAGCGCATAGATCCATACATGCGGGTGCTTGTCGGGGTCGGGGAGATGCCACAGCCCACCCTGAACCACGGATTGGTCCGCAGTGTCGCTTCCCCAGGCCTCAAGGAGACGTGCCCGTGAGATGTCGCTGAACCTCGAGATGGAGTAGAATATTGCCAGTGCGATCCAGAGATGCACGCCACCGGCTTTCATATACTTTGTGTACAGTGACATGGAGACACCGCCCGTCTTTGATGGCTCCTCGGGGGCTTCCTTGGCGGCGGGAATGTCTTGCTCATCCACTTGGTGGGAGTGTTCGGCCTCCTCGGTACCTGCAGCCCCGTCCATATTGTGGTAGGGATGCTCGAGTTCTATCCTAACCTGCTCTTGGCTCAAGACCTGCGCGCGTCCTTGATCTAAGTCGATAACCTGGTCCGCAATCCTGAGAACCAGGTCGTCTCTGTGCGTCACCATGGCGATGATACGGCCCTCAGCAAGAGGTCCCTGGAGAAGTCTCTTGACAATCAGGCTTGCTGTGTCGTGGTCGAGGGCTGCCAGGGGATCATCCAGGAGAAGGATGCGGCAGGGGCTGTAGACGGCTCTTGCCAAGGCTACGCGGGCCTTCTGCCCACCTGAGAGACCGACGCCGCCTTCCTCAAGCTTGTTCTGATCGCCGTCTTGAAAGTTGGAAAGATCAGGTCCGAGGGCGCACGCATTGATCACCTCCTTGTACCGCGCGGGGTCGAAGTTGTGGTGGAAGACGATGTTCTCGCGGATCGTCTTGTTTTGGAGCCAGGGAAGCTGCTGGGCATACCCGACGGGCTCATCTGGTCTGGCAAGATTTCCCTCCTGTAGCTCCATCTCGTTGAGAGCTGCAAGAAGAAGACTTGACTTGCCGGAGCCGACCTTGCCGCGTATGACTGTGAGGCCAGTGGGGAAAGTAAGGTTGAGCCTCTCCAGGACCTGCTTATTGGTTGATGGCCAGGAGAAGGATGCATCCTCAAAGGTAATGTTCTTAACCCCCTCGTCCCGGAAAGAGTCATTGTCTCGGTCGGGCTCAGCCATGTATCGGTGGACACGCTCGACGGGAATCGTGGCCTTCCAGTACCCGGTGATGAGATCGAATGCCTCCTTGACACTGGACTCGAGCTGAGCAAACAGCTGGAGAGACGGCCAGATGACGGCGTTGGGGAGGCCGCGGCCCAGGATCAGGGTGTAGAGACAGATGCTGGCGAGCGGGTACATGGCACCACCGAGGACGTTGACGGTACCAATGGCGGCGCCTACGTACGATATCTGCAGGCGTTTGGCCATTTCCAGGTCACGCAGCTTTAAGATACGTCTGCTCCACGAGGACGTCCACCCGTTAAGCTTGAGGGGCCTGCTGGACTCGACAAAGTGGGAGACGGCCTGAGCGCGCTTGTCTGAGTGGACTGTACGCTGGCGCTCGAGCTTGATGAGCTTCTTGACGAGCAAGGAGTTGATGGTCATGAAGAGGATCATGAGGCCGAAGCCGACGCAAGATGGCCAGCCCATGATGTCGACCAGGTAGTAGAGGGTGAAGATGACCTTGATAGGTTGGGACACGGCCTTGGGGAACTCCCAGAACCGCTGGGAGATTTCATACGTGTCGCCACGGACGAGGTTTACGACCTTGGCGTTGGACGCAGGCTGCTTGCTGGGCTGTGAGGGGATTCTTCTGTATCCCCTCTTGCCACCGCAGAGGTTGCCGAAGAAGTGGGCAATCTTTCCCGAAGGAGAGTGGCTGGGAACGGGTCCGATAGTGGTGGTGTTCACTGCGTGTTCGTCGTGCTCACCGGGGTCCTTTTCAATCATGTCGGAACCTGGAACGGCACGGGCGAGAAGCTTCCCAAAGAGGCCAACAAAGGTCTCGCCCCTGGACCGCTCGTATGCCTTGCGCGAATACCACCCGGAAGTAGTCTTGGAGACCTGACGCACAACATCGACGGAGAACATGACAAGACACCAGAAGTTGGCCTCGGCCGGGTCCCCGGCATCAAGAGCGCTGTACAGCTTGCTGGTGAGACGGATGTTGGAGACCTCGGAGACCTTTTCGACGATGGCGAGTGTGGTGGAGATAACCAGGTCCAATCCGTTGGCCTCGGCGAGTCGCCGGACGAGCTTGCCCTGTATCTCGCGGAACTCGAGGTAGAGCCGACTGTGCTGGTACTCAAAGGGCAGCTGCCAGACGTCGTCGACGACAATCTCCCTGGTTCGGCAGATCCTGGCAAGCGGGTACACCCAGGTCATGGTCCAGAATTGGAACAAGGTCAGATTGTCCTCTGGGCTGCGCAGCTCGCTTGAGGGCGGTCTAGAGGCGGAGCCAATGTCGCTGGCGTCCCACGTGGGATCGCGGAGGGGCATGTTACCGATGAGGGTGATGGCGACGAAGCACAGGCCCAGCTGGGCCAAGCGGAAGGCATCCACATTTACGCCACGGAGAGTGTGACCGAGGAACTGGAGAGAGTACCGCGCCAGCCCCGCGGAGAGCATGAGCAAGTATTGGAATAGGAGGATCCTGGGCGTCTTGATGGGTCTGTCCGCGAGGGAGATGGCACTTGCGCAGAACCAGGGGACCATCTCGAGGGCTGCCACTCTGCGCCCGCGTGCTAGGACGAGCACAGCGATGGACAATGCCAGTCCTCCGAGAGAGGCGCCGCACAGAGCGAGTGGGTAGAACCAGAACCGTGGACGTGGTGTCCCCTCGGGCTCGCATGACTCCTCCTTGGCGAATGGCCGGAGCCACGGCGGGAGTCTTGCGGTGACGTATCCGCGCAGCAGGTATGCTAGCAGTATGATGGCTGATATGATGGCCAGAGGCTGGACGACGGCATTGTCGGCCTCCGGATGGATGGGAGAAATCTGCGGTCCCTGTAGGTCGATCTGCCCAGCCGGATTGGCGTAGGGTGATACTTTGAACGACATGTTGACTGAGGCAGCGCTGGCCTAGGCCATTGGTGAGATGGTACGGTAGCGATGATGATGAAGCCGGCTGCTCTGCCCTGCGCAGTCAATCCCCAAGATATATTCTGTTTCCTTTGTTTTCTATTTCCATGGTCAGTAAACAGTGGGTAAAGTCTAAAGAGAGTTGACGGGAGACATACTGAGCGCAGACTCAAAGGTAAGTTGAGGTGAAGTATGATCGCCACACCGACCGGCCCGTCCCGGCGAATTGGCAGAAGGCCAATTGGGAGGGCGAGAATGGCAATCTGCTTGGGAAAAGGAAGTTTCTGATAGGTATTGTCGTCCCGTGGATTTTCAAGAGGAGGTCCCGCCACTGCACTGCTACGTAGCTCGAAGGATTGATCTTCGAAAGGATTGATCGCCTCTTCTGCTGTCTTCTTGTGCCCCGCCACGGGAGGCGGAATGCGGAATGTGGAGACGTGGTGCTGCCCAGCCCAGCGGAATGAATAAGCCGTGCAGTGCAGATCCAGGATTTGATGGTGGGGGTTTTGGGCAGCACATGGTAAGTTTAGATTGCCACAATGGCAGTTTCAGAGCTCGAGTTTAAATGCTAACATGGAACAGTGAATGGTGAACCATGAGGTCGGAAGACGGCCATATTTCGTTTCACAGACGGCACGACACGGCGATCGTGCGACGACGGTCTGCGGCTCGCCGCGAACTTCTCGGGGATAAATGGTCAGTGAATCAATCACAGGTGTTCATCTTTCCGACTCTCTTTCCGACTCTTGCTCACGCATTCAAGCCTTCGTTTCAGGATTGTATCTTGCATGGTGACCATCTAGTGTACAGAGTAATACTCCGTACAGAGGGGGGGGGCGGGTGAAGTTCAACATGGAAGTGCCACATGGCACTCGCAATTGGTCTTTTAGATTCCACACCTGCAAGATATTTGGTCAACATCGAGAACGGAGGGGACTCTGGCATCACCACGATGAGGCAGCGACGGCCTTTGTGCACGTAATGATACGTGATATCTTGACCATTGGCCAACCTCAATGTAGATTATGAAATGCGGTTCACACTCACATATAGTGTATATGGACACAACTGATGACGACTCTTTCATCTCTCCTTTGGGTTCAACGGTAACAGAGCCCACATAACCACAATCCCACTCTCTTTTTCTCTCGTGCGCTCCCTTTTGCGTGGAACGTCACATAGTGGAAATTTATCAATCCTAGCCCGTGTTCAAGCTTCTGCAAGGTCCCGGCCATGGAGAGACCCCGCATGGCTTGTGTCTTGTTTTGCGTAGTGCTCAAGCCCAGCACGGGCACATGGTGCCCGAATGTCCAACCCGATGTGCGTGAAGTGGCATCTAGACAAGGACAGTGTTGGAATATACCTTGGCCCTCAGATCTGCAAACTTCTCGTGGATCGAGATTGTGAATGGGATTTCCAACCATGGCATCTCGTCACTTCGAGTCCTGCAGTGCGTCAGTATGACCGATAAACTTCTGTACAGGGATGACTAGAGTTGACAATACATCCCGTGCTTTTAGTTCTCGGAACCCTCCTCGGCAATGGTCCTCTTCTTGGTGACTGCGTAGTCATTTTCCATAGCACGGGGATGTTCTCACGAGTATGGGCTTGCCGTCCTGAGCTTGCTGGCCCTGGCCCCGGGTTGGTCCTTGTCTTTCTGGACGATAACACGGCCGTGCTGGACCGGATGGACCGCCCCAGGCTGCGCTCTTGTCTGCTAACCGAGGTGACTCTGAACGTGCGTCGGAGCGAGGCGCCGGGGATGCCCTCCAGGATCATGCGAGGGTTCATCCCCGGATTCATCCAACGCAGTAGAGCAGCTAGTAGCCAGTAAAAATATCAAGGCACCCACTGGGACCCCATGACCTCTTCCGGATAGTCATCTTGAAACGCTGCCTCTGAACAACAATGGAAAATGGGATAGGGGAGATAAGCAGAATCCGTCTCCGCTATCAGGGTAGTGGAAGTGAGGTCTGAGGCATTGTCGACGTTGATTTTGACCTTGAACGATCCCGATGTTGATCTGGTTGTAGGAGAATAAATTCGAGAAGAGAACCGTGAAGAAGGGAACAAGGAGAAGAGATCTTCTGCGAGAGTCACGTCGGCGTTTTGTTTTCTTTCTCTCGCCTTCTATTGCACCTGACTCTCAAGGTTCCCTCAAGGGACACCAATCGAGACCAAAAGGCGAAAAAGGAAGAAGGTGCGAGGCAGAGAGGGAAAGAGCGAATGTAGTGTAATACTACCGCGCGGTGAGGAAGGTGCGCCCGAGGTACCTTCCCTATATAAACAGGCAGCAAGATTTCTACGATTGTGTTTGCTAAAAAATGGGCATCATCAAACGCGTCAATTGATTCACCTTTTCGCATCGTTCCGAACATTCGCTTCTTTACTTTGCGCACCTACTGCGACGCCCCCTCTGTCTGTGCAACGCGGGAGATGTGGTGCATCATTATTCGACCAAGCTCGGGAAATATTGGTATTACTCTGCCAGGTACCGATCGACGGCCCAACAGTCCGACGACCATGTCCGCATTCTATTCCCGCGCGTCACCCTTGGCTATTGATTTCCATTGACTTCATTCTCATTGAATGACTTTGTCCGACTCTTTGTTCCATGTGCCAGAAAGATCAACATGCAACTACATACTCGGTCAAGCACACACATTGACACGCACGTGTGGCTTCTCCACAAGATCGTGACAAGATCGTGTACATGGCAGACGTCTATATGCTTTTGCGGGCAAAACACATGGCTCTGACCCATATTTTCCCCAGCAATACCCTTTTCAATGAGCTTAATCTTTGCGTTTACTTTGTCATTTGTTTAGTGCCACTTCAATTGCTCTTTGCTCTTTGCTCTGCTCGATACTCTGCTCAGCGATGCTCGACACTTACGGATAGCCCGGACTGGAGAGAAGAAACATCATGTCCTGTCCTGTCCCTATCTCCGCTGGCGCAAACAAGGACAAGGATGGCCACCTGACCTGATGGCACGATGCTTGCAACGACGTCAGCCATTACCCTTGCCTTCAAGCCGGCGGGTATTAGGAGCAAGCCACGAAACAGCGACACCGGCTCCTCACTGGACAGTGGAGACTGACCATATCCGAGAGGGTCCCCTCACCCGAGAGAGGGAGAGCGAGTGCCGGTTCCATATCAATAGCCGTAGAGTATTAGTGCACAGGCTGTTCCGCACCGAAAAGTACCGCCCCCCACCAGAATGGGTCCTCGATACCAAATGGACCATGGCACTCGTGGGCCGCGGTCAGTTGAGCTACGAGTACAGGGGAGAAGAGGCCTCAGAATTTGTCTGACTCCACCTTGCGGATGCGCAAATGCGGGCGCGAAAATGGTCGGAACGGCTTGTTACTTGTCTGAATCTCGGTCTCCTCCGTAGGTGTACTCGGTATGTCTGGCCCCCGCATCGGAATATTGGCAGAAGTCGGTGCTCCTAGACTTTAGCGTGCAAGTGGATTTAGGCAGCCATATAAAAAGTACGGGTAATATGCTTTCATTTTCCCATGGGGAAGAAGGCCGAATAGTTGTAGGGCTGCTGTCAGACTGCAATTCTTCAATTGTTGCGCTTTGCTTCAATTGCTTACTCCGGATGCTGTGCCGTCCCACTCGAAGTGGATACGAATATGACCGACATGGACATTTCTTGATGTCTACTGCAGTACTCGTATCCAGTATCGGAGATGAAGCAGGCCTTGGAAATCAGCATAGCGTACTCCGTAGTTTCGTCCCTCTCTATTCACTATCAGTGCCTCCACATCCCAAGTATGGGGCCAAGGAGCCAACAGAGGCCATGCCACAATGCTCATAACAAGTGGCAAAGACGGATAGAGCCAACAGCCAGAGAATACTCGAGTGTCCGAGTTGGGACCGGATACAACCACGCTGTAGTATTCTGTAATATGCATGCTCGTACTCAGTATTACTCAAAGTCCACAAAGTATATTCCGTACGGAGTATTGACTTTGATCCTGATCCTGATCCTGATCCCTCCTATTCAGAGACAGCCAAACAGTCCGTGGTCTGTGGAGGAGGGTGGAGGGGGACGGGAGGATGGGGGGAGTGGAGTTGCGGATGCTGGGGGTGGAGTCCCGTGCGGAGCAGCGACGAATCGTTTCTCTTGCCACAGTCAAGTACAAGCTGTACTATGTTACGGAGTACGGGGTATTATTCGTACTCTACTCTGAACTTGGTCTCGACTGAACAGGTATTGACAGGGTCCGACGGGAGAGAGTTGAGTGAGTTGATGAGCTCTGTTGGCTCTCTCAAGAGCTTGTCTCTAGTTGACTTTGTATGAGACAGATTGACTTTCTTTGACGGCCGATTGCACCTATGTGCTTGTGAAGAGCCAGTAAGACTATTACAACTGTACGGCGTACGTGCTGCGTACTCGTACAGTTGTAAGAAAGAGACAACCGTTGGGAGAGTGTCGAGTCCAGAGTGGGGATCGGCAACAAGATTGTCCCTTTCGGTTGGCGCAAGATGAAAAAGGACCATGGCCACTGACCACTGACCAGAAACCAGGTGCCAGGTAGCACGGCGCGCGGTGTACCCTTGCACTTTGCTTGCTTGCCATGAAGTCGCATAATGACGCACGATCCCATGTCCACGCCCGCCACACCGTCCAATCCAGTCCAACAAAGTATCAATACGCGAGCAAGAAGCAAGCAACAAGGTTGGTAGGCCTTTTGACCTCTAACCTGTAGTATCTACCAGGGATGGCTACTCGTATGGTAAGTAGGAGCTTGAATGTTTGCATGGGAAGCTGCATCTGGAATCCGTAGTGTCATACGGACTATAAGAGTGGAAGTCAAACAGCCAATCCGTCGGTCCATTCCAGTGCTATGCATGGCGCCTCGTGTCGTTTTCCGACTCTAGTCTGTTCGTAACTTCAAGTGTCTGCCGTGTAAACGTGGAGGAGGGGGAGGGAGAGGGGGGTAAGCTCACTGTTGATGACCTACTCCGCACATATCGCACGAATGAAGCCAAGTACAACACCACTCTGTACTCCGTACTCCAGACCTCGTGAGTTATCCCGCACTACGGCCAAGTTCCAATTATTAGTCCCATTGGGATGGGCGGCCCCCCGTGGGGAGGCGAGGGGGCGAGCCAGTTGGAGAAGCTCAGCAACAAGTAAGGCGGCGCCCCGGGATAGGACAAGTCCACATCAGTTGTTTGCCAGTTTGCCAGGGTTGTCCCCCAACCCCACTCGATCTCTCCGAATCAGATGCGCCACCCAAACACCGGATTGGACCAGGTGCTGTGTCTCTGGGGGAGGGAGGGGGAGCATAATTTGGATGCCTAATCGTGATGGCTGCATCGAGCGCCCGGGCGTTGCGTGGGCGGGCAATCATCCATCACTCTGAGCACTCAATCCATGTGCAATGTCTACGTCTTGGCACTGCAGGTGTTTGTCAACGCTTGTGTCGCTGCGTCGCTGCGTCGCCTAGTACCTCTCAGGTGCGCCGTTGCTGCACTGTGACCCGGCCACTATAATATGTTACTCCGTATACTGTATGCATATGTATGCTACCTACAAGGCTGTTGATTCAGGCAGGCGGGAATCTGATGCTGGTCATGGCGGCGACGGGACAAGCCGCGGGGATGTACTTTCCTACTTTCCAAGTTGTACTTTAAGTATACTCGTACGTACGATCTGCATACCGTGTAACGCGTGGTCAAGTATGTGCATGCAAGAGATAGACGGTCAGACCATAGACCATGTACAGGTATACAAAGTATTATGGCCAGCAGAAGGAAAAGAAACACCAGGGGCCCAAGGGCCATGGACCGGAGTGGTAATAGCGTCCGTCGATGCCACCCACCGGCGGGCCCCCTCTTCGAATGTGGAGACCCAGATACAAGTAATAGTTGCCAGACACGCCCGAGGAGGAGAAGAAGAAGAAGAAGAGGAAGAAGAGCGGCCGCGCATCACTAGTATGCCAGGGTTGGAACTGGTGGTTGGTATATAATGTATTGGCTGTCCCATTGCCTCGGTCATAGCATCTCGGGCTGTCCTTCTCTCCGCATCGAGACACAGTGACCGTTTACAATCCGTGTCGCTTACTTCAGACGGGTCTTCCAAGAGAGATTGAATTCAATAGAGTGTTACCTGCCCGTCATGGTCAAAGAAGACACTCCCACGGGTGGTATTGGCATCACCCACGTCGACCACAACGAGAAGACGGTCGTTCTAGAGGAGAAGCCCAAGCTGCCCGATGGTCGTCGCGAGTCCGTTGCCCTCAACATTGTTCAGAACCCTCTGACGGTATGTTCAACCTCCCAATTGGCTCACATCCACCCACATGTACACACATATAGCACAGAATTGACATGCTGTGTAATAGCGCGTATCTCCCGAGGAAGCCGCGGCCAACGCCCGCACATTCGCTCAGGACAATGGCCTCGCGGAGCACACCGAGCTCTTCGCCCGTGCCGCCCTCGTGGCCCGCGACCCGGACCGCTTCGAGTTTCTCACCCAGCTGTCCGACGACGAGCTCACGGCGCTAAAGTACGAGCGCGACCACAAGTGGCACGGCCCCAAGACGCTGTGGTACTCCATCGCCCTGTGCGCCGTCGGCGCAGCTACCCAGGGATGGGACCAGACTGGGTCCAACGGCGCCAATCTCACGTTCAAGGAGGAGTTTGGCATCGACCGGACGGGAACGGATGAGTGGATTGTTGGAGCTGTGAATGCTGTCATTTTCCTCACTGCCGGTCTCATGTAAGCCCCCCCCCCCCTGGCTGCATCCATACATACTCCAGTCGTCCATGGCATTGGCATATCAAGGTACATTCGCTGACAGGGCTGACTACAGCGGCGCCTTCATCGTCGACCCTCTCAATTACTACCTCGGCCGTCGTGGTGAAATCTTCCTGACGGCTCTGTGCCTCACGGCCACGCCCATCGGCTCCGGCTTCGCGCAATCGTGGCAGGGCCTGTTCGCCGCCCGCTTCGTCATGGGCATCGGTATTGGTGCAAAGAATGCCACCGTCCCCATCTTCTCTGCTGAGATGGCCCCCGCTCGTGTCCGTGGTGCCCTCGTCATGTTCTGGCAGCTATGGGTCGTTGCTGGTGCGTTGCTCCTTCCCCATGTTACATAATGTGTGTGGACATGTTTGGTATCTAACTTCTTGCTGTTTAGGCATCTTCCTTGGTTTCTGCGCCAATGTCATCGTCAAGGACACGGGTGCGATCTCGTGGCGTCTACAGCTCGGCTCGGCCTTCATCCCGTCCTTTGTCCTCGCCGCGGGCATCTGGTTCTGCCCCGAGTCGCCCCGCTGGCTGATGAAGCACGGCAAAATCGCCAAGGGGTACCGCTCCATGTCCCGTCTGCGTGCCCATCCCATCATCGGCGCCCGCGACTACTACTACTCGTACGTCATTTACATAGAGGAGCTGAAGGAGGCAGCCGGTAGCAACTACTTCTCCCGCATGCGCGACCTTTTCACCGTGCCCCGCATCAGGCGCTCCAACTATGGCGCCTCGACCGTCATGATTGCCCAGCAGATGTGCGGCATCAACAGTACGTATATCTACACTCTCGAGCGAAATATATACATACATGCATGTACATGTGCAATGGAGCTTGTGGCTAATTCTTCCCGTCCCAGTCATGTCATTCTACAGCTCCTCCATCTTTGAACGAGCCGGATACAGTCAGGACGAGGCGCTCTACGCTTCCCTTGGATACGGCGCCGTCCAGGTCGTTTCCACGATTCCAACTCTCTTCCTTATTGACACCAAGGGTCGGAGAAAGCTTTGTATGATTGTACGTCTACAATTCTCTACGCTCACGCGCGCATCATCAACTGACACCATCATCATGTAGACGTTCCCCTTCATGTGTATCTTCTTGCTGGCTGCTGGGTTGTCCTTGTTAAACACGCAAGGGTCCCGCGCCGAGAAGCTTGGGCCGGTTGTTCTGTACGTCTTTCTCCCCCGGTATCTTTCCCTCCTGGACTGCATCTAATCAGTAAAACTCAATAGCTTCATCTACCTCTTCACCGTTGCCTATTCCCTGGGAGAAGGTCCCGTCGCCTTCCAGTACTCGGCCGAGGTCTTCCCCACCATCCACCGTGAGCAGGGCATGGCCTGGGCTGTCTGCATCAACAACACTTTTGGTAAGGCTCTTGTCCGATTGCCTACGTCTCTGTTCCTGTCGCTGACATAGACCCACAGCCGGAGTTCTCAGCCTCACTTTCCCCCGTATGCAGAGTGTCATGACACCAACAGGAGCATGTAAGTTCACTTCAACTCACCCCGAGTTCAACCTCGATTACAGTTGCAGTTGCAGTTGCATTTGACCACCATACTGACAAGATGCAGTCGGTTTCTATGCCGGACTCAACCTGATTGCCTGGTTCATGATATTTTGCTTCGTCCGAGAAACAAAGCAGCTCACCCTGGAAGAGTTGGACCGTAAGTCCCCCCCTCTCCTCTGTATCTCCTCCATATATGCAAGGGTATGGCCCACTGACATCAAGCAGAGGTCTTTTCTGTCCCGACAAAGGAATTCCTCCATCATGAAGTCACAAAGGAGGTCCCGTACTTTATCAGGAGCACCATCCTGCGCCAGAGGATACCCCGCCCGATACCCATCATTGCCAAAGCGGATAGGAAGGTCGCCGAGCCTTGAGTCTGGCAGCTGTACGAGGAAGAATACCAAGGGTGGGGGAATACCAAGAGCATTAAGCTGGCTTGGCTTGCAGATGGACTGGATTGAAGACGGGAGATCTATAGGGATTAACGATATTGATACCAACTTGAATACAGCATGATTTGGAACTGCACAAAAGTATGCCTTTACTCAACCAAAAACAGGTATGGTTGGTGTTGGCGTTCAGGCAGCGGTGATGGTGTGTGCTGATCCGCAGGACCCGAATGCCTCTCGTTCCTCGTGACAAGGCACTTGGCCTACTGAATCACGAACCCGTGCCAAGATTGTAGAGCGAAACGGAAACATTTATAATGTTTATAATCATGGCGTTGGAAAACAGACTAGACTCTAGACACTCCAGACGCTCAAACACTCTAGACGAGCACTCTTGGATGCTCATATTTATGCGTGGATGGCGGAATTGTGCTGTGCATAACGACGAGGATCGTGGAATGGCCAGGGAAGGAACGCAGGGAGGTGGAGGCTACGGTGCACCTTCCTCGACGTAGCACCGGGGCCAGGACCCTTGAAGCAATCGATCTTTTTGTCTGCTTTCCAACATCTTTTCCTAGACGCAAACACACAAGTCCTTCGGCCTCATCACCAAGATGCTCATCGCCGTCCCAACGCCATGCTCGCAGCTCCATCACCAGGTAGATGTGGATGCTGGCTCCCTTCAACCTTGCCCGTTTGATGACATGGACTGCGTCTTCTCCACTTGTCTTGCAGCATGAATTCCCATAGTACCAAGTACAGCTAGGGAGTACCAAGTACACCAATACACTGCTCGGTATAAACAAACACCTGCAACGGCCATTCACAGCTGCACATGGTGCAGCATGACCCATTTATAATCCCTCCAGATCGCCATCTCTAACTGTGTGCTTGGCAGAAATACTTCGTATACTTCGTATAGATCCATCAGTCCTCGACGACCCAAAGCCATCCCGAGAGCCCAACCTACTCCGTAGGACTATGGAAAGCTCGCACCCAAGATACACGTATCCAAAGGAGTAAAGCCTTCGAGAATGGCGCCAAAACATGCAGGGTAAGCCGCCTGCCAGAAAACGCGGGCTGACGCATTCCACACGAGGGCTGCCCTGCCCCGCCGCGAATCATGCTCGAGTACTCGAGTACCACGGCCAACAGGCGCAGGCCTCCAAGCCTCCCATCGAATGAAGCTTGTCGAGCCGTCATGCGGCTTGTCTCACTGGCATCTCCGCTTCTTCAGATCGCGTTTGCCACGATCCAAATACCATAGCCTGTCAATGTGAACCTGTCAAGCTTGCTGCCCGCCTTCAACTTCTCCTCGCCCGACCTCGACAACAGACAGACCGTACGACAGGCCAGACTCTTTGCTTCTCTTACCAGATGCAACGGTAATAGTGGTGGCGACACATATGGGCACGGTCGGCATACATCACTAGCGGCGTTATCCATCGATCCATCCATATATGCCTTGGCACCGGCAATTGGTGCCATCGCGCCTCGTCCCGCTTACCCCAGCCTCGGCGGCCAAGGGAGCTGCTAGGTTCTCGGCATGGGTCATTGATTTGGCGGCCATCATGGTCCTGGGGTACACGGTACGGCAATGGCCAGCATTGGGAGCATCGACTGCTGCTGGATTTGTCGGAGTGAGTATTTTTGCCCGGCGAGAGGAACGGGACGAGACGAGAAGCAGCGACAACGAGCCAAGGAGACAGGAAAATGAATGGGTCGCTGACAGAATCAATCACAGGCAGCCATCGCCATGCTCAACGACAGCTGGGAGGTCGCATCGCGCTTCGACACGGCAGAACACTTTCCAACTCTGCGCGCTGCCCGCACAGCCATGCACGACCTCATCAGCCTCGCAATCTGTCTGGGCGGCGTCATGGTGCTACTGTTTACCGAGGCGACCAACATACACAACCAAGAACGGTCCGGTCCCAACGACTGGAGAGCCAAGGGTCGTTACCTGACCTTGGACCAGGCCTTTCTCGCAACCATATCGTATGCTTAACCCTCTCCTCTCGCTCTTGGAAAAAAACCCCGCTCTGTCTGTCTCTACGCAATCAACTGACCAAGTCTCCATCGCACAGTGCAAGTCGGTTTGTCTTTGCCGTCTGGGCAGGATGCACGTTTTCGAGAGAGCGTGCCGCACCACCCCGATATACGCGTCCACCACGATGACGATGAAATGATGGGTTCATTTGGTCAATGGGCGGCGCTCTACATCAGGTCTTTTTCTGGATTCTGTTTTCCGAATTTCTTTTCGTCCTAATTTGCCCCAACTTGGCGTTCTTTTTGGTTACCATTTCATACTGGGAGGGTGTCTCCGTTTAGCGACTGGGTTAGGTTGTCATTTCTTGGTTCTTGGGAAAAGGGTTTATAGACACTTGCAAACCGGCGTTTTTCATCCTTGGTTCACCAGCATGCAGCACGAGCACATGCACATGCACATGCATATGATTGCGAGAGATTGTAGGTGGCACGTATATACGGCTTGTGATTCACAGCTTGGATGCTCGACCATTGCTGTCCTTATCATACACGTCGACCTCGACACCCTGGATGGCCCCATCGCGCATGACTCTCCTCAGAATCTTGCCACTGGGCGACTTGGGAATCCTATCAACAAAGACGACACCACCCTTGAGCCACTTGTACCTCGTAGCATGGGCCTCGACCAAAAGTCTGAGCCGGTGTGCCAGATCCTGCAGACCCTGGTCGTCCAGCTTGGAGCGAGGGACGATGAAGGCCCTCGGGCGCTCGGTTGCCTTGTCAGCGTCGAGGACGCCCACGACAGCGGCATCGGCCACGTCGTCACTCCCGGACAGGATGCCCTCGAGCTCGGCGGGAGCAACCTGGAACCCACGCACCTTGATGAGCTCCTTGATGCGGTCCGTCAGGCGCAAATTGCCTTGGGCGTCAAGGGAGCCGACGTCCCCCGTACGGAACCAGCCATCCGCTGTGAGCGCCTCGTCCGTAGCGGAGGTATCAGCACCGTCAACGGGCAAGTACCCGGTCATCAAGCAGGGGGAGCGGACGAGGACCTCGCCCTCAGTGGAGGTCTTGAGCTCGACGGCCCAGTGAGCGCGGCCGGTGGTTCCCGCCTGGTCACGCGTGTGATCGGCTGACAGGCCCATCTGCACAGCGACATTGCACGCCTCGGTCAGGCCGTAGCCCATGCGGATGCGAAAGCCGAGCCGGTCATGCACCTGGGCGATGATGTCGTGGCCGAGGGGTGCACCACCCGTCACACCGGCGACGACGCTGGCAAAGGCCTCACGCGTGGCGAGCGGCGAGTCCGTCTTGGCCAGCAGGACGGCCACGGGCGGCGCCATGTGCAGATAGGTCAGACGGCGGCGGGGCACGGCGCGCAGCAGCCCATCGGGACTGAAGGACGGCATGACAAAGACGGTGGCACCGGCGGCGATTCCCGCCAGAAGAAGGTTCAGCAGGCCGAAGACGTGGTAGAAGGGGACGAAGCCGAGCCAGCGCTCGGGCTGACCAGGGCGGTAGAAGTCGGCGTCGTGCCAGACGGAGGCGATTGAGGTGTTCAGTGCGGCGTGGGAGAGGAGCACGCCCTTGGCGCGGCCGGAGGTGCCTGATGACCAGAGCATTACGGCGGTGCGGCCGACGGGGTCGAATGACGAGGGGGGACGGACTGGCGTGTCCTCATTGGCTAGCAGGTCTGTCCATGAGGGTACTGCTGCGTCATCGCCGACAGTGTACACGGGGATGGAAGTGCCCGTGCCCGTGCGGCCGAGAACCTCCCGCATGCTAGACAGGCATGATGAAGCTGTTATGACGGCTCTAGGCCGTGCCTGACGGACTACCCACTCTGTCTCCGAGGTCGTCAGCGACGCGGACACCAGCGTGGCTGTCAACCCCGCGGCGAGGACACCCATCAGCACAGTCGGGAAAGCCAGACAGTTGGGTAGCTGGATGAGCACCACGGGGGCCAGGTGTGGATTGGGACATGTTGGCGTGGGTTTCTGGGTCAGCAGGTCGTCTGGGTGGAGGGATAGACTGGTCTGTAGGCCGGCTGCTAGGCGGAGGGCATCGCGGCGGAGCTGGGATCTTGTGAGGGTTTGGTCTGTACTTTGTCAGTGTGTGTTTGTGATTGTGGTTGTGGGTGGTTGTTGGTTGGTTGGTTGGTTGGTTGGTTGGCTATTGACGTACCTGTTGCCTCGTCTACAAAGAGGGCCGCGTCGTCGGCGGTGGGCGGGACGATGCGGTCGATGGGTGTGTGGGCATTCTGCGAATGGAAGGGGTTGCTGAACATCCAGTCAAAGACGTTGGCGTGACCGACTGAGGCCATGATGGCCTATGCTGCTACGCTGCTGCGATTCTGCAAGAACGACTTGACAAAGGGGAGGAGGTAGGAGATGATGGGATATTAAGTATGAACGAGTCGAGGGAGGCTTTTGTTGAATTAATTCGAGACGTCATATTCTGGATTGGATGTACACGTTTGAGGCTCCACACTGCGACGTTCCGGATAACAGCATCCGCCCTGGACTGCGCCCAACTTGAGAATAATTACGACCAAGACACTCTGTCTACCCGGCACCTCAAGGCAATATTACTGCACAAGCACAAGTGAAGCTCAAGAAGCGACCTTTCCCCTAGTCTCAATCCCGCGATTCATAACAAGATACAGCGGTAGGAATATGAGCGACCCTACGACGCACACGCCCGTGCTGAAGAGCTGCCACAGCCCCCACAGCCAAGGCAGCACCCAAGGGATGATGAGCCGGATACAGTCGGTGATCTGGTACCGGTCATCCTGGCTGGCAATGTAGTAGCGCACGCTGTCCGGGCCGTTCTGGAGCAGCGTCGTGGTCGAGGCGGCGTTGTGCTCAAAGGTGGAGCGGCGGACCAGCTGCAGCACCGTGACCAGCTCGACGGGGGCGTGGTGGAAGGGGATGAACCATAGGGAGAAGGTCTGGCGGATGCTCACGTAGAGTTTGTTGGAGGAGGGGTCGAGGACTGCACAGCATTGTTAGCATTGTCCACTGGGAGTGGTAAGATGCCAGAGGACAGAGAGAGAGAGAGAGAGAGAGAGAGAGAGAGAGAGAGGGTGTGGTGTACCAGCATGATCAATGGAAATGTCTATGTGGGGACTCAGAGTGCGATACCACCGGTAGATGGACAGAAGAAGCCATCGCGACTCGAGGTCTCGTGCAAACGGGATGGATCCCGCGGGGAAGGAGGGAACCCGGCAGAATGGGTGGTAGAAGGCTGCGTCGCTGGTGAAGTAGGTCTTGAGGGTTGATTCTTGCTCTGGTGGGGAGCCGGTCGTGAGGGTCCGGATGACGTCTTTGATTTCGCGGGCTGGCAGCACAGTACTGGGTCAATTGAGGCACGACAACGACAATCTAGACATTGTCAAAAACATACCTGGATTCTCCATGATGAATACTGTTCAATTGAGGAGAAGAGGGAATGATTTGGAGGGTTGGAAAGTGTGCTCGTAGAGGTTCGTAGAGGAATACTGCCCATGTACAAGTATGGCTGGTTGGCTGGCGAATGCTTCACATGTCAGACCCAATTATCTGACGTTGTCGACGAAAACAGAATCAGGGAACCCGTAAGAACTAGGGAGTAGATGATACGAGCTAGATGGAAAATAGAAGAGAAGAATGCGGAACAAGGAAGACGACCAATGCATTTGGCGAGATGGACAACGGGCCGGATCCAACGGTTCCACGCTTCCACGCTCCAAGCATGTGAAGATCCCGGATCCCAGTTGTACTGACGTCACACATTCAGAATCAACTTGCTCTATAAGGATCAGCCATCAACTCAATTCCCACACCTGTTCATCCCTTCGTCTTCGTCTTCTCATCTTTATCTTTTTTTTTTTTTTCTTGGGAGATACGACCGATTCAGAGTCCATCATGCCCTCAGCCACCGACAACAAGACGGCATCGTCGTCGTTGTCACCGCTTACAGACCGTGACAATGGTAGTACCGGCGGCCTTCTCGCACCCCTCCTCCTCCTCTACCAGATCATCCAATCCATCATCGACCGTCTCCTGTCGCCCAACCCGCCCGTGTCCGACAGCCAGCTGGCCCGTCCCAAGCTGGCCATTATCGGCGCGGGCATCACCGGCGTCACAGCCGCGTCTCACTGCGTCGGCCACGGCTACGATGTCACCATCTTTGAGAAGGGTGCTGACGAGGACCAAGTAGGCGGCATATGGACGGTAGGTTCCCCCGCCCCTAGAGACTGGCATCATATCTCCCTCCAGGGGGGAGATTGGTTGAAACTGTACTGATGACCCTGTAGCAAGTCAACGACACGTCCAGCCTGCAGCTCCATTCCATGATGTACCGCTTCCACCCCTCCGTGCAGTGGTCAGGCGGATACCCGAACAAGCGCGAGATCCTAGAACAGGTGCGCAAGCTGTGGCGTCGTTACGGACTCGACCGCAAGACGCGCTTCGGCTTCAAGGTCTCCAAAGTCTACCAGGACGAGTGGGGGCGATGGATCGTCAACGACCCGTCCAACGGCCGCTTCGACGGCCTCATCGCCGCGGTCGGCACATGCGGTGACCCGCAGATGCCGCATATCCCCGGCATTGAGAAGTTCAAGGGCGAGGTGTACCACTCTTCGGACCTGACGGGCCGCGACGCACGGGGCAAGAAGATGGCCATCATTGGTGGCGGCGCCTCCGCCGTCGAAGCCTTTGAGTTTGCCGCCTCGTCCGGCGCCTCCAAGACGTATATCCTCTCCCGCTCCGAGAAGTGGATCATCCCGCGCAACATGGTGGTCGACACGCTGCTGAGCCTCAACATCTTTGGCCAGCAGACCCTCCTGTCCTTCATTCCCGAGTTCCTCCTCAGACGCTTCTTCTACCGCGACCTCGAGGACATTGCCCCGCCCTCCGGTCACGGCCTCTTCACAGATACCCCCATCGTCAACTCCCAGGTCATGGACCAGCTGCGCAGCGGCCAGGCCGAGTGGATCCGCGGCGACATCGACACCGTCACAGAGACGGGGCTGCTGGTCAACCGTCGCGCACGTGGCGTGCGTAAGGGTGGCCCGGGACACGACGAGCCCATTGATGCCGACATCATCGTCCTCGCCACGGGTTTCAAGAGGCCTTCCTTGTCCTTCCTGCCAAGCGAGTGCTTCGTTGAGCCCTACGCCCCACCCTCATGGTACATCCAGACCTTCCCGCCCACGCACCCCTCCATCAGCGCCATCAACTGCACCTTCGTCAACGCCATTGGCTCCGTCGGTAACTGGCATATCGGCATCTACACTCGCATCCTCCTCATGTTCCTCACCGACCCCCTCACCCGTCCGGGTCCCTTCTGGATGCGTCGCTGGATCGACATGACCCGTCTGCTCAAGACGACTAGCCCCACCGCCGCTTTCGACTTCATCACCTACCTCGAGATCGTCTGGTGGTTCGTCTTCTGCGTCGCCTTCAACCCCTTCCGCTGGAAATGGGCTCTCTTTGTCTTCTTCGGCGTCGGCATCGGTCTTCCCAAGGCTGTCGTCGAGCGCGAGAAACTCGTGTCCGATCGGCTCAACAATGGTGACGACACCGGCGCCAGCATCTAATCCCCCACTCCTCCACTCCACCATCTATACTTTATAGTATGCTGTTCCCAGCACAAAAATCCTAGTTACCTTGTTGAATATAGCGTAATACTTCATCTCTGATCTCGTAACTATGCCTCCGGCGGCCCTGCCGGGAGCCCTTCTCGCTTCGCCCGTTCGTCCTGCCACACGTGCTTCGTACTCCTGCCTTGTCTATGCCTCCGGCGGCCCTGCCGGGCCCCCTGCCGGGAGCTCTTCTCGCTTCGCTCGCTCGTCCTGTCACCTATGCTTCATGCTCCTGTCTTGTCTGTGCCTCCGGCGGCCCTGCCGGGAGCTATCCTCGCTTCGCTCGCTCGTACTCCTAAACGCAAGTATTCTGTCTGTTAGCTACCCAACAGCTACCGTGTGCTCGCTCGCTTCGCTCGCATGTCAAAGTAATCAAAGTAATATTATCGCGTCATGGCCAACTCCCAAACCACCGTCTTTCATTTCCCGCATATCATATAAGTAAATGTACAGTAGTTCCATGCTGGTCGTCATATGGTCTGTGAGAAGAAGAACAAGAAGAACAAGAAAGAAGAAGAAGAAGAAGAAAAGGTGAAAAACAAGACAAGAAAGAAGAGGTAAAATGAGGATGAAAGAAAAAGGGATTAAAAGTTGATCCCGTAAACAAGGCAGGGTAAAACGTTGCGCCCAAATCGCCTGTATACAACAGCTTAAACAAAACACCACCTAGTGTTACACCTGTTACACCCGTTCCACTCGTCTGTCGTGTTATACCACGTCCGTTCCCACGGCCTCGTACCCGTCTCGGCCTCTTCCGCCGGGGTTCATCAAACGCGGGCTCTCGTACATTGTGGTGTAGTCCACAGGGCTGCCGCCCAGTATGGCCATGCCGTTTTCGCGCTTGCTGAACACGGGGGCCGGGTCGCACCAAAAGTCCTTGCAGTTGGCCGTCGGGCCCCGCGTGTATGGGTTCTTCTTGCGTATGCGCTTGCTGCCCGAGGCAGCCCCGCGGCCGGCAATCGTCTCGATGAAGGGGTCGATGCCCAGCACGCGGCTTAGCTGCTTGAGCTTGCCGCCGCGGTTCTTGTGGTTGTGTGCGCCGCCGTCGCCGGGCGCCGAGATGGACGGGTGGTTCGGGTCGAGCGGGTGGCCCGTCGATGTAAAGGCCGTCGTCGTCCCGCTGTCGTGCACGCCGTACATGTTCTCGTATGTCGTCAGGGCGCGCGCCACCTGCACTGACTGCGTGAAGAGGAGCATCGTCACCCACAGGAGCTGCAGGGTGGCCCAGATGGCCAGGATGAGCGTGTAGGCGTCCACGTTGATCATCTGGCACAGGTTCGGGCTGAGGAAGGCGCACGTGTCGGAGCCGGCACGCGAGACTGTGTTGTAGTCTGGAAACTGTTAGCAAATGGGCAGTCTTGATGCCATGTCCAGCAGCCTGGGCAGGAAAGCACTAAGAACTTACAGTAGTACAGGATCCAATCGTAGGTAATGATACCCATCGACAGGGAGACAATGTAGAGGAAGAATTGACGGTGGTTGTTGACGCCCACGCAGTTGTAGACCCAAGGGCAGTGGCTGTCACTTGTCAGTATTGTTCCTATATATTGCGCATTGTTCTTCAGTCACTCTCCGGGGTACTCACTGGTCATGCTTTGCAACACATCGCTGGCAAGCCTTGCAGTGCTTGCTACGCAGCGGGGTGCGCGTCATGCATGTGACACAAAAGTTGAACTCGTCGTACTTCCACGAGGCCAACAGCTCGTCAATGACGGCCTTTTGCTCGGCGATGCCGTTGAGCTTGGGCACGTACCCAGGCTCGTTGCGCATCGACGCAATGTAGAACCAGGCCGTGAGACCGAGGAAGCCGGCAAACACGAGGTTGAGGAAGAAGTGGGACCGGGAGCCCTGGGACTCTCCGGTGGTGATGGTGACAGGCAGGACGACAAAGAGCCAGTCGACGCCGACGAGGAACAGGGAGCCGGCAAAGATGCCAGTGAGCCAGGGCGTCTTGTGGAAGGCGCGGAGGCTGGGGGGCGCGTAGTCGAGGACCTGCTGGGCGGCCCACTGGATGGAGAAGCCGACGAAGCCGGCGAGGGGCACGGCCAGGAGGATGGGCGCGTGGGAGAGGACCATAAGGATGGCCCAGACGAGGAGGAAGGGGCACAGGAAGGTGAAGCGCAGAACAAAGAGGCGCTTGTCGCGCAAGAAGTACTGTGCGCCGGGCCAGGGCGGGATGACGGAGTGGCCCTCCTCGTCGTAGCCGCACTCGCGCAGGGCGGAGAACCAGGCCTGGTCGGTGCCGAGGTCAGCGGCGGTGGCGGCGGGCGTCTTGCCGGTGTGGGTCTTTGCGAAGCGGTCGGCGCCGTACTCGATGAGCTTGAGGACGCAGAAGGGGTTGCCCTTGACGAGGGCCCAGTGCAGGGCGGTGAAACCCTGCTCGTCGGTGGCGTGGACGCTGGCACCCCAGCGGAGCAGGACGTCGACGCACTGGGGCAGGCCCTTGTAGGCGGACCACATGAGGGCCGTGTGGCCGTAGCTGTCGACGACGTCGACGGGGATGCCCTGGTGCAGCAGCAGGACGATGAGGAGGACGTTGCCGTTGAAGGTGGAGATGTGCAGCGTGTTGTAGCCCTGGGAGTCGGTGATGAGGGGGTCGGCGCCGTGCTGGAGGAGGAGGTTGACGGTGTAGTAGTGGCATCGCTGGGCAGCCCACTGGAGGGGCGTGGCTATCGACTCGCCGCCCTTGCGGTTGATCTCGGCGCCGTTTTCGATGAGGAACTTGCACATGGCGTACTGGTTGTTGATGGCGGCCCACTGGGAGGCGTTAGCTGTGTTCTTGTCTGTGGTCCATGGCGCGAGTAGCAGGGCACGGGGTATTCATCTCTAGGTGCGTCTTGATCACCAGATACGTCTTCTCGGCAGGGGATGATGGATAAACCTACGTGCAACGGCGTGATGCCTTCATCGTCGGTATAGGTGGCATCGTAACCCTTGAGCTCAAACAGCTTCTCCATGGCCTGGATGTCGCCTAACCGGGCGAGCTGCATGATGTCATCCTGCTGGTGTTCGTCGGCGGCGGCGCCATTGCCGTTGACCGCGATGGGCTGGTCGCCGTGCATGCTGCCCATCTCCATGTCGCTGTTGAGCTTGGGCGCGGCCATTGTCGACTTGGACGAGGGCTGTCTCGGGGCGGTGGTGGTGGTGGATGTGGCGGTGGCTGTGATGGCAGGGTTACTGCCTCGGGTGGATGGATCGACCATCAAGTTGAAGATGATGGGAATAGGGACAGGAGAGAGAGAGAGAGAAGAGAGGACACTCGGAGGAGAGAGGGTACAGGTAAAACACACAAAGAGGCTGAACCCCGGTAGAGCTGTGGATCAAGGGCACGGAGTGATACTTTGTACAAGGAAAGGCGGAGAAGGAAGGCAGGACGCAGGGGTTGGCGGGGGTGACTTGCACAAGGGGCAGCACAAGGAGCACAAGGAGGCAAAGGCCAGAGAGAGCCAAAGAGCCAGCCTAGAAGCCAAGAAGCGTTAAGGTACGAGTATCGCGGGTGGTGTGATGGTGGATAATAGATGGAGTAAATTAGAGAGGAGCAGAAAAAAAAAAGAGGACAAGGGGGGAGAAGAAAGGAGAGACACTAGGGGGGGGGAAGGGTTCGTGGTAAGGTAATGCGAATTACTTCGTGGAGATTGTCGCGAGGGAGAAGGAGAAAAGAGAGGCCGGATGAGATGGAGATTTGGTGGAGAAGGACGCGTAGAGCGCGGGTACAGAGCTGCAATCTATTACGAGTACGAGTATAGGGATTACTCCTTAGGACCTAAAGACTCTACTCGTACAAGGATGGAACAAGGCCTGAAAGAAAGGGATGCTTTACGCCGTAAGAGAGCTTTCTTTACTCGAGCAATCAGGGTCAGCGTAGGCCGCAGGGCAGTTGAACCATTCCCGGGGGGGCTTAGCCTGAATGTCTTGGATACCTTCTAAGCCTCTCTGCCTTGTGGAAGAAATACTCGTATTTCGTTTATTATTAGTATAGGAGACGGATATTGCTGCTAGACTACTTACGCTTGAGCACGTCAATGACAGCGCAATACGGCGTATTGCAAAGAATTACTCCGTACAGAGTACAGAGTACGTACTTATACAGAACACTTCAAGTCTTTGATTAGGGGACCCCTTGTGGACTGAGGCTGTGTACGGAGTAAATCGTGCCGGCCGCGTGCGAGTGAGCTGTGCTTACCGCGCCGCGTTGCCGTGATTGACAGGGCTAGTCCCACTGTGATTATATCCCCAATTCAGCACCTACCACCCCACATCCACACGTGCCCATCTCCGTAAGGGTCTCCTCCAGGGTAATTACCTTTTTTTTTTTTACCCTCCAAGCTCTCCTTGGCTCCCCACATGGCAATATGAACACGCATCAACTGGCGAGCTAGTCGTCAGTATTAGCTACAAGTACTAGCAAAAGGAGAAGCTTGACTCCTTCACACTCACATACAAAACCGCGCGAGTCGACGACGACAACCTACTCAAGGACTAGACAGAGAGAGAGAGAGAGGACAACACTGCCCACCATGGCCGTCGACCTCAACACCGTGCTCGACGCGCTGATGACGCCCTCCCTGCCCATCATCCTCATCGGCATCCTCATCATCTTCACGCCCCCCATCGTCCTGCACTTTGTCCTCGCCGGCTCCAAGACGTACACCTTCCCGCCGACCGTGCTGCTGATGGGTCCCGAGAACGGCGGCAAGACGACCCTGCTGACGCTGTTTGAGCGCGGCGACGACGGCCCCGCCCGCACGCACACCACCCAGACCACCCAGTCGGTCGAGCTCAACGCCTCGCTGGACTCGCAGTCACGCGCCAGCTTCCGCAACCACCACGACTCGAGCGGCACGCACACCAAGTTCTTGCTGATCGACACCCCCGGCCACGGCAAGCTGCGCAACGTGCCCTTTGGAAAGCTCGACCGCACCGACAAGCTCAGGGCCGTCGTCTTCTTGGTCGACGCCGCTGCCCTCGGCGAGCCCGACGTCCTCGCCGCCACGGCCGCCTACCTCCACGACCTGCTGCTGCATCTCCAGCGCAGGTGCGCCAACACCAAGACCGGTGGGCCCGTGCCTGTCCTCGTCGCCGCCAACAAGATGGATCTGTTCACCGCGCTGCCCGCCACCATGGTCAGGTCCGCGCTCGAGGCTGAGCTCGGTCGCATTCGTGTCTCGCGCAACAAGGGCCTGCTCGACTCGGGTGTCAGCGCTGATGACGTCGGTTCCCAGGAGCAGGATACCTGGCTCGGACAGTATGGCACAGACAAGTTCAGCTTTGCCCAGATGCAGGAGTTTGGCATCGACGTCGACATTGTCCCTGGCAACTCCAAGGGCGATGGACCCGGCGCTGACAAGTGGTGGTGGTGGATCGCCCAGAAGATATAGGTGGCAATGCTGCTCGCCACAGTACCTTATGTGGTACTACCAAAACATAATTCTTATCATTAATTGTTTCGATAGATTCATCACAGTTTTTTAATTCAATGAGACATGTACAGTCATGACTTTATTTCGGGTCTGGTCCCTTCAAGTCTATTGCGATATGATAGAGGTCCTTTACTTGGTAGCAACATGATGGACCTCAACTGTCAAGCTCGAAATCAAACGCCTATGCCAACACCCTTTGGCTACTCTAGGACATTATACACGATCGCATCTTTGCAACATGCCACTTCTTGACCGTCTTAGCTTCGTTTCTTCCACCTCCCAACTTCTTTCAGATCTTCAGACCCTCAGATCTTCTTGTTAATCATCCAGGTCAGCAAATCCACCTTGGTCACAATGGCCACCGGCTTGGACAGATGACCCTCGCCGGCGGAGCCAGCCTCGTCGCTCTCGGTGACGACAGCCGACGAGTTCCACTCAAAGAACCTGCTCAGCTCGAGCAGCGATGTGTCCTTTGTGATCTGGACAAACTTGCGCTTCTTAGCCGCACTGTTGGTCTGACCGAGGGCGGCGCCCTGCCTGGGGTCGGTGATGATCTCGTCGAGGTGGGCAAAGTCGAACATGACGTCCTTGATCTGGCTGGTGGCCGTGGCGCGGCCGCGCGAGATGAAGCTGAGCAGGTTGCCCAGGGTGACCAGGCCGACGAGGCGGGTGGGGCTCGTGGCCGACAGCACGGGCAGCTGGTCGAAGCCCTTGTCGCGCATCGTCTCAATGGCCTCGGAGCACTCGGCCGTGGCGGACACGGAGGTGACGGGCTTGAGACGCAGCGAGGCAATGGTGGCTCCGTCGTAGGGGTCGTCCGACTTGGTCTTTGCGGCCCCCTTGGCATCAGCACTAGAGGGCGGGATAGAGTCGAAACCGTTGACGGGCAGCAGGTTGTTGGCGGCCAGCCAGTCGTCGTCGGCAAACTTGGTGAGGTAGCTGCGGATGCTGTCCGGGAGGATGACGACGACGACGTCGCCCTTCTTGAAACCAAACTCCTTGACGGCCAGGATGGCGGCGGCCATGGCGGACCCGGAGCTGCCGCCGACCAGCAAGCCCTCCTCGGCGATGAGCCGGCGCGACAGGTAGAAGGACTCCTTGTCGTCCGTCTTGTACCACCTGTCGACGGCCTCGCGGTCGAGCACGTCGGGGATGAAGTCGTAGCCGATGCCCTCGACCTTGTAGGGCGCGTTGAGGTGCTCCTCGTTGAGGTTCTCGGGCAGGGCCAGCATGCTGCCCTGGGGGTCGGCGGCGACAATCTTGACAGTGGTGCTGTGCTTGCGGATGCCCCGCGCCAGCCCCGTGATGGTGCCGCCCGTGCCCGCACCCGCCACCACGGCGCTCACCTTGCCGGCCGTCTGCTCCCAGATCTCCTCGGCCGTGCCCAGCTCGTGCGCAAGCGGGTTGTCCGGGTTGGAGTACTGGTCCAGGATGTGCGCGTTGGGCAGCTCCTTCTCCAGCCGGCGCGCCACGCCAATGTGCGACTCGGGGCTGTCCCAGGCGGCCTGCGTGGGCGTGCGGATGATGGTAGCACCCAGCGCGCGCAGCACCGACACCTTCTCGGCCGACATCTTTTCCGGGAGCGTGATGATGGTCTTGTAGCCCTTGATGGCGCCGACGAGGGCCAGGCCGATTCCGCTGCGAAAACCAGGGTCACGTTAGCTGGTCACTCACCCAAGCAAGTCTTCTTCGTCTCCAGCAGGATAGTGGGTTGAGGACTAACGTGTTGCCGCTCGTGGGCTCAATGAGGGTGTCGCCAGGCTTGATCCGACCACTCTTCTCGGCCTGTTCAATCATGCGCAGGGCAATGCGATCCTTAACGCTGCCTCCGGCGTTGAAGTACTCGGCCTTGACGTAGACATCAGCCTCGATACCCAGCGACTGGGGCAGCTTGTTGAGCCGGATGAGGGGCGTCTTGCCAATCAGCTCGGTGGCGGAGAGGACCGTGGCGGCCTCATGGGGGATGTGAGGCACCTCGGAGCCGGCCATGGCGAAGGTTCACGAGAAGATTATCCTCGCTGTGCTGTATCCGGGTTGCCGGGATGAGAGATATTGAAGGATTGGAGGGGTAGAAGTAGAGCAGGGGTAGCAGGAGGCAGGGAGGGGCAATAGACAAGGGTAAGTCGAGGCGTTGATGATGATGCCACAACAAACGAGGGGCACAAACAATGAGGCGAAGAGTGAAGTGAAAAGAGCCAAAAGGCAAAAACTGTGAAAACGTGCAGGCAAGAAAAAAAAGGTTCTGGTCGCATCACATGTCTCCTGAAGCACGTACCACGAAGAATAACGACATAAGTACCGCCGGACCCCGCCGTCAGTCGGAACTGCTGATTCCAGTCCCTATGGCGTTGCCTCTGGCGTTGCTGCCTCTGGCCCTGAACGTTTTTGCCCCGCCGCTTGTCCGCCGCTTTCCGAAGCTACGCGGGGATCAGCTCGGCACAGTGGAGCTCCAGTTGGCACCAAGCACTCAGTGGCATCAATGGCATCCAGGTCGCATTTAGTGCATTTAGTGCATTTAGTGGGCTCCTGTCCGCTAACAAGTGGCACCATCAGCCTGAGGCCGTCTGTAAAGGGAAAGAGAGAAAAGAGCGGGTGAGTCAGCAGGCAGCGCAAGATTCTAGTCACGTGCACGAGGACGAAGGCTTTCTTCTATCAACGCCTCTTTCTGCAGGTGCATCTTTGTTTGAACCATTGCCAGCTTCTAGGCACATGCATCCACTGCTCCCGTCTTGGCTGGCGCTGTCGAACGCCTCGTAGGCTTGCAGAGTCGCAGTCCATGGAGAGTCAAAAGAGGCTGCCGCCGACTGTCGACTCCCATGGAACGGACACACCCCACATACATATGTACACAGCTTCACCCCCAGGTTTCGGCGTGGGCCCGCCCCCCGATCCAGTCTCGGTGTACGACAGTGGCGTCGCCGGTGAACACATACATAACATTGGCTTGACAAAGATGCCATTTCGCCATGGACTAGAAAGAAAACACCATTTCGGCCCCGGGTGGGAACCGTTGTTACTGAAGGTAGCACCACCGGATAGGCAGTTGATGCTTTGGTGTGTGGGGAAGTTGTCCGAAGGTACCGAAAAGTAAAAAAAGATGCTTATTATTGAGTATTGTCAATCTGACCAAGGGACCTTTTGCATCGCTCCATCTGCCGCATCGGAAGATGGATTCGATAAAAAGGTAATTCTTATCCTCTCTCCGCCAATCATTATGCATACTCTGGTCTGTTCAAGGCGAAAAGGGCCTGTGATATGGTGCAATTGCTTGGCCGGGACTGTCTGTAGGGTACGGCATCCCCGCTTGGCGACCTGCACGACGATACGACCTGCCGTTTTGCGCAACCGTGGACCGGCAGAGCTTAACCTTGGCTGCATTAGAGTCTGGGATGTTATCAATTGATTGTATGGAGTACGGAGTATACGAAGTACGGAGGGAAATGGTGTCAGACGTGAGGTGAGTGTATGTATATAAGGCATGCATGCGCCAGACTGGGCTTGTCCGTCTGTCCGTCTGTTATCAGTCTCACCTCTTTCTTCGACCCAACTCAATTGCAAAAGGACAAGCAGTCGGAACCCATCATGAAGTTCAACAGTCTCGTCTCAGCCAGTCTATTGGCCTCGGGTGTCCTGGCTAGTGGGGAGTTGACAGAGGACAAGGTGGAAGCCGACATTGACCAAGACAAGTGAGCGCCGAACCAGTTGAAAGGATTGAAGAGATATGTGCCGTGTGATTCGATATCTAACATGCACGCAGGCTGAAAGACGTCCTCGAAAACTTTAACCAGATTGCCCTTGACAATGGCGGCAACCGAGCCTACGGTCTACCGGGCTACAACGCCTCTCTCAACTTCGTCCTCGACCGTCTGGCCAGCTACGGCACCGACAAGTTCGACACCTACGTCCAGCCCTTCACGCATCTCTTTGCGACAACGTACAACATCTCCCTGACGGGCCCCGACGGATCCGACGTCAAGGTGGCCACCCTGCAGTACAATAACCCGACGCCGCTGCCGGGCGGCGTGACAGGCGCGCTGGTCAACGTGCCCATCGACGACGAGCGCGGGTCAGGCTGCTTCGCGGACCAGTGGGACGGCCTCGCGGTCTCGGGCAAGATCGCCCTGGTCAAGCGCGGTGTGTGCGCCATCGCGGACAAGCTGCGCATCGCCAAGGACAAGGGCGCGCTGGGCGCCGTGCTCATCCACAACATCGGCGGCCCGGACATCTCGTCGGCCACGCTGAGCGCCGAAAACTACGGCCAGATTGCCCCCGTCGGGGTCGTCACCCTAGAGCAGGGCACCGCCTGGTGGGATCGCGTGCAGGGCACCAACACGACTCTCGAGGTCACGCTCGTGGTCAATGCGACGGCCGAGGACCGCGAGACCTGGCAGGTCATATCCGAGACAAAGGAGGGTGACGCGGACAATGTGATTTTTGCGGGCGCTCACCTCGACAGCGTGCAGGCGGGAGCAGGTATGTTCTGTATCTCTGTACCCTCCTTCGGGGGAAGAAGGGGAAATGAAGCTGTGTTAGACTTGCGCGTTCGGTCTGAGACATTATCCAACTACGGGGACTTGTTCATACTAACCGTGTGTGTGCGTGCCCCCAAGGAATCAATGATGATGGAAGTGGCAGTGCCGGACTGCTGGAAATCGCCCGCTCCATCGCCAAGTACACAGGCTACCAGAACAAGATCCGGCTGGCGTGGTGGGGAGCCGAGGAGAGCGGGCTGGTGGGCTCCCTGTACCATGTCTCACAGCTGTCTGAGCAGGAGCTGGACGCGATCCGCTTCTACTTCAACTACGACATGATTGGCTCGCCGGTACCCTTCTACCACGTCTACGCCGACACGGATGCGCACAAGGTCGGGGGGAAGCTGCTCTTTGATTATCTCGAGGAGCAGGGGCATGACGTAGAATATGGGTGAGTACAACCGCTCTTACACCTACGAGTACGAGTACGCGTCCGTCTGCACAGGATCTGCAGAATGTCCATCGCCATTATTCTCTGTCGCAGACTCGCAGATGGACGGGAGAGCGGCAGCACTACGGAACTTTGATTATTTGGTAGCCCGTCCAACAACAGCTGACGTGTGTGTGTGTGTTTGTCAACAGATCGTTCGGATCGTCATCCGATTACCTGGGCTTCATTAATGCGGGCATCCCCTCGTCGGGCATCTTCACGGGCGCCGGCGCCCCCGAGGACCCCTGCTACCACCTGGCGTGCGACGATATCGGCAACGTCGACTTTGACGCGCTCACGGTGAATACCAAGGCGGCCGGACGGGCGCTGGCGTCTCTGGCGCTCGACGCGACGGCCGTCCCGCCTCGCGTCAAGACCAGTCTCAACCCCAGGAGCAGACGTGGCGTCGCGCGCAGTCTGACGCAGTGGAAGCGCGTGGCTGCGGGTCTGGACAAGGCGCATTCTTGTGCGGGTGATAGGAAGAGGACCACATAGGCCAGCACGAAGTACTCCGTACTGGACTATGTGTTATATTACAGAGGTATAATACTGAGTACCTGATTGTGAGTAGAGTAGTTCCATGTACTGGGCTATGCACGTATATGCACGTACAGCTCATGTACAGCCACTCATGATATTCATGTGTGCGTTGTATGTTTGTGTATGCATGCTGTATGCTGTATGCTGTATGCATCGGTTTCATGGTCAAATAGTCTGGTGTCTGGTCAATGCAAAAAGAAGCAAAAAAGAAGGCTTAAACGCCAGGACCAAACGTCAATGCCGTTCCATGATGATCATCGATCGGTGACGGACGCTATAATGATAACTGGGCCATGGAAATGAAGTATACGTCGTATTTCCAAGTTACATGTACTCACACAACCACAGCCTGGCCAGAGCCTCATATTCCCTGCCCTTGCGCCTTACGCGTACGCTTTTCGGAAGAATTTGCCGGTCAATCATGGCTATATTTGGCAGTGGGAAATCCATCATGAATGACAGTTAACAAATCAGGAAAACACTCGTACGAGCACAGTACGCGGCCGAGTCGATTTCGAGAGAATGATTGATGTAATGGTAATTTAGATGTATTACCCCCGTAGATGTCAATGAATAGATCATCTCGCTCTCCGTGCCGGTGCCGGTGCCGGTGTCCCGTTGTCCGTCTCTATAATGCCATACTCCGTACTCCGTACTCGTATCATCGCCTCCTTTTGCTTTTGCTTGGTATGACCCTTGGTATGGTGCTGTAGGCCGGGGCAGGGTACTTCTCCCCGTACTCGTACTTGTACATGGATTCCGACCCGCCAGGGATCTTCAACCCATCCGTTTCAGCCACGTCGACGGCAGGGGAGAAGCGCACCCGCGCTGGCGAGAGTTTTCTGAGCGGAGGAGGTGGATCGCTGTCGTCCGAGTTGGAATATGAATAGTTGTATGGATTATACTTGTAGTCGTAGGATGAGACAGCCGTGTTGGGAGGCCATGCCTGCTGTTTCTCGCGATGGCGACGACGTTGGTGAGAAGCGCGACCACGATGACGATGACCATCAGAAGGAGAAGAAGAAGAAGAATGGTGATGACGCCGACGACTTTTCTCTTGGCGAAGACGATGACGCCGTCGCCGACGAGAATAGCTGACCAGACAAAACACCAGAGTGACAATGACGACGGCGGAGCCGACGATGCCGCCTGCTATGGCACCGATCTGGGCCTTTGTGAGACCCTTGTCGGTGCCGGTGTTCACGTCGCCTGCTGGAGGGGCCGAGTCTTGACGAGGAAGGATTATGCGCAGAGGAGGCATACGCAGAGGAGGCACACGCAGGGGAGGAGGCATGGCGCATAGAACAGCTGTATTACAGAGTCGACCTGCTTGGGCTTTTTGGTTGCCACGTCACAGCACAGCACACGGGAGAAGCATCTAGCCTTATGTGTCCCTCTTGGCAGGGCATTCTGCCTATACTCGGAGGCCATTTTGGGTGAAGCTAAGCTGTTGGTTCTATGGAGGAGCATGACCATGATGCCTTCTCACGAGCCATGTGCGCGTGCTCAAAGTATATGCAGGCCAAGTAGAGGGAGTCATATGGTACATCACGAGGGAAAGGGTAGTAGTGATGTGCTATGTAATCCGTAAGTACGGAGTAATAATAGGAAGACAAACAAAAAGAGGGGGAGGGGGGGGGGCAGCAGCCTGCAGAGAGAGAGGTAGAGAGAGCAGAGAGAGCCCTGCATACGTTTCTGATCTGCTGGCCTGCCTGGAGGTAGGGATAACGAACAAGGGTTGACAAGGGTTGGGGGAAAGGAGGGTCAAACTAACACACGGAAACTTGAGTGTGCCAATCATGGCTTTGGGTGTGAGTGGATCCGGGAGTTGGGAAATGTGAGTGACGTTCTGCTGCCGCAGCCAGAGAGGAGAGGTACGTACCCAAGACTCGAGAGTTGGACAATGATGAGTGACAGGGGGGGATTCGGGAGGGGAGGGGAGGGGGAGGGCATGGACGCCACAGGTTGGGATGCCGATGTGCACAAGGGTCGGGGAATAACAAATCCATGTTCTGTACGAGTACCGAGTAGATGTACGGAGTATACGGAGTAGTTGTTAGTAGTAGTTGTTTCGGCCTTTAGTGACAACTCTGCTTGGCCCATTATTCCCAGAGTTGCAACACTAGGATTCTTTTGTTTGGACTGGGTTAATGCATAGTCGGAGAACAAGTCTAGACTATAACTATGCATAACATGTTGCCAACATGCTATTGGAAAGTACAACGTTACTTGTAGAGCGTCAAGGTTTGGTGTAGGCTTGGTGTAGGCTCAGATGACGGTATACACTTGTTGACTTGAGTCGATGTGAGTAGGCAGGCCAACATGATGATCATGGACGGAAGAGAGGCACGGTACGGAGTACATGGTTGTTTGTACAGCTTACAGTTTGTACACGCTTGTTTGTACACGGGTAAACATCACGCGTAAGCATTCTTGACACTCATTGTGATTCTCGCGTGCTTCACAGCTCGGTATGCTCCAACCGCCAGCCGTAGCTAAGAATACATACAACAGAATCCTTCTTCTTCGTATGCTACAAAGTACTCCGTACTCCGTACTCTGTATTTTGTATGCTCTCAAGGTAAACAAGTAACAAGTGACAAGGACAAGTGACAAAGACAAGGACAAGCTACGCGTGCAGGGCAGACAAGCAGACCACAGCCGCACTACGGAACGACGGGACCCACAGAAAATCGGCGCCCGGCGATGACGGCATCCGGATTGGGAAAGAATTTCGGAAAAAGGTCAGACAAAACACAGGCACAGACACAGCACAAGCTGCCTTGCCTTGACTTGCTTGCTTGTCTGCCTTGGATTTCTTGCCTTGCCTTGCCTAGTTGAAAGAAAGGTCAGGCCGTGCCAATGCCAAGGCCAAAGCCAAGCTCGCGATACTCGTACTCGTACAATGGATCCATCTCAAACGTCCACTGCGGCCCTGCCATTGATCGCTGGCAGATTCATGCCAGCACCACAAGTACTCTACTTGTATAGAGAGAGAGGGCTGAGTGCCATGCCAAGAGACGTCCAGCAGCAGCAGCAGCATGAGCTTGATCCCCCCCCTCCCCGGCTGCCACCCCCGCCATCTCCTGGGATTGGTGATTCCCACCCGGGCCACCCCTGATTCGAGTGACGTGTGCAACAGTCTTCCCCACAAGTCACTTCCCTCCCTTTTGGACTCCACACACCACCACACACCACAACTGGGGAGTCAAGTATTCTGTATCCTTTTCCCCTTTCGTCGTCTGTCCCCTCTATATTGTCTCTGAATACTTGGGTTCCTCGGGTTGCCTGGGTTCCCCTTGCTCTATAGCTGGCCATTGCCTGCCATTGCTTGGTATTCTTAGCGCTGAGAGGGCACAGAGTAAGTAATACTGCAACCCCTTCAACAGGGCAATGCAGCTGGTCAAGGGTCCGGTGCTCATAGCATTGGGCACCTGAGAGAGTCGAGGCCCTGCTTGGCATTGTCCATTGACACGGCACACCGAGGCCAAGGCCAATAACCAAGGAAGCAGCGCGTAAACTAAACTCCTCGACTGTACTCAATTGCACTCTATACTTTGTATACTCCGTATACTCCGTATACTCTATAGTATGTACTTACGCACTCGCACGTACCTACCTACCGTGTGACATACCGCATCCTCCAGGAGAGACATGATGAGCGGTCCTGGCGGTGACGGGTGACAGAAACGTGGTCAGGCGGGAGATTGGTTTGTGTTGGATGGAGAAGCTTGGGAATTGACAGACAGCTGGGATGGACATTATGCATTACTGACCTACTCTGACTCTGTTACTTGCGAGTACTCTGCAGAGTTACAGAGTATACACTGGCTGTCGTCGTTTTCCTTCTCTGTCTCTCATCGGGACACCGTCGAGAGAGATTGTGTATATAAACCTCGAGGTCTCTCCTCTGACCAGAATCCCTCTCTTACAAGATCGCCACACGCATCCTTCAGTCCTTCTTTTACTTTTTGACCTCTTTGGGTTGTGTTTTTTCCAACCCGTCCTTCCTTTTTAATTCATTAATTGGTTGTCCTTATTCTGTCTTTTCCTTAATAACTTGTGTGTTTGTGTAATACCTATTACTATTACTATTGCCCATCATCAACATACCGTTGCCATGATCTTCTCACTCGCCTCCGCCTCGGCCGCGGCCCTGCTGGCCACCGTCCACGGTGTCTCCGCCTCGGCTGCCCCCGCCGCCGCCATGGACATGGCTGCCCGTGGTCTGCCCGACATCCCCAAGCCCACCTGGCCCAACTTCATCTCCGAGGAGGACGACTGCATCGAGATGCTCTCCGAGGCCCAGCAGCTCTCCGAGATCCAGGAGCTGGCCAAGCAGACCCTTGACCGTCTCCACCCCCGCGACATGATGGTCTCTCGCTCCGAGGACGACTCTGACCTGACCAAGCGCGGCGTCCAGAGCGTCATCCCGGGCTACTGGGCCGACCCCAACATCATCACCTTCCCCGGCGACTGCAACTACTACATCTACGCCACCACCGACGGTGGCTACGCCTGGTCCAGCATGGAGCTGTACGCCTGGAGGTCGACCGACCTGGTCTACTGGACCCGCACCAAGAAGCCCATCCTGTACCTCAACGGCGACGAGGGCAACGTCCCCTGGGCGCGCGGCAAGGCCTGGGCCCCCACCATCCTCAAGCAGAACGACCAGTACTACTTCTACTTCTCCGGCGGCAACATTGCCAACAACGAGCGTGAGGCCATGGGCGCCGCCATCGGCAACTCCCCCCTCGGACCCTTCAAGGCCCAGCCCGAGCCGTTTGTGACTGGTGGTGAGAAGGTGTCCTCGCTTGGCACGCCCATCGACCCCCATGTCTTCCACGACCCCAAGTCCAACATCAACTTCATCTACTGGGGTAATGGATCCCCCGTCGTCGCCCACCTCAACCCCGACCTCGTCAGCATCAACTGGGACACTGCCACCGCGCCCGTCGGTCTGACTGACTACGCCGAGGCCCCCTTCGTCAACTTCCGCCAGGGCGTCTACCACATGACCTTCTCCATTGGCCACACCGCCAGCGAGAACTACCGCGTCGGATACGCCACTGCCAGCAACCCCACCGGTCCCTGGACTTCCCACGGCGTCATCCTCCAGAAGGACCCCAGCAAGGACATCCTCGGCCCTGGCCACGACTCCATCGTCAACGTCCCCGGCACTGACGACTGGTTCATCGCCTACCACCGCTTCCGCAAGGTCAACAACAACGGCTCTCGTCGTGAGATCACCATTGACCGCGTCGTCTTCAAGGACAACATCATCCAGCCCATCGTCCCTTCCATTGAGGGTGTCCCGCCCCAGCCTATCCCGGCCTGCCGCGCCTAAGGGGTGATAACAAAGTCGCGAGAGAGTCGCGAGAAAGAGGAGGAGCTAATACCACCCACCCACCTGACGCATCTGTGGCGTTGCGGTTGGTTCACGTTTATAATGCGAAATTGTATATAAGACCCCATCTATTCACTCATTAAGTCACTTGCTTTTGTCAAGTCTGCCAATTCAAATCTGCATTTTATTTTTGCACATCATATATTCCCGTATTATATCTTGGGCATCTCATACACGTCTTCTGCATCTGAAAACAAAATGGTGTTAGCTTCAAGACCTCAGTGGTGGATGTGTGTGCTGGGCTTACCTGTCCCGGTAGTCAAAATGTGCTCCTTAACACTCGCGACCTGCTTCTCCAGCTTGGCCAATGCGGCGTCCACGGTGCTCTTAAGACCCTGGTTGTGCTCTACCGCCGACTTGAGAGCCCTCGAAGCGACGTCGAAGCGGCTCACCCCGTTGACAATCATCATGTCAAACGGTGTTGTCGTGCTGCCCTCCTCCTTGTAGCCTTCAATCGACATGCGATCCATGCCCGGACGGCCAAACAGCAGTCCTTGCAGCTCCGTCGCATACCCGTGGTAGTTGAAGCACACGGGCCTGTCCGCAGTAAACATGTCGATAAAGGCGTTACGGGAGAGCGCATGCGGGTGTCGAGACTCCGGCGCGAGCACCATGAGATCTGTGACATTGATGACGCGGACGCGTAGGTCTGGCGCAATCTTCGAGAGGATCTCCGCAGCCTTGACCACCTCAAAGGTGACCTCGGAGCCGATTCCCACGATGACCGCGTCTGGCTCCTGTCCATCGTCCTTCTCTGTCGACGCAAAGTTCCACACCGAGGCGCCCTTGCGGCAATGCTCCGCTGCATCCTCGGGTGACAGGTACACGCCTGTGGGCTGCTTGGACCCAATCACGAGATTGACGTAGTTCTTGGACTTGAAGCAATGGTGGATGGTGCTGAGCGTGCAGTTTGCGTCCGGGGGCAGGTAGACGCGCGCTGCCCCAGCCTTGAGATTGAGCACGGCGCCGATGAAGGATGGGTTTTGGTGCGAGAAGCCGTTGTGCTCTTGGCGCGCCCAGGTGCTCGTCTCAATGTAGTTTATGGAGCTGACATCGCCGTGCCACCCCGTCTCGTGGGCCAGCTTGTTGAACTTGGAGTACTGCACCATCATGGTGTGCACAATGCCCAGGAACGACTCATAGCTGGGAAACAAGGCCGTGCGGCCCGTAAGTGTGTAGCCCTGCATGAACCCCTGGCAGCAGTGCTCCGAGAGGATTTCGATGACGCGCCCGCCCGCCGCGCGAGAGTTCTCGTCCCATTGGAAGTTACGGCTCGTATGATTTAGTACCGCGCCCAGCTTGTTGCTCTCCAGCTCGTCAGGGGAGAAGACACGGAAAGTGCGCGGATTCGCTAGCACGACCTTGTCCAGGAATTCGCCCGTCAGCTGCATGCTGCTCGCCTGCTCACCCCTCTTGGCTGCAAGGGTCTTCCAGTCTGGTAGGTCGAGCGGCTCATGGGAATCGTATGTCTTCTTCAGTTGTCCGAGTTTCTTGGAGTCCTTCTTGGGGAGAATGTCGAGAACGCTCTGGCTGGGCTTCCCGTCTTTGAGGTGCGTTGCAGGATCGTAGCTGAGAAGCCAATCTTGGAGGATCTTAAGGTGCTCTTCATCCTTGGTGGCTGACGGGACGGGAATCTGATGCGCCTTGAAAGACCCCTCGATGATTTGGCCATCGACCTTCTTCGGACCAGACCATCCCTTTGGTGTGCGGAGGACGAGCATCGGCCATCGTGGCTTGACAATTGGGTCCCCCCGACGAGCAGCCTTTTGGATCTTCCTAATCTCTGCCACAGCCCACTCTAGGGCGCTCTGGAATTCCTGATCAATCTCATCGAGGGCCTCCACGATGCACACTTGGTATCCGTATCCGGAGAACAACGAGACAATCTCTTTGTCGTCCATGCAGCCGAAAATGGTTCGCTCGCTAATCTTGAAGCCGTTGACGTGGAGAATGGGAAGTACTGCACCAGACTCGGCTGGGTCGAGATACTTGATGGCGTGCCATGCTCTTCCAGAGTGTAAGTGACTTGTTGCTAGACGATGTTGTATGGTGGGGGACTCACGCTGCGGTTGGGCCACTCTCGGCCTCGCCATCACCGACGACACATGTGACAATTAGGTCTGGACTGTCCATGACGGCCCCAAAGGACACGGCCAACGCGTATCCAAGCTCTCCTCCTTCATGGATAGAACCTGGAGTTTCAGAGTTGATGTGGCTGCGACCGCGTCAGTAAGTCTTGTGCAGAGAATGGAGATTGAATGCATCCTTACCTCGGAAATCCCCCGGGGACTGAGAATTGAGTCACAAGATTCTGCAATCCCTTTCTGTCCACTGCGTACTTTTCCGGATAGAAGCGTTCGAGGGAGCCCTCCAGCCACAAAGCAGCCAGTGCTGCCGGGGCACCGTGCCCAGGGCCGATGACAAATATCATGTCCAGGTCGTGATTGCGAATGAGCAGGTTCAGGTGGGACCATATTAGAATCAATCCAGGGCAGGTTCCCCAGTGTCCAAGGAGTCGCGGCTTGACATCATCATGCTTCATGTCCCTTTCTACGAGGACATTGTCCTTCAGGAATATCATGGCTGCCGAAATCGTTAGTGGGGGTCAGTTGGCAGGGATTGACGTCGGCAACTTACACCCGGCAAGGTAGCATGCTGCCTGCTGGAAGTCTTTCAATGATTGCGCAACATTTTCTGATAGTGGCTTCTTGTTGAGCTTGACAGCTAGGTCGAGAGTCTGGTCGGGCAGGTGGCTTGGCGCCGGTGGCGGGTTCGGCGTGTCGACAGCTTGTCCAGGCATCTTGATTGATAATGAAGATGGTGGATGATATGAGAGAAGAAAAGAATTCTATATCATCAGCCAGCTGTACGATACTGAGTTCCGTCTTTGTGTCGTTTTAACTCGCAGCCCAACAGGCTTATCCTCCTCCTGCTTGGGGCGACATCGATGCTGCTAAGGCCGTGTACGATATCGATGACATCAGGACCGAATGGGGCACAGGAGAGAGCTCCGACAGGTACCACGAAGAATGGACCATGATGCAATGGACTATGCAACGGCAGCGTACAGCCGTATATGGCAAATAAAAAGCACAAGGACCGTATTCATAGGGTTTGTTGTTTTGAGAAATCATATTTTGCAATGGGAGGATGGAGTTTCCGGGCTCAAGGCAGCACAGAGGGCAAGAGCCACGAGGATCAATCGCGCCTGCCGTTTACGTCGGCATAAGTGTTCTCGGTCCAACCAGCACCGAATGTACAGTCCCATTGTGAATCAGCTGCCAGTACGCGACAATACCAATGGCTCCCGCTTGGACACATGCACCGGTTGATTGATTGAATGTCAGCGTGTACCTGTCCTGTAAGCTGCCATGTTCCGACGCGCATGGCCTAGAATGCGGGGGCGGGCACCAGCGGGCATCTAGCATCGCGGCCAGACGCGGCATTGGCCGGCTTCAGTTGCTCCTGATGGTGCCGCGGCAGGTGCTCAACGCGGGACGGGAGGTGCTCTTACCTAATATGGGCGATCTTCAAAAAGAAAACACGGAGCACGATTGTTTCATTGTTCCCTTCCTTCTTTCATCTTGCACATTTACCATCGCTCCTCCCCGAGCTTTGTCCATCTCTTTCTCCGCCCCCAATCATCTTCAAGCCTCAAGCTTCGCCGGGAGCTTCGCCGATCTGGTTCATCTTCCCCGGACGCCACATCGATCTCCCCCGCACATCGGTCAATGTTCCGAGGACAGCAACACCATTGACCTGAACAAGCCCGATACCAAATTCTACATCACTTCTCTGCATCATCAGCACCGGAAAAAATCATGGCCATTACTCGTCTTCGAAGTGCAGGTGCCGGACTGGTTCCCGCCGTGTGGAGCTGCCGCCGGGCAGCTGTCTCGGCGCTGTCTAGTGGGAACATGGTGTGCATGTCGACGGCTTCCATGTCCTGCCAAGATGTGAACACGACCTCCAAACCGGGGCGTCGAGCAAGCACCCTCCCTCTTGGACCTCGCCGGGCCATGTCCATGGACATTGGCCGCAGGCAGGCCTCGACGCAGTCCCCGTCGGAGCTATATACGGCTTCTTTTGCCTTTTTCGAGGCCATATGGGAGGCTGGAATCACGCACTGCTTCGTCAACCTGGGATCCGACCACCCTAGCATCATTGAGGCCATGGTCAAAGGGCAGCGGGAGGCCAGTGGGCGGTTCCCCCGCATTATCACGTGTCCGAACGAGGTATTCTGCCGGTCCGTTTTGTTGTTGATGAAGAGGTATGTTACTGACACAAGCATGTCCATATAGATGGTGGCCATGTCCATGGCAGATGGCTACGCTCGATTGACGGGCAAACCTCAATGTGTCCTTGTCCATGTCGACGTTGGCACACAGGGTCTCGGTGCAGCTGTGCACAATGCTGCTACGGGGCGAGCACCGGTCTTTGTGTTTGCCGGAATGTCACCATTTACCCTTGAGGGCGAGATGCGCGGCTCCCGAACCGAATACATTCACTGGCTCCAAGATGTGCCCGACCAAAAGGCCATCCTGGGTCAATACTGTCGCTACACGGCTGAGCTCAAGACGGGGGTGAATGTGAAGCAGATGGTCAACCGGGCGCTGCAGTTTGCGACGAGCGATCCTCAGGGGCCCGTGTATCTGTGTGGTGCTAGAGAGGTGATGGAGGCTGACATTAAACCGTACTCGCTCAAGCAAGAGCACTGGGAGCCGGTCAAGCTCGGCGGACTTCCTGCAGATGCCGTGGAGACGATAGCAGAGGCTCTGTCCACGGCCAAGAAGCCTCTGATTGTCACGGGCTATGCTGGCCGCAACCACGAGATCCCACAGGCGCTTGTGGACCTGGCCAACACGGTCAAGGGTCTACGTGTGCTCGACACGGGAGGTAGCGACATGTGCTTCCCAGCCGACCACGCAGGGTGGCTCGGACTACGATTCGGCGTTGACGAGTCGATCCCCGAGGCTGACGTGATTGTGGTGCTGGACTGCGACGTGCCGTGGATACAGACGCGATGCAAGCCGCGTGCCGACGCACGAATCTTCCACATTGATGTCGACCCGCTCAAGGAGCTGATGCCGCTGCACTACATCCAGGCGGACGCCCGATTCAAGGCTGACAGTCTCACATCGGTGAACCAGATCCTGGCGTCTCTCAAGTCGGCAGACGGTGAAGCTGGCAGAGCACTGGCGGCCCGTGACCAGACGGCGGTGGAAGAGGAGCGCAGAGAGGGTCACGAGTCGCGACTGGAGGCCATTTCCCAGGCAGCAACACCGTTGGAGGACGGGTCATTTGGCACGGGACATCTGTGTAGGACACTGCGGCAGGTGTGCCCATCGGACGCAATCTACGCGATTGAGGCCGTGACAAACACGGGGTTCGTGCATGACAACCTACAGGCAACGGCACCGGGGTCGTGGATCAACTGCGGAGGAGGCGGGCTGGGCTGGTCGGGCGGTGGCTCGCTGGGCATCAAGCTGGCGACGGACGCCGAGGCCGGGGGGCAAGGCAAGGGCAAGTTTGTGGTGCAGATTGTTGGCGACGGGACATACCTGTTTACGGTACCAGGCAGTGTGTACTGGATATCAAAGCGGTACGATATTCCGGTGTTGACGATTGTCCTCAACAACAAGGGTACGTCACCGGTCATCATGCATCTCCCCTCATCTCAACCCCTCCATCACCACAACGCACCCAAACGCAGGTTTGCAGCAGGGCAGGAAGGTATAGAAAAAAAAGGAGAATGATGCTAATACTGATGGGATGTCAACAGGCTGGAATGCACCCCGCAAGTCGATGCTGCTGGTGCACCCAGACGGACTGGGATCCAAGGCGAGCAACGAGGAGATCAATATTTCATTCGACCCGGTGCCAGACTACGCGGGTATCGCATCGGCAGCAGCGGCAGGAGACATTCATGGGATGCAGGTGAGCCAGGCGGGAGAGCTCGAGGGTGTGCTCAAGGACGCGGTGGCCAAGGTGCAGGCAGGACGGTCGGCGGTGGTGGACTGCAAGGTGGCGCCTGATTGTTAGGTGTTGGTAATACTGAGCAGCAAGTACGGAGTACTGAGCAGCAAGTATTGAGCTGTGAACCGTGAGCAGTGAGCAGTGAGCAGTAGACCAAGACGGCACGAGTACTGCTCGTAATTCAAGACGTGATTACGAATGCAGAGTGGCTTTTGTGGCATCTGTTCGTATTGAATGGCAAATGGTGCGATGAGGAGTCAGTTGAAGGAGGCTCTTGTGCGTCGAGGTGGTGCCAAGTGAAGTGCGGACATAGTGACGAGTCCGAGATGGGGCGTTTTGGGGGCTGGACCGTGCAATGGAGCAGCAATGGAGGACGGTTGTGTGTCGTGAGGGTGCAACTTGAGGATCATCTACTCCGTAATAGAGCGTCTAGAACGTTGAGCTCTCGTGTTGAGGAGGATGCATGACTATTGACTATTGACTAGTAGTAGTACGGAGTAGTAGTAGTATTGATTGAGTATTGATTGAGTATTGATTGAGTGAGTACGGATACTCTGTACCGTATTATTACCGTACTCGTCGTACTCGTGCGCGCGGGGGCCCGTTAAACGGACAAGCGGACGGGCAAACGGCATGGCAGGTTGGCAGGATGGCAGGGTACGGAGAGATGGATCTCGACGCTGTTGGTGGTATTATTATGTATTACTCTTTCGATCGAGGTACAGCGTAGTGCTAATAATACTACTCTGAGTAGTAGTCTGCAAGACTCGGTACAAAGTACAAAGTAGACTCTGCCTGCCTTGGTACGAGTACGATGAAGCATACGCGTACGACCAGGCGTAATGTGAAGAGATGGGGCCAGGGGAGTGGAGCCGATGGTTTGGCCGAGTCGAGTCGAGTCGAGTCGAGAGGAGTATTACGGAGTACGGAGTACGGAAGTACGGTACGGAGGAGAACGGAGACGGTACATTGTACAGTACAATACGGTCCTCGTTGCCAGTTGCCAGTTGCCAGTTGGTGGCAGATGGTGCAGGTGCAGATGCAGACGCAGATGCAGGCGCAGATGCAGGCGTAGATGGTGATGGACCAGGATGCAGGCAGCCAACAGGCAGACCCGTAGATAATAATAGAAATGCAGCTTTAGTGCGTGTTTGCTTCTGTCGCTATTCAAGCGTACTAACGGAGTAATACATACCCATACCTGCAAGTCCCAAGTCCAATCCTCAACCTCAACCACCCACCCCGCGCGCGGTACATCATCCGCCAGCTCCACTGCATGTGGCCTCCGCCATGGACGACCAAGACATCCTTGATAATATCGACGGCCGTATGCACGGCCCCAGGAGCGGATTTATCAAAAGTAAAGAAAAAATTACTTTGGAAACTTTCCACATGTCCGTCAAGATGCTTCACTGGAAATCCAAGCAGCCGGAGGCGTTGGTGGCCGCTGTGCTGTTCCACCCGCTGCCCCATCACCCGACCATTTCCTCCAATGGTTTTCCAACCAAATGAGTGGTGATGCCCTCTTTGGGAGGAAAGCTCTATCTCGAAAGCCAGCCAATTGCATCCCGTGAAGGTGTTGGCACCGGAAGCCTGACTCGAATCGATGGAATTCCGTCGTCAAGTTCAAATGGCGTTCACCCTCCCGAGAGAAGACATGCAAGCGTGGACGAGGAGTAACGACAGCAAGTGGCATGCAGTACCAACGGACTGGTCGACTGTACAGAAGACACTGACGATATGTTTCAAACCCGTATCCTTGCCTGCATCGTCACCTCTCCTGTCGGCAGACCCTTGACACTTTTTGCTCTCGGACGGAATTGCTTCAAGTGTTCCGTGATGCCATCAAGCGTCATCGATCACTCTGCTGTGTCGCCAAGATTCTTCACCAAGATATATCCGCCGGGAACATGATTATTCTGGATGATGGCTAAGACGAAAGAAAGCCCAAGGGGATCCTGATAGACCTCGATTCCGGGACGAGCTGGCGACACGCAAGTCTCTTGACATGGATCGGGGGAACTTTCAAACCATTCTGGAGGAATTTCCCTCCGAATCCCACTCCCTTGGGCCGCTCGCCGAAAAGCTACGCCAAATTCTATTTCCGCTAGGGGACTGGACAGGGAGCAACGGCTCGGCTGAAGCTGTGGACGGGCTCTACAATGGAATGATCCGGGCGTTTGAAGAGGCTATTGGTTCTGAGGGTGGAGGTTAGCTATAGACTGGGCATGGTGGTGATTCGAGTGAAGACAACTGATTGCAATGATCGGTTGTTGGTGGTGTCAGTGGTGATGGTGATGAGTAAAGGCGTTTGGAGGGAAAAAGGTGGGATGCACGTGAAAGCTGCATATTACTCGTAAAGACTATGGAGCAGTCGTAATGAAGCACATAACAGGCTGTAAGTATTAATACGGAGTAAGTACTCGTATTATGGAGTATGGATATGGTAGGATACGGAGATACGGTAGGATACGGTGGGATACCTGTCATGGCCGTGGAAATACGAGTAAAGAGCTCGTACCAGCGGCTCCAGATCCCGGGGCATCATCTCGTCTTGCTTGGGGGAGAGTAGAGGACCTCAGTACATATACCCGTAGGTACTGCTATTACCTGTAGTTACTCAGGTAGCAGTACTTGATAACTGGCCCCTCACCATCTCCACTAACCGAGGAAATGATTCAACTCTGACTCGCTGGGGCATACACGCACGCGCACCACACCAGTGCACCACACACCCTTCTAGAGCACCTGAATGGTGTTCCCCTCTGCCCGGCCGCTGGTTGCTTAGGCCCGTTGTCGGTCGAGTACGAGGATTACTTACTCCGTACAGAGTACTCCGTACAGGCTAGCAAGTTGCAGTGCAGTGCAGTGCAGTGAGTACGCGCTCTGCTGTGCTGCGTGCTGCTCCCGCGATCAATCGAATCCCGAGTCATGGGTCCCGCTTCTGCGCGAGCAGGGTTTTCCGTTTAAATACGGGATAAAGGCCGCGACTCTGCGCTGCGCCCGTTGCAACGGTAATTACGAGTGAACTTTCTCTGCCTGCTCTGCTCTGCTCTCTGCTCTCTGCTCTCTGCTCTCTGCACTCTGTGCTCTCTTTCCTTCTTTTCCAACTCTGATTTACTCCCATTCTTCTTGACGGAAATGAGAGTTGGCCACACCTCGACGACACCACAGGTGGTACAATGAGCGACGGGGTCACGACTTTGACGAATACTACGAACACTATTACCACCACGACGGGACACGCTACCGACGCCTCGAGACACACTTTGGGACAGCAGGACGCAACATCACCAGCATCAGCAGACATGGCCACGACACAGACTCAACAAGCAGCCACCCACCAGCCGACGATACATCTCGAGCAGCATGCAAATGGACAGAGTCAAGGAAATGGACAGACAGATGGACAAGGGAATGGAGGTGGTGAGCATGCGCAAGGAGCCCCCCCGCAATACGATCTAGCTCGCCTCTCGGCCTCCGAGGCCCTCCGCCTCGTATCAGCCAGCCTGGAGCGTCTGGTCCGCATCACCGGCGACGTTCCGCCCACGCCTCCGCCGCGCACCCCCACCGACCCGCAGATGAGCGGCCTGCTGGCCGAGAAGGACTACATTGCACGATACAGCCCGTCCAGGACACCGCCCGGCGCAGCGTCAGCAGTATCCGCGGGGGACTCGTCCACGCCGCCGTCGCCCGCAGTAGCCCACAGCACCAGCAGCCTGCAGCGCAGCGCGAGCGTCGGCAGCGGCCACGGGAGTGGCTACGGGAGTGGTAGTGGTGGCCACCGCGTGCAGCAGGTCCAGGCGTATAGTGCGGCTGTGACGCAGCAGATGCAGGCGGCGCAGCAGCAGGCCATAGATGGGGTCAGACTCAAGACACCGGCAGCGCCTGCACCGGCACCAGCATCATCGACATCGACATCGACATTGTCATCAGGTGGTGGCGGCTGCGGCAGCTTCCCAGGTTCTGCATCAGCCTCTGCCTCAGCCTCAGCAATGACAACCCCCCCGACCCTCGCCGACGACACCATCCCGCCCAACGCCCAGCACGGCGCCATCACCCGCAAGTTCTACTCCAAGCTCGAGCCCCCCATCAGCATCACCAGCTACATGGCCCGGCTGCACCAGTTCTGCCCGGCCAGCGCAGCCGTCTACCTCGCTGCCAGCGTGTACATCCACCGTCTGGCCGTCGAGCAGGGCGCCATACCCGTCACGAGGCGGAATGTGCACCGTCTGGCGCTGGCGGGGGTGCGCGTCGCCGCCAAGGCCCTGGAGGACCTGGCGTATCCGCATGCCAAGGTGGCGAGGGTGGGGGGCGTGAGCGAGTCGGAGCTTGCCAGGCTGGAAGTCAGCTTTTGTTTTCTGGCAGGCTTTGATCTCGTCGTTGGGGAGGCGCTGCTGCAGAATCGTTGGGATGCCCTGAGGAGAGATGATGAGCAGGATGCCGATGTACCGTTGTTGCGGTTGCAGAAGCCTAGAGGGAGTGTTGATGTTGCGGCATGAACACGCACGACCTTTTGTTTCACCTGATACGTTTCTTCTTCTTCTTCTTTGAATTTTTTTTTTTTTGAACTTTTTGTTTGTTTGTTTCTTCATCCGACATTGTTTCACTTCTTCTTCTTCTCTCGAGCTTATATTCTTCGAACTCTAGTTTGATACCCCCTTTTCACATATCTTCTCGGCACATTTGTTCTACTTCTTCTATTCTCTTCTACCTTGCCGCTTTCCCATCTCTCTTCTATCTTCTACATTTACTTTACTTTACCTCTCTCACATATCTGTTCTTCTCTTCTACCTTGAACCCGTTTGTTCCACTTCTACTTCTCTTCTCTTCACTTTTACACGTTTGTTCCACTTTACTTCTACTCTACCCGTTTGTTCTACTTTACTTCTTTCGGTATATACGAAGCGGCTTGACTCCCTGGCTGATAGATGGCACCAACGTCATGGGACTGTATATGGGTGACGACCGGGTTGGTCATGGTTACATTCCATGACCAGGACCAAGACGAATGAATACGACTTGTTTGTTGTATGTTCTGTGCCGCTGCTGTGCCGCTGTGCTGTGTTGTGCTGCTGCTAGCCTTGATGCGTGACATGACGTTTGTTTCTGTTTGAGGCTTAATTGTTCACTTGTTTGTCTTCTGCCGATGGCTACTGTTTGTTTCTTGTCATGCCAGGCCCCGGCGAAGACGTCATCATCCTGGTAGGCAGGCATCCGCAGGCAACTGCGCTGCCCAGCCTGCTTATTTATTCACTCTGACTCACCTCCACCTCTGCCTTCTCTTCTCCCTTCCATCTCACACCTTATATATTAACCAACATCCTCCCTGGGTCTTTCTCCTCCCATATACCACAGCCTATACACCCCTCGCCCTCACATCCCTCAACTCACACGTCCCTTGCCCCAGCAAAGGACGCTTCCTTCCCGACATGGCTCACCCTCCCAAATCGTCGGGGAAAAACCGTCCCGGCGCTCCCACTACCCATTCATACGCAACCCCCGCCCCCTCATTGCGCATCCTCGGCTTCGCCAAATCAGCCCATGTACCTTCCGAAGCCACGATGACACCGTCCCCCATCGCCTACAACGAACCAGTCGTAGTTCCGGCGAGTACCACCCTCTATCGGCACCTCCGACTGCCGCTCGCGGCGCTTGCTCTTCTCTCTAGCCGAAGCCAGGATCCAGATCATCAGGGAATATCATCTTCCCACTCCCGAGGCAGCGCTGGGGAGCGACTGGCGGTCACCACGATACATGCACCATGAGACCCCCCGGCCGCGCACGTTGACCAGCTCCTATCCGTGACCAGTCACGGTAGCCACGATGGCAGAGAGCATCTGCGCACCCAGGGACTGTTGATCGCACTGTTCCGTCTTGGAAACCCGCTGGCACGCACTCATTGCATGCGGATGTTCGCGGCGAACTCCGCGTCTGGCCGGGGGGACAGTGATGGTACCCTTCCATGAATGTGATCCTTGGAGAAGTCCCTGCTGGGCGGTCGCTGCGCAAACTGCCAGTATTACCATGGGCACCCAGACTGAGCGTCAGATACCCCTATGCCAACCCCGCTCAGGACATGCGGGATGTCGCTGGATGGTGGACTTCATCATGGCGTACAACACACTGGAATCACCTTGTGAAGACAGCGTCGGCCAGATACACTCCTGTTCCAGAAACCCATGCTTACGTCAACCATGCGAGTTTTGGGCCAAAGGGCTTGGCCACCTGTCAGAAGAGACAAAACATCTGGGCAGAGAGTTGGCAGAGAGTGCACTCGATCGATGCGACTGAATCTTACACCTTCCACCTTCACATCGGCATACCAAGGGACGCGGACCTACAGGAGCCGGGAAACAAGACGATCACATTGCGGTTTCACTCGATGCGCCGCCAAGCCCAACGGCTGTTCGCTCCTCTATATGAGGTGGCGGACTTTGGCAACAGGGGGGCGTTCATATCATCCCAAGGCTCCGGGGCATCCTACGGCAGCCATTCTACCCTTCGACGGTGCACCACACAGACCCGATGGATTGGTTAATACCATGTGGGACTCTCAGCGTGTGTGTATCCTGGGGCCTGGGTAAGGAACGAGCTCAGGGCTACATCCGTGATGGTCATCGCCTGCATATATGTATACTCGCCGGCGGGGACCACAATCTGCTCCCGTTTCCGCCGGTGCGAACGTGAGCCTCGTGGACCCCGACGCTGTTCGGGCAACCCAGTCAGCATTCTACCCAACGTGTTGGGTACAGGAAAGACGGTGGTTCCCAGCGCCGCAGCCGTCGCTAGGAGTCTGCCCTCCTCGGCCAGAAGACTTGGCCAGGAGATGTGGAACCTCGTTCTGGGTCTCGAGGGCGATCAGTCTGTTGCTCTCGCTATACGCGACGATCACAGGAGCATCTCCTTTGGTCACGACGGCGATGTGCGCTGCTGCATACGAGTTTGGCTCAGTTTCATGCGGGGAAACATCCCTCACAGGGACTGGAGTTTATCGAAAACTATACATGCCATCACAAGCATTCGAACCCTTGAATCAAGCCGCACATTTCCAAAACCCTGGGAAGAGCGGCCAGGAATCAGGCTCCAGTCGATGTCCGAGGTCTTATATACTCCGCAAGAGACCACCGTGTCACGGGAAGTTCCTGGTTGCTGGCGATGAGCGCCCTCTTTATGCGCGTATACGGCATATAAATCACTTCACCCCGCGGCGGTTCCAGGGTCGGTCTCGAACTGGCCTCCCTGTCTTAGGGGATGTAGCGTCGCCAAGTGCCATCACTTCCTGTTGTGCAATTTCCAACAAGGACTCGCTCACTTCTCCGGCGTCATGCCCGCCCGACGTCACCTCAAGAGGTACCTCGAATGGAGACTGAAAAGCGCCAGTCGGACCAGCTCTATGGACCGCTCAATCTCAATCAAGTCGTCGCCTGTGAGTGCATGTTAATTGAATTCCATCTGTTTCCAGAACCATTACTGACTTGATTATAGTATAGTATAAGCCTCTCGTAGAGGGTAGAGGCTAGACTCGTCGTGCAAAACTGGATGCCTCGAAACACGAGCAATGGTGAAGGGAGATCCGAGGCGATAATGATGACAGGCCCCATATTGCCACGCTCGACTACACTGGAGCGAGACATCACAAGAAGACAGCAGCCAAGTGCATATATGGCTGTATGGATCCCCTGAAAATATCCAGTACCTTGCAAGGTGTGGGTGATCGTGACTGGATTTCATATGGCACATGCGATTGGCAACGGGGCAGAGAGGCCCTTTACAGAGAGGGTCAACACTACGGGCCGTCCTTTGACAGCCCCCGCCCCAGCAGCGACGTAACATTCATCGACTTCATCACATGCCGAATGAACCGGTACGGTGATACTTGGGAGGACAATGAGGATGGGTGGCATCGCTGTCTTGATATGTGGCGTGTCAGTGTCGGTTCGGGACGCTATTATGGATCCCGCATTCAAGACGACGCGCCTTGGCAACTCATGCGTCTTCTGGGTCAAGGACACAATACTCATGTGGTACTATGGCCTCTAGGATATACAGCGGGCCTCGAGGCAACGCGAGATGGCGCTTCACTGCGCGATTGATCCACAGAGCCGCAACCCGCCAAGACTCCGGGCAGGGGGCTCGAGCAGATCGTCAAGGAATGCACGCCGGTCCCGAGGAGCCCTAGCCGTACGTCGATCGAGCTGTGTTTCGAAAAAAAAATCTGCGTCGCCGGTGATGCGAACTCTACCTCTCGCACTTCCCTTGACCGGTCGGTCGGAACACGAAGTACCACGACCAGACCACACACGAGCATCCCTGACGCTGAGGTCCGACTTGCGCAGGACTGAGGCAGACATTCTCACCGAGTCTCCCGATAGCTCCTCGATCGCATTTGGGGCCGATTCAACTTTACCCTTGGCGTCTCCCAGGGAAAGGTCTCTGTCTACCACCAAGGAGCCAGACGACGATTTCGAGGCCCTGAATACCGTTCTGCACAAGGACATGAGGTCCATCAACCGGCTGGTCGACGAAGAGGAGCAGTTGACTCTCTGGGAATGCGATAGCAGCACCCAAGCCCAAGAGGATGATGGAATGCCAGTTGACAGCTGATGTCTCGTTGACCCATCGTCATGCAGCCGACCTGGCGAGACTCCACGAACAGGTCGACAGATTCGTTGGCTGCCCAACGATATCTAGGATGGCCCTGGGGTCATTGAGACGATTCCTCGGCGATCTCGATATCGAACCATCCCGCGACCATGTGCAAAATGTCGAAGAATGGATCCATCTCGCCACAATGTGTCAAGGAAAGTCCAACGGACTCAGATATGCCTGTCATGGGAGTTTAAGCGACTCCAAGCCTCGATGCGTCTACCGTGGCTGGATCTGAAGAGCTAGGCCATATATATTGCCACACGCCACACACAGCTTCTTATCACATCCGAGTCGCATTGGGAAGGGTCTAGTCCTCTAGAGTGACACCACTGTATGCCGGCATCAGTCTTTTCTACGCCAGGGAGTAGGAGGACCACGGGTTGACTCCGGTAAACATCAGGCCCTCGGGGCTCTGGTCCCCTGAAGCCTGGACTGGCGTTTGATCAAGGGTGATGAAGGTATTACACTCGGAAGCAGGCTGGAGCCATGTTGATAATCGCGGCTATGGCCAGAAGGGCTCGCAAGAGAGATAATGTGGACAAGGTGCGCAGAATACATAGAAAGGTAGCTGTCTTGATGATCTGAAGTGGTGATGATCTGAAGGATCTGCTAGCTAGTAAGCGATGTGTGCGGTCCTGCATATCCTCTCACAGGGGCAGGATGGGGCAATGGAGATATCGGCTGCGATAGCCAGAAGGCTCCCAAGAGAGATGGCGACTAGTGGATGTGTTGGGGATGTTGTACTTTAACCTCTTGCCTTTCGCCTGCCACAGGGCCGGACTCTTGGGGTACAGCCTTGTCCTTGCGATTATCTTGAGGGACTATGATGGAAGACATGTACAGCACGTCAAGCTTTCTACAACGACCGTCAAGATGCATGTATCCAGGGCTTCTGGAGGTTCCCAACCATCTGCCTTTCTCAAACATAAATCATCCTGATTCTTTTGCCCTCCAACCCTGGTGATATCCTCGTCCCCTTTTCACAAGGACGATAGACCTCCAACCCCAGATCCACCATAACCATACGATGCCAGAACTAAACCCTTCGTCACATGTAAATATCAGTCTTGATATTCCAGTGTGGCTTTCAATCCTACCTACATGCAGTATTCGATAACAGCCACACGTCACGCCACCCCCCCAACATCCCATGCCAGCCGGCGCACCCATCGATCTGCCATGCAGCCATGCATCCATGGCCATGCGAAATACATATCACGCCATGGCTATTCAACAAACTATACAGTCTATACATACCAGATGTACTATACAGACTGTATGCACCCCAACTGCATCAAACACAAGCACACTTCCATCTGCGAACTCTTGTCTTCCTCTGCTTTGCATACTGCGTCTAGTCCTACCTAACCACTTACACTGACAAGTACACTGACCAGACATCATCGGCGCTTTTCGGTGAATTCTTTCGCATCCAAGAACTTTCTCAAGTGACGACATACTTATACGTATATATGAATATACTGCATCCGATGCCCGGAGACCTCGCCAAGCACTCCGAGACACCCGTCTAACTCAACAGCCCCACCAACCATCCCCACCATCCACCATCTAACCAGTTGACCACTTCTTCACTCCATGAATCCCCATTCAAGCAAATGCAAATGCATGTACATACCATCTTGACTACTCCCCATCTCAGGTTTATGCCTCCGGCGGCCCTGTCGGGGGCCCTCCTCGCTGCGCTCGCTCTTTGCCACTTACACTCCCGGGTATCCCACTCAACTTCATCACCAACATCATCGTATTCATCCGTTTCATCTACCCGAGCTATATGCCTCCGGCGGCCCTGTCGGAGGCCCTCCTCGCTTCGCTCGCTCCTTGACTTGCCACTCTTCTTCTTTGCCTCTCTCTGCAAGCACTTACACTGGGCCACTTACACGAGCATCCACCTCCATTCTTCCCACCACCTCCATTCTTCCCACTCTTCGTAACTTATACGGAGTACTTCGTACTCGTACTGCAAATCCATGTATGTCTCAAACTCCCACATGACCCAGTGCATGTCCATGCCATGCCAGCCCGGTAGTCGTGCCGTGCAAGTCAATCTCGGTCAAGCAAAAGGCATTCAAGCCAAGGCAGGACCCTATTTGCCTATCAGAAATCCATGCCATGCCATGCCATCCACCCCCCAAGGCAACGAACCCCCGACCCCACCCACCCACAACCGGGTGTTAGTGTTAGGTGAGTCAAGTCAAGTGTCCGATTTGCGTCGCGTGGGCACATGCATATGTACAGACATCCACTCGTACTCGTACATCCATGTACCATGATGTGTGGGCGGGCGAGGTGGGCAAGTGGGGTACCTCTGTTCTGATGGTGGGCAGGCAGCAGCAGCAGGCAAGCAAGCAATCAAGCTGTCCGATACTACGCTGTCTGTCCTATACTGTCCTATACTGTCCTATACTGTACTTGCACTCTTCCATGGCAGCTATCTCACATCTCGTATAGCCATACATCGGATATCCTGCTTTTAATAGCTTCTACCAAGTTGATAACACATTGCATACGCATTCACCGGACACCGAGTTACTCCAAGCAGAGCAGTTACCCGGGAGAGCGAGCGTAGCGAGGAAAGCTCCCGGCAGGGCCGCCGGAGGCAATATTCACATAGAGAGATGAGATGGCGGGTTTGTGTGTAGTGTAGTTTATGATTTTTCATTTTGACTACCGTCTGTTCAGACCATCAGGTAAGACTATGACTATGCTAAATGTAATTCCAATGCTCGCCAATACAAAGGGGAGGATATAAGAGACAAAAGAGAAGATGAGAAGATTATTAGGAAAAGAAGAGAAGAAGAGAAAAAGAGAAGAAAAGATCAAAGACCAAGAGACTAAGACCACCCGTAGCCCTCGGGGTAGACACTGCTGTGACGGTGCTTGCTGGGAGCGCGAGTAGTCATCCTGTCCTTCAGCCGGCGCATCTGGCTCTCGTCATCGCTGATGCCCAGACCGCGGAAGGCGTCTGACAGACCGGCGCCCGTGTCCACACCCTTGCCCTTGCCGATGCCCAGGCCCAGGTCGGGGCTGGCCGGGTCAGATCGGCGCAGCGGTGAGGACGGCATGGGAGCAGGCTTTCGGTCGCGGATTTCAGCGTTGGCGCGGTCGATGCGGTCCTGCATGCGAGCCTGGCGCTGGGCCTCAATGTCGCGCTCTATCCGGCGGCGGTGGCTCTTGGACGAGTCGCTGTCGTCGTGCGAGTTGGAGGAGGACGAGGAGCGGCGGTGCGAGCGCGAAGATGAGTGAGACGAGGCGTGTGATGAGGAGCGTGCCGAAGAGGCCGAGGCGTGGCGCGAGTGCGAGGATGAGGTTGAGGGACGGCGAGTGTGCGAAGAGCTGGAACCGTGGCGAGAGTGGGAGTGGGAGTGGCCGTGGCCATGGCTGCCGCGACGGTGACGCTCCTTGGTGGCGTCGACAATGTCGATCCTGTCGCTCTCCTGCTGAGGGTAGACACGCTCCTGCTGGGGGTAGTCGACAATGATGGGGCGGTGGGTGGTGGAACGGGAGCGGCGCGGGCGAGCGTCGACAATCTGCGGTGACGAGGATGACGAGTATGACGAAGAAGCCATGTCTGAGCTCGAGTCAAAGGTCCTCGAGGGTGTGCGGAGAGGGCCGTCGGTGACGACCACACGGTCACTGGCGCGAGCAGCGGTCGTGTATGGCGATGACGGGCGCGAGTTGTCGTACAGCCTGCCGTTAACGTAGACGGCCGGGGCGCTGGACTGAGCGCGCCTGTCACCGTGGGGGGACGAGCTGCTGCGACGGCGGTGGCTGGAGTGGATCTCAGGGGACAGGTAGTTGCTGCGCCTGGGAGACGAGGAGTAGGCCGAGAAGGAGGGAGAGTGAGGAGCGCTGCTGGAGTAGGCGATGTTGCGAGGAGGGTAGCGGTAGATGATGTTGTCCGGGCAGGGCACGCCGTGTCGCGAGTCGGCGCAGAAGGTGGTCTGTAGCGGCGTCTCAGACGTGCTGCCGTCCGGGTGGACGTAGGTGTACTGGACGGACTGGCACATTGTGGAGGCCGATCTCGAACGTACGTGTATGCGTGTGTGTGTTATTCTGGCGTTGGTTCTCGAGTTTGCTTGTTGGGTTTGCTTCTATAGAAGAAGATGTGTTGTGTTGTTGTAGAGTGGAAGAGGACCGAGTGTCGATGGTGGGACTGGCTGGTCTCTTATAGACGACAGTGAGACAATGGACAGTGAGTGAGTAGACAATGAGCCTTTGTCCTATGAACCTGGTAGGACCTCGGGAAACCTTTGCCACAAGAATGCCAATAATAGAAGTTGTAAAGTGTAAAAAAGGTCGCGTTGCTCTGGTGGTGGGAGCGTAGGACGATGAGTGATGGGGAAGTTGTCTGATGGTTGCCTAAGGGTGGAGATGCCGTAGAAGATATATACTCGGAGGTCTGTACGGAGGGAGTACTTAGCAATGTACTGTATGCGTGTAGTGCCGTTCGTCTATGGTTCCCGAACTGTGTGTACTTACATCCATGTTCCACCGACCGATGACTCGCCCGGCTTGTTCTGCAGGTGGGTGGGCAAGTGGGGTCATACAATCCTCCAACGTCCTGGGCTGCATCGAGGGAGCAGGGATGGCTGCTTATGGTGTGCCGGGGGGTGGGCTGAGCAGGAGAGCTTAGCCTCCACCATCATCATCATGTCCAGAGTCCAAACTGGCTGCTTGCACTCTGTACCAGGCTGAGGGTATGACGAGAGTCGATCATGAACCTGTAGACGTTCCATGGCCTATCGTTGCGAGAAAATCGCATAGGGTTGTTGGTACGAGTAGGCGCTTCAGGAGTTGAAGACTGGTGTTTTGAGGCCGCCTGTGCTGGCCGCCTCTCTGGTCGCAAATAGACGGACCCAGGCGTCAAAGCAGCTCTCCCATCAGATGACCCTAGGGGCACACATTTCTGTGAGGACCGTTTTTTCCCCTTGGTCTTTCCCATCTCATAGGACTGGTCGCTTTGACGCGCTCGACCTTGGTCGCATCCACGGACATCAGGGACATCAGCAGACGTGGGCCATCCCCCCCTCCTCCATCATCCACTGGAGAAAAAAAAAACGGGGAAACCGAATGGTCTTTTCCACCCTTGCTCGTCCTCTGCGATCGCATCCGGGCCTGTAATATTAGCCACAGCCCGAGCCACAGAGCCACAATGTGGCACAAGCCACACGGGGAAGGAGGAGGGGAGGGGTAAGGCTTACTCGATTGTTGCTTGCTGCTCGGTTACTGGCAAGTTGGCCTGCCCCAGTTGGCATGCATCAGTTCATGCTGAGTCGGACACATACGACATACGAATGTCGCAGAGAATCGGCCAGGGTGACCCTGGCAGAGCCTGCCTGGCTTTGTTTCCCCCGAATCTCGGCTGCTGTGGCTGCTGTGGCTTCTGTGGCTGCTGTGGCTTCTGTGGCTGCCATAGTGGAGGCTGTGCAGCCTAGAATTGTGGGAGAGTCGTGGGAATGGTATGCGGAAGTTGGCAGTAGTCTGCGGCGGCGTCCAGTAATGGCGTAGAGCTCTGTCGACAATCCCTGTCAGTCCCTTGTGCGTCCCTTGTTCCCCCATGATGCTCTCCCGCCCTCCCGCTCGACGGTGGTGTCATGGCTAGGCTGGCCAGGCTGGCCAGTGTCCAGTGTCCTGCTCTGGTGGATGGTAATGGGCTCTGGACCCTCCGTATCACTCCGCTGCGCCGCGATCAGGGCAGAAGGGTCTCGCGGGTGTTGCCGTCGACTCTCAGCCTCGCAGACAGCAGCAAGACACGTCTGGTCAATTGCATTTGCTGGTCCGGCGTATGATGCAACGGGGGGTGTACAGAGTGTGCAAAGGCAAAGGGGACAATCCAGATCGTCGGATTGTCAGCACTACCATCAAGCCATTCCGGTCGTGCCTTCCGTTTCTTGCGGTACCTGCTTGCCTGCTGTGCTCTTGCTAATACTGGATGACTCTTGCCGTATCTTGGTGGATTCTCTGGTGGATGGCTCTTTCCCCAATACGAGTATCGCACTCAATTGTGCGCGTCTGGCGTTTACGCGGGAAGGCGCGCTGCCTGCCTCCACTACTCACACTTCCACTCACTCACTCACTCACTATCATTACTGCCCACTCACTCACTCACACAATCGCCCACTCACAATAACCATACTGCTCACTCACTCGCCCTCAAGCTCAAGACTCTCCGTAATGCCACTCACTTCTGCAATGCTCTAAGAATATCAACGTGCATCTCTCGAAACACCAAAAACAACTAGAACCAACATCTACACTCTCAACCTCCAAGGATTCTTTGTGTGTATTTTTATCTTTGCCGTCCGTTTCATAAAATACTATGTACATGGCTCTGGCCATCATGAGAGACCGAGTCCGACAATGGCGGCCCATCATCCTTGTCCTCTCTCTGGCCAGACCTCTCTCTGAACGGACCTCTCCTCTGAATGGACCTCTGCTGCCTGCCAAAAGTGGCCTCGTGCGCGCCTGTGTCATCCCCCCACTTTCCCCTCTCCATTGGCTCATGGTGGCCGTTGACGCACAAGACAGTAGCGAACAGTATCGCTCGTACGCTGTAAGCCACCACCAGAGCAATTGTCATGATGCAGCCGCCCGCGTCTCTCCTCTTTTTCCCCCCTCTTTTTGTCCGTGTTACTCATACCCATCGCCGAATCTAGGCATCTGCACCTGCATCTGATTGATAGTCCTACAAGCGACTCATCATTCTCATGATCATGGCACTCACTCGCTCGTACGAGACCAAAGTTCTATGACAACGGGAATTCCCCAATCAGCTTCTGTTGTTCTCTCATTGTCACTATCATTGTTGCCAAGGCCAGAATACGTACGGAGTACGGAGTACTTCCAACCCCTGTCTGTCCTGTCTTGTCGTCTGGTGGGCCACCGCATTTCTCAGGCAGCCCTACGAGGCAGACTCGGTCAAGGGAAAGAAGGGAAGGACTCATGTCTGCGCACACGAAACAGGTAATTGACATCTAGGACAAAATCGTCGGATTCGGACTCGCCGATGGCGCTTTTGGCATGTCATGACATGGCGTATTCTGTACGGCATCGTCATGTTTAGAACACGATGGATTACCAAGATGAATTGATTGATGATTTCACTTCGTGACGACCACCGCGAGGCTGTTTGCCAGGGCCCCAAGGCTACAGTATGCCTCACCTCTGACCTGGTGCCTGGCAGCTGCCTGCGTTCAAAACATCATGTGGCGACAGTGGTGAGAATTGTGGCAAGAGTGGTAAGCAATGATAGCCAGGATGGTGATTAGGAAGGAGGGCATCATCACCAGTCGTTGCGGTCTTGGCCATTGCTTCGTAATGTCGGAGGCCCCTGGGGGGGAAGGGGAGTCGAGAGAACCCGTTGAGACTCGGGGAGTACGATGTTTCCCTCTTCTTCCGTCCTCTCCTTCCTTCCCTTTCACTTCTTCCCTTTCCCTTCATCTCTTCCTCTTCCCTTCTTCGTGGAGTTCGGTTCATGTCCTTGATGCCGTTCCGCATTGTTCTGCGTGTTGTTCCGCGCGTTGGTACTCAGAATTAGGCCTTGAGGCACCACGATACCACATTGGGCACCAGAGCGATCGCTGCCGTGCCGCCGCGGCCACTCGGAGGGAGACTCGAGGGATAGGAGAAGTCGTGGTTCACCTGGAGCTGTCAAGTTCTATTATAATCGTCGTAAAGGCCTGGGCCTATGTGTCGATATATATACTGAGCTCAACGTCGGACTCATCTCAAAAAGTGAGGCGTCGAAGTCAAGGTGATTGACGGTAAGCCGCATGGTGACTCTACGTTGTCTCCATATTCATTCACAAGTGCAGAAACAACGATTTGTCACACACGATAGAGTGAGGCGGGCATTTCCATACTGGGCAAGAGACGGTCGTTGGTTGGGCTAAGTTGAAGCTATCTACATTTTCTACTGGCTGGGGAAGTGCTACTGTTGGTCGTGAGCCATGACGCATAGCATACATTGCAAAATTGTCATAAAATAATTCACGGTAAAAACAACTGATACAAGTAGAAGGAGCATATTTTCTACTGTCGTGACTCAAGTATCAATGTGCACATCGTCGGCGCAGTAATCGAAGTTTGTTGTTGTCACTGTGCTTGGTGTCGCATGAATTGAGAACCATCGTCAACTGCCCTCGGACGAAGCCATACATCCTACCACAGAGTAACACTCCAGTATTGCTCAAAGACTCATGTTGCCAAATATGCCCATCTAACAAAACCATCTAAGCCATCTAAGCCACTAGTAACGGACTATCCGAAGAGTATCACAACCTTAACTTCAATCAACGTCTCCCCCGCCAAGACGACCGCAGTCCCCGCACTCCATCGGCCATGCCGCATCGTCATCACAACTTGGCATCATCCAGACTTCCTTCAAAAGCCATCACCAGCCTCATGTCGTCATGGCACAAGTACATGTATCCAGCCCTACGAGGCCGAGGCGCAATAGCCAAGACGTGCTATCGCAACTTATCGCAGCCATCGCAGAGCGGGATGCGGCATCGTGCATCCGTGGAAGGCTGTGCAAAATGCAAAATGCAGGACAAAGGGCTGTATGCAAGGCAAAAACCCTCTCCGGCCCCGTCTCCCGTCTGTGTCCCGCCTGCCCCACAGCTTCAATCGCAGCTTCACAGCCACAGCCCCCATTTGAACCAGCATCAACCCCTGCCACAACTCCAATGTTGCCATCTTTTTCCCGTCAGCACTAAGCTGTATCATGTCGCTGAAACAGGATATGGCCTTTCTCCCTTGTTTATTCGCAGTATTACTCTTATTAATAGTCCCGCTTGCCCCATTCCATTTTCCTTGCGGCATCTTCTCTCCTGCTTACTCTTTTCCCTCTGTGCCGTCGATCATGACATTTGATTACGAGAGTACAAGCGAGTCTCGCTTAATTTTTAATCATGGAAAGTATTATGAACAAGAGGATTGATCAAATAACTATAGATAGAAACGGAGGGATAATAGAAGCGCGCACTTCAAAACACAACACCATGCGGCCCGTCATGCGGCCTTCTCCGAAACCTAGCCCCCAAGGCCCGCGACCGACTGTCTGCTATTATTGATAGCACACAACATGCGTGCGTGCGTGCGTGCCTTCTCACAGAATCGCGTCTGGCAGCTGCGACGCCTCCCCATGGTACATCTTGAACAGCGGATCCCAAACCGTAACCGCGCGCCTTGACGCCGTCCCATTCATCAGGCCCGGCCTCTGCACCGCAAGCAGCTTGTCCACCGACGCCTCGAGCGCCTCCCCCACCAGACTCTCGTCCTCAAGGCACAAGAGGTATCCCGACACAATGGTAGCCACGGGGGTCATGCTGCAGGTGCACGGGTCAGAGGTGTCAGGACCATCTGGTCGCATGTTTCGTCCTATTTTTTGCAAAGACAAAGGGGACAAAGGAGAAAGAAACGTACCAGTCTGCGTGTACGGCTGCTACCATCTCGGCTGGGATGATCTTGGTGGCGACTATTCCAGGAAGAATGCAGTTGATGCGGATGTTTTCCTTCTGCGAAACCAACCAACATACCCCTGGTGTGTTAGCCGCCGAGGTTGGACAAGTCAAGAGGCTGGATATCAAGAGGTTGGACAAAGCAAAGGAACGTAATGGGTTGAACTTGCTATCTTGAGCACCCGCGATGTTGCCCGCACAAAGTTGAGAACCGCGGCCTTGGCCCCATCATACTCTGGGTATGTCTCGTGGGGGACCACGGCTGCCACGCTCGCCGTGGCGACTATACTCCCCCCTGGAGGGCTGTTCTTGCGCATAAAGTGCACGGCTAGTTGCGTGCCGTACACGACGCCCTTGTAGTCGATGTCTGTGCAAAGCAGATTTGGCTTGGGGGGGATTCTACATGTACATTGACTGTCGCTTAGTTTCCCGGTACGCTTAGTGACGGTATACTCATATCTCACGTACTTACCCGTCCGAGTCTTTGTGGTCAAAGATGTAGATTGAACTGCGGCCATGGATATGGAGGGTCAGATATATCTGCTGGCAGCAAGACAGACTTCCTGGGACTCACCTCTTATCCACGATACCAGCATTCGCACACAGCGCATCTAACCTCCCGTACTTGTCCCATACCTCCTGGAAGGCCCTGGCCTGACTGTCGTAGTCGGCTACATCGCATACGTGGAAGCTCGCGCTGTCGCCCAGCTCGGTGGACAGTGCTTCGTTGCGCTGTATGTCCGTCATGGCAACCTGCCATCCGCGGCGGACGAGCTCCTGGCTCAGGGCCTCGCCCATGCCCGACTGTACACGGAGTATTAGATCATGCGTGTTAGTTGTCCGCTTGGCTTGTAAAGCACCGGGTAGGACGTACAGAGGCACCTGTGACAATGGCGACGCGCTTAGACATGATTCGCTTTATGTTTACACATCTGTCAATTCTGCCGAGATGGCTCATGGCGTGGAAAAAGTCTTGATGATATAATCCTACTCTCCAGTTGTCCGTAGTGCCAAGGTTCACACTGCGGATATACTTCTCCTCGGACGTGGCAGACCACATCACCAACGACTTCACAGGTCAGACTGGACTTCAATCTCACATGACTGTTCCAATATGCCGGAGACCATTTTCCAAGACAGTAACCAACAGCAAGCCATCTCGTCAGCCATCGTTGGTCATCTCGTAAATCTGTGTAAGTGACACCACATCATGATGAATGATGGCCGCAGGGCTTTAAGAAGCGTACAGGGCTACAATCAAGAAGTGGGGATTCGTCTTAAGAGCCGCGCTCTGTTCTATATACCGGCGGGGTAGATCAAATATGCCGACAATATCAACTTATCACATTGCGGAGGTCATTGGGAGAGATATGGCCCAGCGGGAGTGTGTGGAGATTGTTTTCCGGTGTCAATAGTAAAGGTCGCGATCACTCTAGATCGAGCCTAGCTCACCATTGTTAAATGGGGTTGTCTGTATCGGGGGCCATCTCCAATTGTATAGATGGCATCGAATATACATGGCGCCGCATATATGTATACTAGATGCCGCATCATCGGGCACTGCTGCAGATGAGTACACTGTTTGATATCATGATCTCCCAGCTTCGCTCATGCTCCTCTTCTCTTCTCTTCTTCCAAGCAACTTGTTACGTGTCTTGAAACGACGTATAAGTGACAATGGCAGAAGTTACCTCTAACCCAGAAGGCAACCAGTCCGATATTGAGAAGCCAGTCGCCCGCAATAGCCACGACGAGACTGTCCCCGAGGGCAAGGACAAGAAAAAGAAAAAATCGTATATCCCGGAATCCGACGCAGAGTACAATGTCACCTTCAAGACCTGGGTCGTCGTCTGGGTATTCAACACACTTACAGCATTCCTCTGACAGATACAGTATAACTGACTGACCTCAGATCCTCGCCTGGTCCTACGGCATCTCCTTCTGGGTCGTCCCCTCAGTAAGTGCCTGCCAGACCATCATAGCCACCCAGCTAGGCGACGCGTCCAAGGCAGCATGGTATGTCCCCGTGTATACCATGACGGTCACCATGGCATTCATGTAAGTCGGTTCATCTCTGGTCTCTTTCTTCTTCGATTCTGACAGGGAGGACGTTGCAACAGGGTCTGCGGTGCCAATTCCGACCTATTTGGACGTCGTTGGTTCATCCTCGGCGGCAACTTTCTCATGTTCATCGGCTTCATCATCGGTGGCTCAGCCAAGAACAACACCTCTCTGATTGTCAGCTCGGCCTTTATCGGATTCGTCAGTAGCCATCCCTTCCCTTATAACCACGATCCCTTCCCAACGGCATCCAACTAACGTCTAACTCACAGGGCGGAGGAAATGCCCAACTCGCTGCGTTTGCCCTGCCTGAGCTCCTCCCCAACAAATGGCGTCATTCCGCCATTGTTCTAGCAGATGTGGGAGTCTACTTTTCCGTCGTGGTAGGCCCTGTAGCCGGCCGGTTTGCCGCCCAACACGGAGACAATGTACACCCCCTTCTCCCATTCACCCATCATCATACATTCTCTAACACCATCAGTGGCGCTGGCTATACTACGGCCCTGCCATCGCCGCGGTCCTCTCCTTCGCGGGCCTCTTCGCGTTCTACTACCCACCCCGACACCCGCGCGGCCTGCCCACAGCCCGGGCCCTCCGAGAACTCGACTACGTGGGCTGCATACTATTCATCCTGTCGACGACCCTCATCCTCGTGGGCATAGTCTACACGACGACACTCTCCTCGTCGAGCCCGCGCGTCATCGGCACGCTCTGCTCGGGCTTCGGATGCCTCGTCGCCTTCGCGCTGTGGGAGTCGCTCGCCCCGCTGCGCCAGCCGCTAACCCCGACGCGCATCTTCACGCGCGACCGCGGCCGCCAGCTGACGGCCCCGTTCGTCGTCGGCTTCGTGGTCACAATGTTCTACTACTGCCTCAATGTCGTCTATCCGACCATGATTGCCGTCTTCTTCACAGACGAAGACACCTCGTTCCGGTATGCTGCCGTGCTCACGCTGCCGCAGAACCTGGGTCTCACGTTTGGGGCTGTCCTGCTCACGCTGTTTGGCTCGTGGGTCGGGCACTGGCGCTGGTCCCTTCTCGGCTCGGTGGCTGTCATGGTCGTCTTTGGGGCGCTACTTGCCCTCGGTACGCCCGATAGGTTTGGCATGGTCATTGCGTTTGTCTTTCTGTCCGAGGTTGGGTACGGGTGGTCCCAGTATCTCAGCATTGCCTACATCCAGTTTGGCACCGACCAGGTTGAGTTGGGCATCTCGGGTGGACTTGCGTATGTGCTCGCCTCAATCTTCCTTGCTCTCATCTCATCATCTCCAGTCCGTGATCTCAGACTAACCCCTGCAGTGGCGTCTCTCGCTTCGCCGGTGGTTCCGTCGCCATCGCCATCTACCAGACCATTCTCACAAATGTCCAGGGCAACCAGGCTATTAAGCTTGTCCCACCCGCTGCAGTGGCTGCAGGCCTCCCACGCTCGTCTGTTGAGGCCCTCCTTGCAGCTCTCCCGCTTGGTTCGGCTGCCATCCAGAAGGTACCCGGTATCACGAATGAGATTGTCGCTGCTGCATCAGCCGCGTTCCAGCAGAGCTATGTCGTTGGCCTGCGCACCACTTGCCTGTCTTCTCTCAGCTTTGGTGTCATTGGAATCATTGGTAGGTTTGATTCTTCCCCGGGTTTCATTGATGCCCTGGGTATGTTCAACATTAGCGATTTCAGATGCTGACATGGACAAAGCCTGCGCCTTTTGTCAGGACATCGATGACAAGATGAATGACAAGATTGAGGTTTTCTTAGAGAATGATGAGAATGCCGACAAGAACAGGTTCCATTAGCATCTTCCTTTTCTGGCACTTGATCTAACTAGCACTTTCTTCGTCCCCTTTTCTTCAACTCTCTCCCTTGGTCCAATAAATACACCTAGGCAAACCTCATAATCAGCACTTGCCCCGCGTTACTCCCAATGATGACACTGGATCCAACCACATGCCACGTGTTCGCGCGGTATTCTTCAGGGACCCAGAGTATTCTCGACCCATCCTTCGTAACCCAAGTGTTGTCTTCGCACATGCTATACCCTTCCTCTTCAGTGTCCGATGCAATTTTTCGAGGGTCCGAATCATCGCCCGGCTGTCTCTCCATACATGTATCTTGTCCATACCACGTCCTACAAACGGCGTCGGCATACTTCTGAGCCGCTTCCTCAAACGATGAAGACGGGCCTCGATGGTACGAAGCACTTGTGGATAGACACATCCATCTTTCAGTGTCCCAGACCTTCGTCGAGTCAGACGACTCTGTCACAAAGACTCTGCGTGAACCACTCCATATTGCGGCGCTCTGGGAGACCCATTTATGACCGCTAAGCGTCTGCAGGAAGGTTCCCGATTGCAAATCCCAGAATTTGAATGTGCCATCCGGCGAGCATGACATGATGTGGCCCCAAGCACCATCAGACGGTACGCAGACTAGTCCTGTAACCCTGTTGCCGTGACTCGTAGTTGGTTGCCCGTGTTCTCCCATGGACGTGTCCCAGATATAGACCGTTCCATGATACCGGTTAAACGATGCGATACGCTCGCCTGCCGATGACACTATTTCGGTTACTCCAAGGGCATGGGCCCCGAGAGATTGCGGGAGATCTCCAGTCGAGGAATCCCGTATCTCTATCCTCCCGCCATTTGTGGACGTAGCAAGACGGCGGCTATCCGCCAAGAAGGCTATAGAATAGATGGCCTTGGAAGGGTCAATGGGGATCTTTTGCCGGAATTCCCCCGTTGGCACGTCCCAAATCCCAATACCATGATTAGACTCGAGCCGCAATGCCACCCGTTGGCCATCAGGGGAGAGAACCTTCAGGTTAAACCTATCGATATCGTCAAGTGTAAATGATCGCAGACATGCCCCTGATTCCACACACCATATCCGAATGGTACCCCCCTCTGATACTGATGCGAGACGCCGTCCATTCAACAAGAATTTTAGGCACCACACTGTACAGCCCTTGCCTGGAAGTGTCTGTAGGCGCGCGTTTGTTGCCGTGTCCCGAATCTCGATCGGTTGATCATTCGAGCCAAACGCGAAGCGATTCCCATATGCAGATAGGGCTGAGGGGGGGAAGGGATGGAACTCATACTCAAGCGACTGAATACATCGTCCCGTCTCTGCATCCAAAATGCTGAGTGTATGGCATGAGACTGACATGACGCGGCTTCCATCCTCTGAGATTTCTATCAACGGCCATCCCCCGGGCTCCTTCCACTTTCCCCTATCGGGCATCTGGATCGTATGTAGGCATATTCCTGTCATCGTATCCCAGATCCTGATTGCATCACTGTACGAGCTCGATGCAAGACGCCTCCCGTCTGCCGATATGGCTATCGAGGCTATCCTATCATCGCACTTGATTGTTTGCAGACAGGCGCCCCAGTTGTCATTTATCCGTGGCGACAATGCCATTAAACCATCTTCTTCATGTTTGAATAGGTCTCTCGTGAGGCTCTTGTGCGGACTGAAGATAAGGGCGGATGCATAGGCCTGCAATGGAGCGGCCATGATGACAGCTCCATGGAAACTGACGAACCGTCGCATGTCTTCAAGTAAGTAAGTCATGCGATGGGCCCCTCGATCTTCCTATAAATTGTCAGACGGTCCCTATCATTGATTATGCGGATGGCGGATGACTTACTGCTAAAGCCTTGAGCTTATGTACAGCATCACCTCCTTCCGGTATTCTTCGTAGGAGACTGAGGCATTCGAGCCAGTAGAGAAACTTTTGCTGGAGGAACACATGAACCTGGCTGTCGTCGTCTATGTACACATTCTCATCTGGACGGCTCGCTACGAGTAGGTGATCGACCCAATGTACGCAGGAGTATGCGATCGGGGCCAACGGATCAGGGTCAGGCTGTGATACTTGGTCGATAGATATCCCCAGCTCTTTTAGACCGTACATATCACGCCGTAGATTTCTAGAAAGAGCCTCCAGTGACGCCGATAACATGGCGCTGTGCTGGTGCGGGAGACCAGACGGTAGAATATCTGATGCGTTCTTGCGTAGGAAGTCCTTCGCCGATTGGTGCACAAAGTACACGTATCCCTCTCGATTCGTTAGGAAGGAGCCGCAGCAAGTAATGATGTCAGATATATCGATATCGTCGAAGCTCTCGAGCGCCGGTGTTAGAACTCTCAGTTCCTTGAGATGAACATGCCGATAGGAAGCCAAGGCGACAGCGAGTACTTTCCAGCAGATTTCCGATTGTCTGGAGTCCGATATCTGTTGTAGCATCCGTCTGTAGAGGGGAGTAAGGCCCGGTGGGAACTTTCGGAGCTCCTCCAACGTGTCCATTCTCTTGATGTCAGGTGCCGAGAGCTGTTCGCAGACCAGGGACACCCAGAGAAACGTGCCGCGGGCATTTTCAGCCAGGTACTTCTCGACGTCGGTCTTCATGCTGGAGGTGTACTTCTTCCGCGTCGACAGCCGCTTCACCTGCCGACGAATGTATACGTTGACGGCCTCAGACACGAACTCGTCGTTCAGCTCAAGGGCCAGGACGACATTCCGGGCGTCCTCGTCGCCGCCAAACACCTCCTCAATGTCCCCCCAGTTGCGGCTGGACACGATCCACTTGGCACGAGACGTCCGGGCGATGAAGTCGAGGAGCCGGTGTCGGTCCACGGTACACTCGTCGAGGGCGTCGACAACCAGGATCACCCTGCCGGCAGCCGGGTCGCGGACGATGGCCGTCAGGATGCTGGAGAGGGCCACGAAAGCGTTCCCGTCACTGAAGAGCGCGGCGCCCCTGCGGTCGTACTGCTTCCGGACGTGGGATATCAGGGCCGGGTTCTGGTAGACGAGGCGGTAGATTAGCCCGCGCAGAACGGCTGTGGCATTGCTCAAGAGTGTCTCGGTGGCTTGGCAGAAGAAGTACGACAGGGAGTCGCCGCCGCGGTGCTCCGTCTCGGGCCCCGTCTCAAAAAGCTCTGTCTCCAGCTCGTCTATGATGCCGCACAGGAGCATCGTCTTGCCCTTTCCCGGGTCACCCTTGATCCACAGGAGCCGGTTCTGCTCATCGCGGCGCCACTGGGTGAAGTCGTCGTTGTCGAGGACCCAACGGTAGCAGTCCTTGGACAGCCCGCCCTTTGTCTCCTGGATGCGATCCTTGTCCGACTGGGGGTCCGTCTCGCCCAGGTCTCTCAGGCACTGGTTGTTGCTGTCGTCGGGTGATCCCGAGATGTTGATGTTTTGCGTGCCATTGGCCACGTTGAACTGGCCGGTTGTGCCGCTGTTGTTAAAGGCTGTTGATGACATTCCGACGAGCTTCGGACAAGGCTCTTTGTGGCATTTCTTTTCAGCGGGCTTCAGGCATCATCCTGTCTTTGTATCATCGGTTTAGCCATGAGCCGAGATCAGGGCGGAAACATGATTAACGAGGCTCATGAGTGCGACCGATTTCAATCTCGCAAAGCGGGGTTCTGGACAGACGTGAGATCATTTCTGCACTTGTATGCACGTTAGGCGAAGGATCTCCTCAATCGGGCTCGAATGGACCAATAGCTTTCAAGCAATGTACATGGTCCATGGTGTTATGGAGCATCCTCGTCGAAGAGAGGAGGGATTCCGTGAGGCTGGCGAGTGGGAGCTTTTTCAAGTTTCAAGAGTTACCGCCATAAAAACATAAATAAATAAATAAAAAAGACCCTGCAAACATGACAAAAGTGAGGAGGGAGACAGCACTTCACTTTGCCTCCGGCGGTCCTGCCGGGAGCCCTTCTCGCTTCGCTCGCAAGTTCTACCTACAGCAGGACACAGGGAACACACGCAGTTAACACTTGATGAATTAATTCGCTATAGAAAAGAGATGGCAACGCAATGCAATGCAATGCAATATCACCAATAGTCCCTAGACAGGAACACAGCATCGGCTCTGGCTGACCGGGCCTGACGAAACCGACCGGCTCCAATACCCAGCTTCAGCTTTACACGACAAGCTTGGGACCGTGGTACTTGGCCGGGACACTCCTGGCCCCAACAGCCTCCTTCTCGAGAGTCCTCTTAGGGAAGCCCTCAAACGACAGAGCGTACGTGGCCACGCTGTGGGCAATGAGCTTGGTGTTGGTCTCCCAGGCCACGAGGTCGACGTTGTTAGTGTCGTCGCAGAGCTGGTGGTAGCACTCGTCGTACCACTTGCCCTCCTCGCCGCCGAACTGGGCCTGCTCCTCGCGGGTCTTGACGCCCTCGGCGCCGGCGGCGATGCCGCCGCCGGGGATGCCGTTGCGGATGAAGCCGTCGTAGTCGGAGCGGCCGTCAAAGGGGATGAGCGTCCAGTTGAGCCCGTGGGCCGTGTACCAGTCCTGGTACAGGACGCGCAGCTCGGCCGACCCGGCGGGGTTGTCCTCGTTGTTGGCATTGTAGATCTGGTAGGCGTAGTTGGGCGAGGCCATCATGTCGTAGTCCATGAAGAGGCGGATGCGCTTGTTCTCGTCGTCGGGAAGGACCGACACGTAGTAGTCCGAGCCCAGGAGGCCCTCCTCCTCACCAGCCCACCACGCGAAACGCACGCAGTTGTTGACGCGGAACGACGTCAGCTGCGTCGCCACCTCCAGCAGCGACAGGCTGCCCGATCCGTCGTCGTTGATGCCCGGGCCCTCGGCCACGCTGTCGCTGTGCCCGCCCAGCATCACGCAGTTCTCCGGGTCGCCGCCCACGGTCTGCGCCAGGATGTTGGTCGTCTTGATGGTCCGCACCTCGGCGTCCAGGTACGCGATCGAGTCGAGGGACTCGCCGTTCGAGAGCTTCTCGGCGTACCGCGAGCCCTCAGTACCGCCGATGCCAAACGTCGCGACGTGGTACTTGGAGGGCGTGCCCAGCGTACCCTGCACCACCTCCGGGTCCGTGTTGTACACCACGGCGGCTATGGCGCCCGCGCGCCCGGCCTGCTCCGACTTGGTGCCAAAGGGACATGTACCCCGCTGAACGAGCACGATGTTGCCCGCCGCCTCGGCAGGGTAGTCCGAGGCCGAGCAGCCCTGGTTGGCCACCAGGACGAGGTCTCCATAGACAGGCTCGTTGTCGCGCGTCCCGGGGGTGAGACCCATGGGCGACGCCGAGGCCGGCACCTCGTTGCCAATCACCAACCGCGACTCGAACACATTGCCCGTCACGGCGGGGAAGTCCTGCGTCGTCACGTTGTAGTACGACCCCAGCTTGGCCAGCGAAGAGGTCACGTACTCGAGGGTTCCGGTGTGGCCTGGGTCCGTGTTAGTTGATCCTCAATCACCAGCACTCTGTACGGAGTATTAGAACGCAGCTTAGCTGCCAAGACAAGACTCACCCTCGCTCCCAATCACCCTAGTAGGATGCCCGTACTCCTCCTCGCCCCTCTTGGCAATGTCATAGAGCGTCTGGGCACGCGCCTCAAGCGACTTGGACGTGATGAGGTCCTGCAGAGCTTCACTGTCGATGAGCGGCAGCTTGGCAGTAGCAGCGTTGTCATGGTCCGACTTCGGCGGGGAGCTCCACGGCAGGCTCCACGAGGGTGCGCCAAGCGGCATCTGCAGAGGAATCTGGAGAGCCGTCGCCGAGCCCGAGAGGGCCAGCGCAGCCGTGAGGGAGAGACGGGTCATTTTCCACTGCAATCTCAATGCTTTCCTGACAATGGATGATGGATTGTGAGATGAAGAGAGAGGGAGAGCAAGAGATGGGATGGGGAGGGGAACGTCATGAGATGGTACTAGGCTGCAGCCAGCAGATAAGAGCTCCGGCTGTTGACGCAGGAACCGCTGATCCACAACCCCAGTCGCTGAGTCATGCGGTCATGCGGGCACGCCCAAACCAGGCTGGTTTCATCGCGGAACAGCACCTGGACCGGGTTTCTCTTCTGGATCCTTGACTCTTTTCTGATAATGGGCGCTTATGACGTGATTGCTACGGTGAGTCCACAGCACTGAGTACCTGCATCTTGTCTCCCTGCCGGGGGCCTCCTGCGGAGAGCTCTCCTCGCTGCGCTCGCGCTCGTGGACACTAGGGAACTACGTAACGCTGGGGCCTTCTGCAGAGAGCAACTTACTCCAACTACAACGTTATGTAGTATTCCCGAGTACGAACGCGAGCGAAGCGAGAACGGCTCTCCGCAGGAGGCCCCCGACAGGGTTCCCCAAAGGGCAACCTTTGAGTTTGAAATCAAGTTTCAATCTTGGTTGTGTAGTAACCCTGCCGGGGGTCTCTTGCGGAGGGCCATTCTCGCTTCGCTCGCGGCTAGCTACATGCATATATCGAATCTACGAGTCTGCACGCTCGCTGTGTTCATTGTACTCTGTGTATTGGGTGTAAAGTATTATCTAATGCATGCTGCATATCCAAAGCAAAGTATAAAAAGTCGATAAGAGTATTAATATATACGAAAAGATGACCAACACCAAAACACAACCAAATCGTTGAATGCATGCCGATTGTCCACGGGAACAACCGGATCTCACCCTTTTTCCACATCAGTCTGCAACCAGGCCCGAGAACCCTTACAATCAGAGACCTACTCGACAGTAAGGTTCTTCATGCGGCCAGTGGTGGGGATGGGCTTCTCGAGACGCCAGGCCCACAGGAGCAGGTCCTCGAGGGGCATGAAGACGAGCAGGAAGCGGTTGCAGATGTAGGCGACGAGGACGGTGAAGACGGCGGCGAGGGCGTCGATGAAGTAGTGGTTCGCGGTGCCGACAATGGTGAGCAGGATCCAGGCGGGGTAGAAGAAGCCGAAGCCGAACATGAAGTAGCGGGCAAAGGGGCTGCGGCGGGCGAGCAGGCGCTCCTCCTCCTCGAAGTCGTCGTCCGTCTCGTTGAGCTCGTTCTGCGCGCCGAGCACGTAGCGGAAGGCATAGTTGGTGACGGAGCGGAGCACGCCCGAGTCGGCGATGAAGACGCAGCCGATGCCGAAGGCGTAGCCAAAGTGCATCGAGGGGAACGCGGCGAGCTTGTTGACGAACTTGCCGCTCATCCAGACCGACGCGGCACTCTCGAGGTTGACCGTGTCGACGAAGCCGTACTTCTCGTCCAGCAGGCGCGGCGGGCAGGTGGGGAAGAAGACGAAGCAGACAAACGCCAGGATGTTGGTCAGCGTCAGCGTGCGGCGGACGGTGCAGAAGCGGCGGTGCGTCGGGGCCGTGGCGTAGTAGTACGAGATGAAGCCCACGGCGCCGGGGATGTGGATCAGGGCGTAGCCGCGGTTGAGCACCGTCAGCAGCCAGACGCGCCAGTCGCCCGCCTCGGAGCCGTGCAGCAGCCAGCGCTGGATGCGCCATTCGAGCCAGCGCTCGGGGCCCTCGTACCCGTCACCCCAGAGGCTAGCCTCGGCCTCGAGCATGCTGAGGCCAAACTGCGTCGCCGAGTCCCACATGCTGCGCTGCCCGCCGTACATGAGCTGGCAGATGGCTCCCGTGAGACGGTACAGACCCAGTGCGAGCGACCAGTAGAACATCTCGATCAGGAAGGGGAACTTTTGCAGGATGCGCGAGTGCACGTTCTGCGCGAACCGCGATGAGTTGGGTGTCGCGATGCGCACCAGCCCGCACAGGAAGCGTCTCTTCGGCGGGTGCGACTCGGGCTTGGGCAGCAGCTCGAACTCGTTGGAGGACCGGGGCGAGGGCGAGTTCTCGACGTCGTCTAGGAGCTTGTACTCCTTGCTGCGGGAGAAGATGGAGTAGTTTTTGCGGCGCGTCATGTACATGGCGGGGAAGAGGATCGAGATGATGATCTGGACGTGTTAGCACTTGACGATCCCTCTCTCGTCTCATAGATATCCTTCTACCCTTCTTCTCTAGCAGTTATCAAGACAAAACTCACAATCGGCTCGACCCATTCAGGCATCCTCCAGCTGTGGAACGCCTTCCATCCCCCCTCGGGCACATCGCCCAACCAAGGCTCGGACATTGTGTGTGTGTGTGTGTGTGTGGCCGGTCCTATCTCGTCCCTCCTGTTCGACTATCGTCTCGGGCCTCGGTCAATCGAGTCAAAGGTTGGCTGTTTGTCGAAGGCGGCGTGACAAGTCCGTGCTGGACAGACGAGGACGGGGGGGTTGACGAGTGGACGAATGAAAGGCAAAGAGATCAAAAGAGATCTTCAAAAGGAGAGAAGAGAAGGGGAAAAACAAGAGACGAAAGAAAAACCAATGTCCAGTCCAAGGCGGCCCGGGTTGGATAACCCCTAAACGGCTTTTAGCGGGGGCAAAGAGATTGAAGACGGCAAAGTCAAGGCCAAAGGGGATAGATACAAAGGAGAGAGAAGAGGCAGCCAGCAACACTCCATGCAAAAGGTAATCGGCGCAGTGGTGGAGGACTCTGCAACAACTGTCCAGTTCCTGTTCCTGGCAGATTTAGCGTCCAGGCGCCCTGTAACTCTGAAGAAACAGCCTGTAATACGAGTACTCCTTGCTATTGTATCCAATCTACGACTCTACGAGTCTCAATACGAGTAATGCTGGGCAAAACCATCGGTAAACGGAATGCCCATCCGATTGATTGATTCCCCACAGGAACTCACTCCTCGCTCACGTGCCGCACTGTCCGCCTCGCCCGCATCCCGGCATCGCCAAATGGAAGCCAAGAAGACACAATGGACGAGAGGCTTCATATCTCGACATGGTCTGTACGACTCTGTACGAGTACTCCGTATACTTTCAGTGTTTCCATCGTAAGCCAAAGGATTCAACACCGCCCCAATGCTGCTGCTGCTGCGCATTTCTCCTCGTCATCCCTACGCCGCACCCCTGCAGGCATTCGCAGCCCCCGTCCCCATCATTGGCCCGCTACGGTCGCATCCCAATTTCCCCCCCGTCGCTGTCACGCGACACGCACCTCTCGCTCTTCATTCACGTCTCATTATGAGTTTGCTGTCGCGTGCGTGTGAGGATGAATCTGAATATCTCTCATCGTGAAGCTTTCTTTGGTGTTTTTTGCCTCCGGTGGCCCTGCCGGGGGCCTGACCTCGCTTCGCTCGCACGTGGGTGTACATGCACTAATCCATATGGTGGTATGCAACTATGAGGGCATGACGTAGTGCTGTTGATGCATATCGTTGTATCGTCTAGCTGCATATCCAATGATACTCATCCAGCTTCACTTCTACATCTATTATTATCGTGGCATACCACGCCTTCAGACTCCAGTGTACCTGTCCCTCAGTACAGCCTGTACTCCTTCGGCTCGAGTCCCTCGTCGTTGCACCACTTCGGCCCATTCACGGGATTGCACCGCGCAGCCTTCCGCTCATCGAACCGGCACGCGTACTCGCACCCCCACCTCGAAGACAGGCCGTACGCCGGGAAATCCGTCGAGACAATCTGCGCGCCAGACCGGAAGGCCGCCTCGCGCCGTTCGGTGCTGCAGTTGTCGTCGAGGATGGTGCCCATCGGCTCGTCAGCCCGCGTGCGGACCCAGTAGTTGGCCGATACCTGCTTCTGGATGTTGGTGTTTTCCTCTTCGGTAGAGGGTTCATTCAACTATTGGGCAGTCAGTACATACAGGCAACTAGGTGAAGTAAACAGCAGAGGGTATAACAAAGAGAGCAAGTCCGAGGGAAAGTACCTTTTGAAAAGCGCAGTCCGCATCGCCAGGCGCCGCATTCGTAAACAGCACTCTGCCCTGCAGACTCGGCCTGCCGCGCGTGTACGCATCGCGATAGACATGGACGGGCCCATTGTCCATGAGGAAGAAGATGCGCCCGCGCGCGCTGTCGAGGTCGGGCCACCCTCTCGCCAGGACGGACTGTTCGAGCGTCTTGCCCTGCTGCCGGATCGAGTCCGGGGTGAGCAGCTGGTCCGGCCCGAACACGCTGCGGATCTCGTTGTCCAGCCCGTCGAGCAGTGCGCCGTCGTCGTGGTCCCACGCGTAGACGGTGCTGCCCAGCTCGGCGCTCGCCACCTTGAGCTCCATCATGATGGGGATGGGCACCGCGCGCGGGTGCGCGTCCATCCACGTCTTGATGATGCCCAGGCACGAGATGAGCGTCGTGCACTGCGTGTGGATGTCCGCGCCCGGAACGTGGAGAACCTTGATCCCCGGGGACTGGTAGGCCGGGTCGGTTGGATAGGGAAGGCCGGACTGGTTGCGCACCAGGGGGTGGGCGTAGTTGCCGCCCTTGGGATCGGCCAGGACGTCGATTCTGCAAAGACCATTGATATTAGCATGATTCTCGGATGCTCGGATGGAGTATACAAGGGATAGTGTAGGTGCGTACTCTAGATTCCGCATGTGCTGCTCCCCAAGCTGGGTATCAAGCTGGGTATGCGAGTACCAGTAGTTGATGGTATTCTCCAGAAGCTTCTGCTGCGCGGCCCGCTCGGCCAGCGGCGACTCAACATGGTAGCTGTTGTGCGTGCCCACGACCTGCACCTGGTTCATGCGTAGAGCGCCATCTGTCCATCGGAGGGCGTTGCCGTTGCTGCCCGGGCCTGGGTACTCTGCCGTCGCGAGGGCAGCGAGGACTATCACAGAAATCAGCCATCATCATCCATCATCCATTTCCCATCTTCAATATGTTGAGCACTCACACCCGCAGCTGATCAATTGTTTCACTCCCTATAGTAATGATTAGCATGTAAACAGTAGCATCAACATGCCAGTGGTAATACTCACCATTGTCACTTGTGTGTGTTTCCTTGGTGCTCCTTGGAGATGACGTGCTCAGCAGTCAATAGCAGAGACGGGACGACGGCTTTATATCCCCCCTCCTTCCCCTCACACGTGGGAAATCTAATTCACTACTACAGAGCAGGTCAAGTTACATTGCTGTACATGCATCTTCTCTTCCCGAGCAATCCTAATGCTCTCTTAATTTTCTTTGCCTTTTCTCTCCGGGGGGCTGGGGAACTCATCAGGTTTCTGTCATCTCGTCGTGGCACACCGCCCAATTGTCATGGTTGGACCAACACACGTGGGCTGACGATCAGAGCCGAGGCGCCAATCACTGTCAATGTCAATCCTCGTACTTTTCTCCGAGTCTTTTATCATTTACCGATACTTTTGACTCTGTGCAGATACTCGCGCTTGAAGGCGCACTCTTATTACAACCTTATATTTACTTCACGGGAACCACGGCCATTCTCTCGGGTATAATGCGGACTCTGTCAATGGATACGCGGATGGACGTAATACCCAGCACTCATAGTCGTCTACAGAGTACAGAGTATACTATACGTCTACAAATCCTACCCGGCAGCACCTGGCGTGCGCCACACCATCACTATCCACGATGCAGGAACGAGTAGTACAAGGTTTGTAACGCCATGTTGTCGATTTTCCATCCAATGGCAGTGTAGATACATTGACGTGCGAGTGGTAGCCCTGTTCTGAGGTCCATCCAATATCTGGGTCTACACATGGACGTGCGAGCGAAACGAGGTCGGCTCCCGGCAGGGCCGCCGGAGGCATAATACGTAGAACAATAGAGGACGAAGAAGAGAGTAAAGGATAAGAGAAACTTGGCTTCCAGCAGTAAATACAACGCTAACTATGCAACTACGTAAATATATCCTACAGATGTTGACAGGCTAAAAGCCAACAACTCATGTCCGTCCGATACCCATCCACGTGCCCTCTTTTACTTCCGGGATACATCTGCACTCCCGGGGTATACTCCCGGGGTACAAGTAATACAATAAAACACTGCACCCTTCCCAATCCCAGTACTCCGTACACGCAACGTGTCTAGCACACCCTGCTGCTCACTCGTCTGGGACGCCCACTGGTGCGAACGTCGCCATACTCATCGCTTGGCGCCTCGCCCTTGTGAGCCACTCGTATAGTCTTCTTGTCTGCCTTGGCATTCCCCTTGGTCTTTGTCGGAGCAAGAGCACCCCGCTCCCTCTGTCGGCCCCGACGCGACTCCTCGGCTTCTGCCGTCTCGGCAGCCTCAGCCTCGGCGGCCTCCTCGCTCTCGCGCAGCGGCTTCTTGCCCCGTGCCCTCCTCTCGTCATTTGAGTCGAGGAACCGGTGGATGGTTCGGTGGTCCAGAATCCTCTCCTCCTTGTCGTTGGGGCCCGCCTTGTCCGTCTTGGGCCACTTGTATCCGTAGATCATCGAGTGTCTCTCGCACCGGGGGCACGACGACCGTGTGCAGTAGGCGTTTTGCTGCACAAAGTACGTCGGGCAGTTGGAGCACTGGATCCATGCCATGGCCGGCTCCGACAGCAGCAACGGCGTCAGAATGTAGTCTCCAGGTGTGCGTGATTCGGCTGGTGGCGTCGTCTGCTTGATAAAGACCCGCTTCTGATACTTCTTCTTCTTCTGTATCTGTGGCTTGACTTCTTCGTCTTCCAGCACTGTCACTTCACCAGTCTGCTCTTCTGTTGTTTCAACACTCGTAGCAATGGGGGCTACCGGGTTGTGTCTTTCAGTGTCAGAACCGTTGAGAATGCTCTGTAGCGACATGGGGTTCGCAGGCTTGACTTGGATTGCCGTTGACGACTCCTTAGTCGGCGTGGGCATGAGCGGTTCGGGACTGTCCTTCTCGGGAGATGTGAGGTCCGTGTCAGCTCCATCCCCGCCAGAAGAGCCGCTCCGTGACAATGAGCTGCTCCGCGAGGACAGTGCCCGTGCATCGAGCGAAATATCAACCAGCTTCAACTTCTTAGCCGGCGTAATCGGTGGTGACGCCAGACCGTCCGGCATAGGACGTTTCTTGGACCGTCCGTTGGGCGTCGTGTCAGGGGCAGGGCTCTCAACCGCAGTCGAGTCCCGTGTGACACTGCAGCGCCAGCTCCTCGTCTTCCTCGTCTTATAGACCTTGGGTCGGATGCTAGGCGTCACTGACGACGTCCTCGAGGAAGCTCCACCAACGCTGTCGTCCCTCTTCCGGCGACGCAGGGAGTACGTCTCCGTCTTCTCGTCCTCGATGCTGGCCCTCACGGCAACGGGACCGCCCTCAGGCTCCCAGCCGTTCCTCTGCAGAGTCTCGCATGTGTGGCAGAGACACTCGCAGTTGTCCTCGCCAAAGTAGTTGTCGCCATACGTGACGGTGATTTCCTCGCCGGCGTCAATGTTGCGCGTGGCGATGATCTCGATGCCCGAGTGGCTCGTCGTCATGAGCTTTCCATTGGCATTGCAGTCGTGGTTGGCAAAGCGGGCGGGGCCCATGAACAGGCTGGTGCACTTGTTGCGCGAGGACACGACAACGCTAAAGTCCTTTTTGCGCACGGCAATCTCCTTCTCCTCCTCGGGCGTCATGGTGACCTGGATGCCCGAGAGGTACTTGACCGACTCGTTGCGGCGGATGAACCGGCGGGCGGTGACGGCGGCCTCGTGGCTGACAATGGTGTAGCGGTTGGTCGAGTTGACCTCCCAGGGGCAGTCGGCCAGGTAGATTTGGGCATATCGGCGGAGGTGGCGGCGGAAGTCGTCCTTTTCCCTCTCCGTCTTGAGCCCATTGACGAATCTCCGGATGCCGTCGGTGGCAAGCAGCTTCTGCTCGGCGGCATTGAGGTCCTTGTTCACCACCAGCTCCGTCTGCAGGATCTTGGAGATCTCATCCTCCTTCACACCACGCGAGGCATGGTATGTCGAGCGGTTCTTGGGAATGCTCGTCCAGTAGTGCACCTGTCGATGTTAGGACGCATATACACACACACACACACAGCCGTTCGCAAATGTTTGCAAACTTACGTGGTCCACCAAGGCATCAGTGCACATGTCATCGTAGGCAGAGATCTGAGCCAGGGTCAGACGTGGCCGAGCAGCCGGCTTGACGTCCTTTGCCGAGCGACCACCCATAGCCGGTTGGTGTTGGCGTGGGGCGGGATAGAGGGGTATAAAGGGCCTTGGTCGAGTGCCTGAACCGGGAAAGAAATGACGGTTCGTGAAGGTGTGTGTCTTGAAGAAACCGGATGACGGATGTCCGAGGGTCGAGAGGTCGAGTTGGCTGCGTGGTTCAGTTTGCGCTCAGAAACGTCATGCTCCAGATATGAGGTGCGAGGCTATGAAGTAGCCACCGGTGCGATTGCTGACCGACTCATGCACACACACACACAAGACAGGAAACAAGAAGAGACAAAGGAAAGGAGCGAAGAAGGGCGCAAGGAAAAAAGACGAGGAGGAACCCTCAAGGAGAGACGAGAGGTGAGAGGCCAAAACTGGTGAGGGCTAAGAGGACATGATTGTGTGGTGTGGGAAGGGGGAACCGGTACGAGTTGTCAGTCGTAATGGCTCCTTCCTTCCCTCCTCCTTCCCCGATGAGGTGCGCGGTCGGTTCCCCCAGCCACCGCAAAACGCTGCCCACTATGTACGGCTGGCCAGGCGACGGTTGGCACTTACAGGGGTCTACAGGGCCTATCGACCGATTCCAGTGGGCAACACCGGTGGATCTAGACCTGGACCTCACCTTGGCCTCAATTTGTGGCTTAGCGCACCTTTCGACGACACTCAAGCCACACGATTGGAGGGACAAAGCCACATACGCATTTGGCCAATCATAAAGGTTTCTATCCTCAGCCTAATTAAGGGACTCCTATACTCCGTAATGTTCTTCTTCTCTCCGGAGTCCCCACACGTGACATTCCGGAAAATTGGTTGCCGAAAAGTTGCACCTCCATGAATGCTGTCCCTGGACATAGAGGATTAGTTAGTAGCTAGCATCAAACGCGAGAGTATCCTCGTGGGTCAACACACAATGATTCAGCTCAAGGTAGGTCATACCCCCTCAAACCCCTTCATGTCTCCTGAATCCACTGCTATTCATTCAGTTGCTGACAATTCCCCCAGTCAGTATTGAACTGCATCGACAACTCGGGGGCCGCTCTGGTCGAGTGCGCCCTCGTCATCGGGCAGAAGCGGGCCGCCAGGATCGGTAAGTAACAGGGGAAAGCACTCGCAATGAGTGAAGGAAGTCCAGGGAGAGACAGGCAATGAACAATGGTTGCTAACTGCCTGCCTACCTATAGGTGACCGCATCGTCGTCGTCGTCAAGGAGCACCGTGCCGCCTCGGCCTCTGGCATGGCCGGCATCTCCAACGCCCAAAAGGTCAAGCGCGGCGACATCCGCCACGCCGTCGTCGTCCGCACCCGGTACCCCATGCAGCGCGCCGACGGATCGCAGGTCAAGTTTGACGACAACGCCTGCGTCCTGCTCAACAAGTCGGGCGACCCCATCGGCTCGCGCATCAACGGCGTTGTCGGTGCTGAGCTCAGGCGCAAGAAGTGGAGCAAGATTCTGTCCATGGCTCCCATGAATGCATAGATGCTCCCCTTCCTTGCCACCTGTTTCCTCCACCTCAACTCTTCGACGAGAGCACGTACGACAACCGGCTCGATTCGATGAGAGCGAGATATACCCCTACGACCGACCGACCGAGCAGCACAGAGAGTGCGCCCCCCCGGCCCACATGTACATTACAACAATTCACTGTACGACTACAACTACAATCACATCACGGATCAAGACTACATCTGTAGTAGCATGTTTCATTACAAGACACGGCGTTTGCGTGTAAAATATATACATTGGCATAGCATGACCAACTTTTCAGTGCTCAAGGATGTTCTGTGCATGGCATGTGACATGGTTGACAACTTGATGTCCAAAGATGGTATTCGCTCTGCATTCTCTATGCGTTATGCTGAATGTGAAGATGACAAGAAGGAGGTAGAACATAAAAAAAGACGTAGACAAAATCGTGTGCATGTGCATGATGCACACCACTCCTCCACCCAACTACACCATCCGTAAACGCCCAAAACACCCGTAGCCGTGGCTATATATCGTGAACCCGAAAAGCAAATCATGTAAAGATGTGGCCGCAATCGCAGCAAACGTAGAAGAGTTTCTTTGTTGGTGTCGTGTTAGCCATATGATACCACGATTGTCCCTGTCCCCCTTGACAAGTTGTCTCCCTGACACTGCAGAGCAAGAGTAAGAGAAAGAGCTTACCATTCCCGTCTCGGCGCTGCGCTGCTGCGACTGGAAGAAGACGGCCTCCTCGTGCTGACACGAGGGGCAGGTCTTGTTGGAACGGGGGAGCTAGAGACGGTGGAATCGTGTCAGCGGCCAGTTGCTACATCTTTTCCCTTTTTATCCCCTGGGAGAGGGGTAGTCATGGTATCGTGATCCGCGGCATAGACATCATCATATCATCATCATATGTTGATGAAGTTTTCACTGTCCCTTGGCGAGGAGCGAGTCATCAAACGACGTATCCGACGCGCTGTTTTCCTCGTCGTAGTCTTCGGCACTCCAATCGCTCATGCCCATCCAAGACGCGCTGTCGTAGAAGCTGTCGGGTGTCGGGGGGGCATCGTTGTGTTGCTGGGCCTTGCGTTGCTGGGCAGGACATGTGCTTGAGATCTTCGACGTAGACGACTGCTCCCCGCATACAGTGCAGTAGATGATGATGCCGCAGAGTGTGCATGTCTCCGGGATGTTGGCGATGCTGGGGCCAGCAGGAATACTAACCGTAGGGTCGGTTCCGACGTCCTGGGTGACACCGGCCGTCTCGCCCTGCGACGTGTTGAGCACGTTGCGGAAGACGCAAGTCGAAGTCGCGTCCTCGGTGTACTGGCAGGTGCGGCAGGTGAACTGCAGCTTATGGGCGTCCGGGTCCTCCTTGGGGTAGAGCATGTTGGAGCACTCGGAGCAGAAGCGGAAACTGATCTGCTCGTGGTTGTCCTTCTCGGCGGCGGCCGTGTCCGACGACGTCGACTGGGGGGAAGCCATGGCGATTTTGGCGGAGTGTGTTGATAAAAACGCGATGGTCCTTTGGTGGAATCGTGCGCGGTATATGTCGCGGAATGCGCGTCGAGTTGCTGTCGCTGAGGAGGGAGAATGGACGATGGATGGTGGACGACGGTAGTGGGAGAAAAGCGGCGATGGTGGTGGACTTATGACTCTTGGGATGTTGGCCACCCAAAGTTTTAGGCGGGGCAGTCGGTCAGCGGCGTGGTGCCCATTCAGTGACATTCAGTGTTGTTTCAGTGGGTAGAGCACTGTGAATGCACTAATTCAGCGCCTAGTGAAGCTCTCCATCAGCCTTATTCTTGTCAGTAGTACTCAGGTACGTAGTAGTATGCAATCCCAACCTGTGGATCCATTAGAAATGGAAGACAAGATGACTCACAGTATATTGATGAGTGATACTGCTTGTATACACTCGTCGTCAGTGAACATCGATCTCGTTTCAGGGCTGTCAAACCAGTCTTGTGAGTCTTGATATCGGTGATGGAAGTCCACCGGCAAAATGTCGGATATATACAATGTTCTGATTCAACCGCCTTTTGGTATCAAGATGCCGTCTAAGTCCAATACTACAAGTAACAGGTAGGGGCAAGTGCAAATACGACTGCATGTATGGATTTGAACTTACATTTCTCTCTATCCATTCCGAATTTTCCGCCATTATCAATTCGGTACAGTGCCATGTGATGTCCAAACTCATCCTCAGCGTACTGGCGTAATGGAGACCCAAATGCGCTGGGCGACCGGCCCAGAAGAAGTAGGGCATGGGTATGATGGACATGAAGCATTAAGTCTCTCTCGTGGCCAGGCCTCGCCACGGAGTATCATCTGTCCGAGGTCATCTGAAGACGACTTAAACAAGTCTTGTGGTGTGCCGTCGAGATATTGGTGACCACCGCTGCTCGCCTGGTGAGTCAGCACGATTGCCGAATTAGTCCAGGTACAGCTGCCCTGATCGAGGCCCCACATCGATTGCCGTTGCGCGGCTACGAGAGGCGCGGGGGAGGGAGGAGCATCATGTCTGGCGTCGAGAAGCTTGCAGCACGTCATTGCTCATACATACATAGTAGTATTTCCTACATACGACGACGACGCGATATCTGCCTTGCTCATCTCACCTCGCGCCACACCTGCCGTTCGCCTCTTGCATAACTCACTCACGTTGCATACCAAATCAGACATCATGGTAAAAGCTCCTGCTGACCCCTCCCTCGATTCGCCTCCTCCTCCGACGGCCACACCTGGTCGATCGAAGGGCCACGGAATGAAGTGGACATGAAGCTGACAACCATCCAGGCTGACGCCGGTCTCCCCCCGCACTGGGAAGTGCGCCATTCCAACTCCAAGAACCTGCCATACTACTTCAACGAGGTCGAGAAGGTGTCGCGCTGGGAGCCCCCGGTGGGCACCGACACGGACAAGCTCAAGGCGTACCTGTCGACGCACCACAAGACGGCCAAGCCGTCCGCCGACGCGCCCGCCATCCCCAAGCCCCAGGGACACTCCGCGTCTGGCGGTGGCCACGCTGCTGAGAACCTGTCCCAGATCCGCGCCGCGCACCTGCTCGTCAAGCACCGCGACAGCCGCCGGCCCGCCAGCCGCCGCCAGGCCAACATCACCCGCTCCAAGGAGGAGGCCCTCGAGGAGCTGCGCGAGTACGAGCGCCGCATCCGCGACGACGCTGACTCGGCCACCCTTGGCTCCCTCGCCTACGACTTCTCCGACTGCTCCTCCTACTCGAAGTCGGGCGACCTCGGCTTCTTCTCCCGCGGCATGATGCAGAAGGAGTTTGAGGATGCTGCCTTTGCCCTCGGCATCGACGAGATGTCTGGTCCGGTCGAGACGGCCAGCGGCGTCCATCTGATTCAGAGGTACATACACACACTCTCTCTCTGCTAGGCCTACCAGGCACGTTGTCGATTTCATACTAATGACTATCCCATCACAGGCTGGCGTAATGCTACATGTATCAAGAAAGCTACGAGTTAGGAATGAATGAAAAGAACAAAAGCAACCAACCAGGTGTTGCATACTTGGAACATGACCGTTTGCCTGCTGACCACAACTTGTATGCCCAAATCGTTCAAAATTACTGTGTGCTAATGTCTCATTTCCAATCTACATACTATGCATGCCTATCTGTTCATTCTCTGTTATGATGGCTGTGAAAAAGAGAAAAACAAACGCTCGAATGAATGTCATGATACCCCCGCTTACGCGCCCGCCAGCTTCAGGACAAGCCCCTTGAATGGCTCCGCCGTGGTAAAGACAACGGTCATGACGCCAAACACCGTCATACTCAGCGCTGCATACGCCGCCGAGCGGCTCTTCGTCTCATATAGGTACGCTACGCCCATGGCAGCGCCGTTGATACCAATAGCGATCCCCGCCGCCACCGTCATGGCGTCACCCTTCCCCTCCCAGTCCTCATCAGATTCCGAGTCCGAGTCGGAGAAGCTGCTCTCCGAAGCAGAGTAGTTGTGCTCCGAATTGGAGGAGTCCCTCACTCTCGAGGCTGGATGGCTGGCATCCCCCCTGCTCGCCTCGCTCCCCTCCGTACTACTCTCTTCATCGTCACTGGCCCCACGTCTGTCTCGTCTACCCCCCAGAATAAAAGGGTACACGAGCTGTCCCAGAATCCCGTTGGTCACCACGAGCGTCGCGTTGACGCCCAGGTTGCCCCCTATGGCTTCGACGGCCGGCTTGGCCAGCGCGAGGGTCGTGCTGCGCGCCGCAAACGCCAGCGCCTCAGGGGCATCCACCCCCAGAAGGTGCGCACACCCCACCGACAGAAACACGTTGCCTGCTGCGGCGGCGATAGAGATGGCCACTGTGAGAACCCCCGCCGCGGTGAACATCTTGCTCCGGCACTCGGCCAGCTTGAACCCCCACACGACGATACCGCACTCCAGCAGGGATAGGGCCGCATCGCCAGCCCCAAAGTATAACGTCGGGTTGTCGGGAAGCACATTCTTCGTCACGCTGGCCGTCCACAGGGCATACAGTGGTCGACCGCCGCTGAACTTGTCCAGCACGTCGGTCAGACCGATGTCTGGTGTCGCAGCCGCTCGGGCCCTCACGTAGCCCATTAGCGCCAGGGTGGTCATGAGGACGGGGTTCATGAGCGTTGCGACCGTGTCCTTGAGGGTTGGGTGGTCTGGGAGGAGTCTCGACGTTTTGAAGAGGTGTTGGGTCCGGTGGGCCGTGATCCACGTGAACCACACGATGCACCCGTCTAGGACGTGGGTGTCACCCGTCGCGGCGGCTATGGGTGCCCCGATGGCGAGGGCGCAGGTCAGAGATATGACCATGGGGTAGAATGTGGGGATCTTGGCCCAGCCGTTATACTGGACTGTCTCCCGAGAGGAATCGCTGTCTGTGCTGCCGGATTCGAGGGACGAAGACTCATATGAAGAGCCGCCCGAAGAGCCGGGTATTGTGGAAGAGGCGCTTCCCGTTCCCCCAGCGCTTACTCGGGTACTGCTCGTGTCGTCTTCTGTTCTCTCGCCCACCACTGTCGACTCGGAGCTGCCGATCCACTTGGACAGACTCATGACTTCGGATGGCTGTTTTATGATCTTTCGGATGATCTCGACGGCCTGTCCCGCAGCCAGGGACAAGGCGAAGACGACTATCCACGACACAACGTTTGTGATTACTTCGAATGGTCAGCAGATAACATCTAAAGTGACTCGGCGAGACAGAGCTTTCGTACGGAATACGGCCACGACGTAGGCTATTTGGGTCGATCTTATCATAGTCGCCGCCCCCAACATAACGATTGGGATGGGGAAACCAACGCTCATGTGAACGTTGATAAAGTTCACCTGGACCGCACACGTAAGTCTGGCTGCCGACGGTTCAGGGTGACGCTGATAGAACGCAAGCAAACAAACCTTGGACCGGACATATTCCCGATAGAAGCCATCTAATTTCGGAAAGATGGAAGAGGATATGGTCTGGGCCAGGAACACAATGACCATGGCGAGTATGGGAGCGAAGAAGGCAATCTGTGCCGGATCAAGGGCCCAGCTGAGCGCCCAGATGACCAGTTCGCAGACCAGGTAGATGGCAATTATCGATAGAATGGTGCCTAATCGACGAGCCACCACCGATCCGAGCATCTTTGGAGAACAAGAAAGAAGGTTCATGACGATCCGGTTGGCCAATACTATGAGGGTAGCACCGGTTCTGACACATGTGCAGATGAATGGCGATGTGGAGAACAGGTATATGATAGTTGGGAAACGGGGGAAAGACGGTTTCAACGCCATCTTTGCGATGGTACTGGGAAAACACAAGACGGAAGGAAAACAGCAAATCATACAGAAGAACAAGGTGATATACAGTTAGCAGTGGTTAGTAGGAGTGAATGTGGTTTGGTTTGCTGGGTGATGGTCGAGAACAACAAGGACAGTGACTGATAGGCAGGCAGATGCCTGCGGGACGGGACGGGATGGCGACAAGGAGCGAAGGAGAGAATGAAAGAACCTTTCCAAACTACTGAAAAGTCGAACCGAAGAGGAGGGGGGATCCGACTCCCCTTTTGAGTGACAAGCTATTACTACCAGGTTGTACTCGAGAGGAGGTTAACCGTTCATAGAGCGAGGGTATTCACTTAGCAGTAGTCCTCGGATATAACAGTATATCGTTCGGTGTGTAACCTCTACGACGCCTTCTTAAGTGACTGGTCTATTATTAAAGGCCAGTGAGGTAAGTGGAAACCGGCCTGTTGTATATACGCAGTTCTGGGTTCCTGTATCTTGGTTGTTTGGGAAGTACGGGTATCTAGCTTGATGGTTTGGTCGGTAGTATACTTGGTAGCACTCAGTAGTCGTATCTCAGGTCAATAGACGCCATTGGGATCATCGGCAGGGGAGTCCGAGTTACCAGCTTGGTACTTATTGCGAGTTTGCAGTTACCGGCTCGACTTCGAGGAGAGAATGGGGACATTGGAGGATGGCAGGCAGCCGCGCTATACGCACAAGCCGTAGCCATGATTCAACGGCGGAGGTGCGGAACACACGCTTACACCGATGACAGCAACAAGCGGCATGCTGTATCACGGGAGGCCACGCTGCCAAACTACTGAACAAGCCTAGGTCCGCGTCGTGAGAGCCATAGACCCCTGACTTAAGCGAAGCCGCAGTAGTAGTGCCTCTGGTGCTGGCACAACACCCCCACGGTGCCATCCATGAGGTGACGATGCCATTGACAGGCTGTCCTGCCGGTGCGGAAAGTACCACTGGCATGCCTATACTGGATTGTCACAATGGCAGCGTCCGAGATGGCTGCGCGCAACCGCCACTGTCATTACATGTACACTACCTTAGATTCCGATGCAGGTCCCATACACTACATGTACATTGCACTTCCCGCTGCGGCTACGACTGCGGTATCATCGTTGCAAACCGGGATGCCATACAGCCGTGTTTGCCATGTCCCTGGTTAATACTACTAGCAGGTAACGGCGACTGGCGAGTATATGGCCAAGGACTTGACATCCGGCCAGAGCAACAAGAACCGAAGGGCGAAGCCAATGAGAACTAAACATCCAAAGGAGCCTCATTACTCCGACGGTCCCTACTTGCAACTCGATTCGATCCGCGGCCTGTCCCGTAAACCCAATATGAGTATCACGCAAGCATCTGGCCATCTAGATTGCAGGGGTGGGGGAGAGAGAGGCAAACAGTCGAGGCCGATAGAAACACCCCCCTTTAGGACTGAAATCATCATTTCAGCGAATAAACAGTGTCAGATTGGGAAATAGAACAACCCGGTTGCAGTAACCGAGTTCTGTGACGCCGTCGTACGGAAGCTGTGCACCTATGCGAGTGTTTTGTGTGTGTGTTTGGCATGATGCTGTGTCTGTGTATTATTCCTCTGAGTCGGGACGCAACCCAGGCACGCAAACAAGTAGACAGGGAGAATGGGCGGTGTTGGGAGTTCTGGAAAACAGCCAGAAGATGGTAATATGAGTGGAAGAAGGCAAAGCTCAAGCCTGATGCTCGGTTGATGACATTGGATGGCGGGATGGTGCAGATGGCCGTGGGCGTGGCCTCTATGCAAAGAACATAACGGAAGGGGGATGATGCTTCGGTGAAGGATCGCGAAGAGGTTCCAGGTCGGTTCCGTCTATGGGTGGAAAGGCCCAGTGGTCTTTAGCGGAGGTTTAGTGCGTGCATCCCGCTGAAGAGCCTGAGTTGCCCTGGAATATAGTGGATAATCCACTGATGGTCGATGGTCCCTGACGATCCCCTGGAGACTGCAAACATCCGCTAAAACGCCACTGCTGGCCTGACCGCCCATCACGACGCGCCTCAGAACGATACGTCAACCTTTCATGGAGTGCTGTTCCTGCTCTCTTCATTTTCCATCCCTTGTCTGCGTTTACTCTTGAAAGAAAGTCGTACCTCTTATACCTGAAACAATACCCCAACCCTTTGACTGTACAAAGAGCTGTCTCGACAGCCACAGGTACCACTGCCACCCCCACGAAGACAGCCTCGCGTCAGCCAGCACACCGTGCATCGTCCGGGGAAGCGAGGTGAAGCTCCGTCTGGCGCGACTCGCCTGACTCTCTGCCAGTGTTCCATAGAACCCTGGTGGTCTGTGTGCTCTACGAATCTGTTGTCTTCTATCGCGGTCCCGCCGTGCGTGTGTGTGACGATACCAGCTGGCGTTGAGCGAGCGAGAAGAGCCAGCCAGACAGACAGACAGACAGACTCCAACAATGGACCACTCCAGACGAAGCGAGGCGGAATCTCTGGTCCTGGCAGCCAGCCGCGTCCACGGCATCCAGATCAGACAGGACGAGGTGCAACGAGCCTTGTCCGACCCGCAACACGGCCCGGCCTTTGCTGACTGGGCGGCTCTCCACCTTGGACCGGACAACCTCGTCACACCGGATGAGATGGCACTGTGAGACTCACCTATTAATACTCGGTATACGAGCGGGGAGGCTTGAGGCTTGAGGCTCGGTTGCCGCCCCCTTCCCCCCACCTCTCGGAAGATGCACCATTGCGATACGAGCCAAGGCTCCTCTCTGACGTGCGTACTCTGTACGAGTGAGTCCCTGTACTGACAGACTTGGCCAGATACACCGCGTTGGACAAGAGTGGCGAGGTGGACAGGCTCGCCGATCTGCATGATCTGGCCGAGGTCCAGGCCGTGACCGACGACGAGATTGCGGCCGCCATACTGGAGCTGCAGCGGTCCACCCAGGCCATCACCAAGCAGACCGACTCGCTGAGGCAGCAGCATGATGCCCTCGCCAGGTTGGTCGGTAAGACGGCTGATACTGACGCGAGGCGTCGTGACTTTGAGGCGTCCCGGCGGCGCAGGCTGGCGTCAGAGCGGAAACATATTACCGCCGAGGTAGGCACACTTGCTTTCACTTCTATTTGTTCTTCTAGTTCTTCTCTCCGTTTCGTCTTGCTCTCGGTGTCTTTGTCTTTGGTTGTTTCGTCTTGTTCCTCTTCGACCGTTTGTATGTGACGGAGTCTGTGCGTGTCCCATGCTGAAACAGTGCACAACCAGGTCGAGGATCTGTCTCAGAGTCTCGGGTTTCGCATCTCGGATATCGAGCAGCAAACAGGCGATTCGGGAGATGCCCTGCGTCAGATTGTCGACAATGTCCTGCGCACAGATGACAAGCTCCTATCCAGCCTACAGAAGCTCGGCTGGGAGCTTGACCAGCAGGACCCCGAGGAGACACAAACTGTCGAGAGGCTACGCGAGGTATGCATGAGGTATGTATCACAAAGTCTTGGCCCGTCACCGCTTTTACGGTCTGGTCAACGGCGTACATCTGTCAATCTTTACAGAGGAAAAAGGAAAAAGAAAAACGGAACGGGCGGGCCTCGGGCCGTCCGCGCTTACGTTCGTTTCCGGAGTACGGAGCAGTTGCTGACCCACCTCGCCGCCCACAGGCTCATCAAGAACACCGTGGAGATGCTCCGCGCCAGACTGGACAGGGTCTACCTGGATGGTCTCGCCGAGGGAGGAGGGGATCGTCATACCGCCCGCGGCCACGTGACGGGGGACGAGGTCCACGCTCTCCAGGAGGAGGTCGAGTCGCTGTACTCGGAGATTCTGCCCGTGGCCCAAATGTCCGTCGAGCAGCGCTACATTGAGCCGGCACTCCAGTCAGTGTCATCCCGGAGCGGGCAGGGTCTAGCCCGCTCGGCGACGGCAATAACCTATGTACGGGACACTCTCTCAACACTCTCCCATCATCATCATATCCAATCCATCACGCACCACCCTCGTGTCCGTGTCCGTGTCACCCACTGACAAAGCCCAACTCTCCTTGCAGATCAACAGCTGTCTAGACCACCTGCTCGAGCGCACCGACTGTCTCAAAGACCGGATTGGCTCGCTCAAGTCCCACCAGGCCGCTTCGGCGTCTCTAGTCGCCACAGCCAGCACCGAGCTCGCCGCGCCTACAGACCCTCCACGGCGCCCCGCCAAGCCCGTCGTTCCCGCGTCGCCCATTCGCCGCCAGCGCGCCCACACGACCCTCGGCAGCGGCGGCGGCCGGCACTCGCTGTCTGGTCTCGCGGACGTGGGGCCCATGGACGCCCTCCTCCAGACGCTCTCGATCCACATCGACGGCAATGGCAGCCTCAACGGTAGTGCCAACGACAACCCTGACGCCGTCGCGCGCCAAAAGGTCAGGGCACTCTCCCGCGCGCTGGCCGACCGCTCCGAGAAGGAGAGTGATGTGGCCCACAGCTCGCAGGAGACGTTTGAGCGAGCCGTGACGGCGCATCTCGATGACGCGCGGCTGGCCCTCCAGCTCCTCAGGGACAGCCTCCTCGCCGAGTCGCCCTACGGTGAGGTCAGGCTGGCGGACCCCGAGGTGGACGGGTCGATTGCGTTTCTGTCGCACGAGGTGGCGCAGCTTAAGGACGGGCTTCACCGCGCGGAGGTGCACGCTGGCCATGGGAAGAAGAGCGAGAAGAGGGAGGAGATTCTGCAGAGATGGGGGCAGTAGCTGCGTAGCTGCGTAGGAGCTGCGTAGCAGCGACGAGCATCACGCGGTCATTATCATGTACGAGCGAGTACACGAGCAGTATTATGTACACAGCAAACGTGTCTCCAATCATGATACGGGGTCTGTCCTACCAGCAAGAGCTCTTGGGTCTCTGTCAGTGGTCAGGGTTGCCTTTCCTGCCGCTCTCTCCTTGCGGGGGACCTACCTTGCAGGATGCGGGAGGAGGGAAGACCCGCGTTGGCCGTCGGGATGTGAGGTATGTTTCAGCGCGGCTCTGCGAAATTCGGAATAGATGCTTCTCGACTGGCGAGTCCAACACGTGGGTGCCCTGGGGGCTGGGGGAGGCAAGGAATAAGAAGCGGTGTGGCCTGTGTATTGTACGTGCAGGGTGCTGTACTTTGTAGATGAGGATATATTCATCGATTTTTGGTGTATTTCCAGCCTTGAGCGGGACGGGATTGAGGAGTTTATCACGCAATGTCTTGGGGGTTGTGCTGTTGAATGAAGCGGGTTGTCTTCTGGAAGGGTCTTGTCTTGTTTACTTGGTAGAGTCGCAGGAGGCTGTTCAATGACAGTGCTGGGTTCGTCGCATTCTGTGGTAGCCGTAGATCGAGGAGGTCTGGAGTTCTTAGTCAGTTCCTGTTTGAAGATGGTAGGAAGGCTGAGTTCCCGGTTGAGATGCCGGATTCGAGAAGGCTGGTTCTCATGCACCTATACGTTTGATGTTGCGACCACTCCGACCACCACCTCTCTGGCAAGGTTTTCCCTTGCGCTCTTACCGGAACTTGGCGCGTTAGATATCTATCGAAAACTTTATTACTTTGAAGGTTGTTTGTAATGAGTACTCTATGAGGGGTTTAGTCCAGTTGCAGGCGTTTGTGGGGATTCGAGTTTTACACGTTGATGAAAACTGCAGTTATGGATCTAGAGTTGACGATAGTTTAATACCACCATCACAACAACTGCACGATATATTCCCACAACGATCATTTTTACAGTGAAATCTTAGATTTAATATCCTCTAGTAAGCCAGTGATTCTTTTGACCTCCATTCAAAGACTCGTAAAGCATTATTGCCTAATGGAGCACCAAGGCCGACCGTGGCTCCAGGGTACACATGGCATCACGACGCGTCCATCTGAGACAACACAGACACGCACACACAATCCGCCAATATGGGAGAAGTACCAAAATGCTTTCTGAGGGTTCAGATGGGCACTTGAGAACATATATAAGAAGACGAGGACCTACTCTGTCAACGATGGCCCTTGTACGTGGCTCTCGCCGCGTCTACACGACAAGGAACAACCAGACTGAACTGGACTGGACTGGACATGGTCATGAAGCTTTGCCGGCCTCTAAATTGAAGTTTCGAGGTCTCATGGCATGGTAGGAACCAAGTTAAGCCCGATGCAACGTCGCAGAGCTGATGGCTGGCCGGCAGTTCCTCCCTCTTTGTGCAGAATTCTCAACCTGCGAGGGACCTGCGAGGGGGATGCGATGCGAGACAGGAAAAACGCATCATCCAGACATTGTCTCAGAACTGAGCATCGGACCGCAAATCCGTCGACGGTCGAGTAGTGACTGGCGACTACTCTGCACAGGACCACAGGTACGACAATTTACGCGTCAAATGTCTGAGTTTGGTGATTGAACTTTTGTACAGGCAAACATGAACACGAGCAAGGCCAGCACTCAAAGGCACGGTTTGTTTCCCCGGGCAACTACGAAATCTACGCTTTTACTCCGTATGGATACAGGTGGAAGGAACAAGCAGACATGCGAGAAATCGCAACTCAGATCTGGCAATCCATGTGGCAGGGGTTTCTTGCCCGAACGAGACTGGATGTCTGTTGGTTCCTGTTCTGTTGACAGTTGTTGGTTGTTGGTTGGTAACGTCAGTTGGGCGCGATTTGAAGAGTAATCGTTAAATCCAGACCCCTGACTGCCTGCCTGTCTGCCTGGGTCCCCCCTCCCAACAATGTACGATCGGGAGAGGCAACCGTGATGGGTGACCATTGTCATGGTATTCGCTTGCCAGCCTTGCTCACGAAGTAGTTACTCGTACGAGTATGTTGGCTGTTGGCCGTGACCCCTGAGCAACTCTCTCGATCGGGGGGATTTACGCCGGGGATGCTATCGACGATGCCAAAATGAGAACACCGCTGTTGGCGTCAGTGTACGAGCACAGGTAGACCTGCACGTACAAGAGCGTACTTCCGGGTGATGGGCCTGCTGGGCCTGTTGGGCCTCAATACCGAGCTGTGTCTCTTCGTGGTGCCTGCAGCCACTCCAAGTGCATCCCATCAATGTGGTCAGGTCTCGGGTGCGACGACGTGTTGGTTGTGCCTCCAGAGGTAAAGATAAAGGTGAAGCCAAAGTGTCAGAGACAGCGGCCCGACCTGCAGGCTTTCAATCGACTCGTTGACGATTGGGGACTTGACGGAGTGATGTTGATGGGAAGAGACGACATCACACGGCAGAATTGCTCTCGCCCTGGATCGCACGCTGTCCTACGTATGGCTCGTATGTGAACATGAACCGAGTACGTCACCTGCCAGTCCAGCGCTCACCTACTTTCACGACGGACATCTGCGCTGAGATACCCCTGTTGCCCTGCCACTCCATGCGGTTGCCACGCTTGTCCGCACTTTCTGCTCCATACTCTGTACAGCCTACGAGTACTCTGGATTCGTACGGAGTCCTCGCTTCTCCGTGGCCCCCGACTTCTCCTTACGACTAGGTACTTGTAGACCGTGGTGAATGGGTCAGACTGCTTCTCCTGCATACTGGCTTATTACGCCGCCCCACAAGGGGAAGAGAGAAACGTGCGTCCGTTGATCAGAGGAGACCACAGGACAAAGGGCAAAACAACCAGTGCTTCAGTAATCGTGGCGACACGGCTGCGTAGCTTGCGTGGATGTTTGGCTGTTTGGCTGTGTTGTTTGGTTGTCAGGCTGTTTCACTCATGCTCATTGCCATGCGAGGATGCAGACACAGAGTTGATTACTGCGCGTGGAGTGGCGTGCTGTTTCTGTTTCTGTTTGCTTTGTTCTGGTTGTAAGCAGTCTATCGAATGTGTTTACGGCTGCTCCGTACGAGTCTCCTGTCTTGGCTTTACTGCATGTGGTTATGCAGGTCTCTGATTTCCTTGCGTGTTTCCTGCAAACTTGCATATGGCTTGCGTGTTTGCCTTTGACACGACCTTCTCTACTCCCAATGCCGTCAGATCAGATACTTGACCGTTGATACACTCCGTATTACTCGTCCTTCACGTGGAGGGCCCGAGCGAGTGGCAGAGTTGCAACGGCCTCATCACCCCCAGGAATGATTGATCACAGAATGGATTAGTATGGCCATCCATCATCTGACATTGCCTCGTGGCTACCGGGTGGTCAAGGCCGAGGGCTGAAGCGGTTTACAACGCCCGAGCGTTCGAAGTTTCTCTCTCTCGTCGGTTCGGCCACATGCGATACCCCGGCCGGTGGCCAGTGCAGTTTGCTCGTCTGTGCGCGGTAATACTTTGTACTTTTGTGTACGAGTATTTGCAACTGAACCCAGCACAGAGTACGATACCCTTGCTGACCGACTGACGTTTTTCCCTTGCAGCTGAAGTCCAGGGTCCACGAGTACTCTACTATGTACGGAGTAATACTCTGCGCTCGTACCTACGGAGCATATCTGGCGGTTCGTCATGCTGGGTGGAGAGGTGTTGCACTCCGTCGCAGTCTCACCAAAGACATGCGAAGGATATGACCCCTTTGGGCCCATCCCTTTTCATCATACCCTCGTGGCCAGGACCACCTCGTGGATAGTGGATCTGGAACATCATGTACTCGCATGGAGTAATACATCATGGGCTACGATGGCAAGGTTCTTGCGAAAGTGCGCGAGGCTGATCAATCCATGACTATATTACGGATACTTTGTTCTCCGTATGACTGGAGATTTGCGTGTTGCAAGTTGGAACCCGTCGGCAGCCTGCCACGAGGGGAGGACCCATTCGTAGGAGTCAATGTGGGAGCAGAAAAAGAAAAAAACGAGAGTGTGTTGTGTGAGTACTCCATTCAGCTGCACGCACTGACCTGCTGCATGACCCCATTTTCAACAAGGGCTTGGTATGGCTGTGTATCAAATGGCCACGAGTCCCCATCAACCATGTGCCTGTCAATGCGGGCGGGGACCTACTCCAGCTTCAATATCGGCTTGAACGATGGGAAGTAATACTCCATGTCGTACTGGTAGCTGTGGTTGTGGTTGTGAAAAAGGAAAGAGTTTCAATAGCTTGCGATATTACAAGTAACATTTGATGCTGGGGGTCCCTTGTCGCCAACACGAGATTGGAACCGTCTGGATCTGCCCGGGCTTGGTAGATGTATCCCGTACGGAGTATTACATCGTACGAGTACGGACCACGGTGCCCAGTGCTCGGAGGCAGTTGTAGGCGCTTACCGAGTATTACTGCGGTGTAATAGTTGCTGGTACTCGTTAACAACGTTGTGCACGTTGCAAGGGTCCGATCCTGGCAAGGTTTCGGTCCCGACTGTCGGGGACCTGGCGTGAAATGAAGCAATAATCCATCGGGCTATCAACCTTGCCGATGGACGGACTTGGCCGAGCGGTTGCAAGGAAAACTCTATCGTGGACGGTCCAGGGAGGAAGTACAATGTCAGAAATGAGTACGAGTACTCACCCATGGGTCATGATACACCATGACAGGCAAGGATATGGGCTACGGAGCAGAGCTGAATGCCAACATGTGGTAGAAACCCTGCTTGTCGCCCAGCTACTGCAAGGGCTATCCACTGCCACGCTTTGCAACGTTTTTGACGAGCACGTTTTTGTGTGCAGTAGTACGAGTGCAGTACGCACGAAGGAAGAGCATTTCGTAATACGGAATAGTCGAAAACAATGTCCAATACATGTACCCGGTTGACTGGAGTTAAGAGAGACACAGTGGTCGAAGACAACAATAACCCTCGAGTTCAAGGGAAGACCCTGCAACGTCAACCAGAAACCTGGGATCCAGACGGAACATGCAAGTCTGTCTGTCAAAGGCGCAGGACGTCAAAAAACGCCTGCGTCGTACCGTACGGGTGCCCATGTACGACGTGCCAGCCTGTAGGCCATTCGACGTGACGTGTGTGCCGTCACATTGGGACCAACAGGCAACAGGTCAACACATTGAATGTACGGAGTAGACCTTCCCGTGAGTACTTGCGTCGTATCTGTACCGTCACAACGGGAGCGCGATCGTCCGCAGGGGCGATTCTCTCTTTCGACACATGACGAGACCTTGTCTTTTGCGTCCGTCTATCCATGTCCCTCACCGGATTCATGGTCATGACCACAGAAGTCATGGGTTGCGACGACCCGCAGTTCATTTGGGCACCCTGGTCCTGGCCCTGGTCCAAGGCAAGGCGGCAGCGATTGACCACTGCCAGGCAACCAGGCAAGTAGCGGACCGTACCTCTTAACCCATGCCCATCTGTCTCTCTCAGCCTTGGCCCTGGTCGCCAAGTCACCGAACCAGGGGTTTGTGAGCCAGGGTCCGGGGCATCTCGGGGACCATTTTCCCCTACTTACGATGCCCGGCACTTTTCTGTTTGTCCGGGTTACTGGGTACGGAAGTACTTAGCATCACGTACAGTACTTCGTACCAAAGTACCCGAACCGAAGTCCAGGACAACTGCGGCCCGCATCGTAGCATTATTACAGCGGCCGGAATATTATTATGCGCCACCGCAAGATCGGATGGATGGCTGGCTGTTATCCCCTGTCGAGGAGGCCTGTCGGGCTGAGTTTCTGGCTGGGCATAAGATATCACTTATCAACAACCGGCAAGGGCAATAGAGATACGTCGAAATGCGGAGTGTGATGCTCGCGGTGTGGAGGGTTCCCTCTGGATCGGGGATAGCATGAACAACCACACAAAGGCAATGTATTGATCAAGACGGTTCGGTTCACCAGTTGACTGTCAAACTGTCAAGAGCACCGCGACAATAGCAATTACATTATTTGTTGAGCGCGTTTTAGGCCTACTCGTTAGTACGAATACAACGTGAGTTGTGTACATTAGTTTCCGCACATGTGCTCATGCATTCTTATTACGTCGCAGTGCTAGGCAACTAGGTGCATTTGGCCATGCGGTGGGAAAAAAATAGGACATGAATTGCGACGGGCTCCTCATGGAAATTGTACGTCTGGTGTACGTACTGTACTAATGTACGGAGTGTGTACGGGTACGGCTGAAAGAGCCAAGAAGAATTTATGCCAAAATAAATGAAGGAGCACGTAAATCCAGGAACCGGAAACTGGAGCCGCTTGGCCTACGGCAGCGCTGCGCCCTTACCGAAGTCCTAGTACAACTGCCTGTACGGAGTATTACTCTCACGGACAGATCCAGGAAGTCGTACGAGTGGCCAAGCAAGCCAAGAGAAGTAGCCTCGCAAGCCCTCTCTCGGCTCTCGTCTGGCGGGCATTAGCCATGGCAATGAGCGCGGCAAGGCGGCGGCGGCGGGCGACCACGATACTTACAATGTAGAGGCGGATGGGCGGATGGCTTGTGTGGCGTGCTACTAAGTACGGAGTACATGGTACGGATATGGGTCCCCATTTCCAGAGATGGAGAGATGCAGCAAGTCCTAGAAGCTAGGCTGGGATCTCAATGCGATGGCCAGGGTGATCCCCTTTGGGACAGGGATCGGCAGCAAATTATGCAGCTCTGCAACTCTGCTCACCGTTCGAGGCCCCGTCTGGTTGACCATTGGCATTGGCAATCACATTGGGAAGCGGTTGATAGGATTCACGGACCGGGGTGCCCTGCTGCCGTCTGGGAAGTAAACTGGCATTGTTATTACGATGGACTTCCCCAAGATCCGACGACGTCAATGCATCGGATTGGGAGTTGTGAGTCGGATTGAAATCTGCTCAACTAGTAAACATACATGTAAGTACTTGTTTGAAGTACTCGTAGTCGTAGTCTTGCAGTGGCAGGTCTTAACGACTCGAGCTAAAATGGTGACACTGGTTTATGAGTTGTACTTATGGAGTATTACTTTGCTGGAACATACGGGCACCAATTATTCCTACATCATTAGCACGAGTAATACTCCGTAAGTACTCGCGTACTGTACTATATGCCGTCCTTGATTGTGGCAAGTGGCACTTGATATGGGGCAAGGTAAAGGCACTTGCGGATAACTAATCATTTACTACTCTGTACTTGCGATACGTCGTGATTCTGTCCTGATTGGGGAAGCCCATTGGCCCATTGAAGCAAACTGATTGAATCAACCCGCCTCTCGTCTCCTCAAGTGGTCGGGAGTTTTATGTGCCAAGCGTTGGGACAGCCAGCAGCCTTGCATGAGAAAGGAAGCGCTTTGACCTTGGTCTCTTTTCTTTTCCCTGCCCTCTCCGCATTGTGTGCACGACTATGGCATTGTGCAGCAGCAGCCCAGCATTGATGTTTAGAAGAGGCGGACAGGGGTGGATGGCAGATGGCGGGCGGGAAGCATATACTTGCATACCTCAACTTTGTATGTGTGATCTCATACCTACGAATACGGATACAGGCCACCAAGCCACCGAGTGCTTACTGCCGGTGCTCAGGCCGCTTGGCGTCGGCGGGTGAGACATTTGCGACCGGTGGTCACTGGTGATAAGCCACTTGGCCAAGTACTCTCTCACTGAGCATAGCGGGAGCGAGTACACGTCCCGCGGGAGACGGTGCGGACGCCGACCATCTTTTTTTGCCCATTGATCTCTTGGCTACGTCGTAGTGGCGACGAGTCGACGAGTCAACTGGTCGACTGGCTCGATACCCGTAGTCGTACGAGTAGTGTGTCCCACAACGAAGCGACGGGCAATGGTGTGGCCAAGTCTCAAGACAGGACTTTACCCCTCACGGAGCCCTCACGGGGCCCTTACGGGCGACGGCACGCGGTGCGACCGTAAGGGTGACAGGTAAACCGGGCTGGGTTGATGCCATCACCACTTACGAGTTCCAGCTTAGCGGTCCACAGACCCAAGAACCAAGCCCAGTTGCACATGGCGTCGTTTTTCAAGGTTTGCTCTAATTGTTACTAGGAGGTACGAGTAGGCCGCTAGGACCATGACATGGCACCTCCACTGCCACTACCAAGCACGCCGGTTGACCGGCTCGAGGTGAATGGGGGATCTCGCCGAAGGCGTCAAGGCTAGGAAGAAAGGACCCGGGTTTCCGTTCTGCCCCTGAGCCCCGTCCGGGCGTCGGTAGGGGATTTTCTGGTGGCACGCTTACGGGTACGAGTACGTACGGGTAATACAACGTACATGTATGTAGTTGGGGCTTGGAGCGAGCTAAAATCGGTGGCTACGGAGGCGGCGGCGCCACGAATGACAAGTTTGCCATGGGGAAGAGAATACATGAAGATGGCAATGAACTGACTGGTTGACGGCTTATGGAGTGGGATTATGTGGATGAATGGATGGCTTCCAGAGAGGGGCAAAGGGAGACTAAACAGCACAGATTGACAGAGCAGAGAGGAAACGACGGCCCCCAAAACCGAACCGATACATCACGAACCGGATTAGGTTATAGTGGTGGTGGGTGAGAGAAACGGAATATCTGGTTGTGGTGTGTAGCTGGAGCTGAAAGAGGTTGTGATCCGCGGTCATGGCCACAGCCCCAGGATCTCGTTCTCAAGTATACGCTGTCAGACTCTTAAGGCACTGCTGCTGCTGCTGCTACCCGTGTAGAGTTCAATAATGTACAATGCACGTATAACTATCTGCACGCGTAGTTTCTCAATGGGAAGTATGTTGGGTGGTCTGTTCTGCGATGGACTGACCTCACACACACACATACACGACCCCTACCGGGCAAAAAGTCGAGCTGACTTAACCCCCGGAGGTGGCGCCGCCAAATGATGATCAAAGCAAGATCTGGTTGCGCTCGGACAGGGGTCAGGGGCTGGGAGGGGGGGCCAAGGGCCTTGCAAGATGGCCAAGGACTGACCCATTGGCCCATAATCCCTGTCACCATACTTGTACTTTACTTAGTAGGTATACGACGTACTTAGTGTCGTCTCTGGTGGATCTCTTTTCCCACAACGAACCCAGTAGGAAAGCTCGGAGTTGCCGTTCATTGACATGATCTCATCAAACTGAGCAGCATTTGCCGGCTGCCCAAGTCACTCTAATGGTAGTAGAACGCGAAACGCAGAGAAGACTCTGTAAAGAGAGCATCAAGACCTCAATGCAAGGGAAAGAAACAAGAAGAAGAGAAAGAACAGCCTTTGAATCAGACACATGTCAGACTTGCCTGCCTAGATTGTTGAACATCCGCACACACAAACACCATTTCAAGTATATACAAGCAATACTCATTCTTAGTCTGCCACCAAAGTAGGTACCAGAATTTGGGCCCTCTTCTCTGCATTAATTTGGGAGGGGAATAGGAGAATTACCAAGTGCATAGCCGTATGCACAACTGATCACCCCGACAGCGTTAGCCTCTTAACCTCTCCAGCTTCTCACCACTCTGTCCAGCATAATTCTCATAAAATAAGCGACCTACGAGTAGTCTACCCACCCGTTGTACTAAGCAGTACTCCGTACGGAGTAGTCCCCGTGCGTGGCGCTGGCGCTGGTGCTGGTGCTAGGCTGGCGCTGTTTATCCGTTAAACTTGTCTTGGGCTCACACAAGTCACATCAAGCAGGGGTAAGAGCCGGCCGGCCAGGCCAGTGCGTACGGCACGATTACGCTGTACAACTAGCAAGAGACTCGAAAGCAAGAAAGTAACGTTTGCCCTCGGCGTGCCTTGCTCCTTCTGGCGTGAGAGGGTGTATCGGAACAGACAACACACAAACGCTATCACGGCTTGCCCTGAAAACTGTGTAGAACAGTTCCTGACTATCGAGAGAGAGTGAACAGTGTTCAATAGTTACCACGTTCGAGAACTCGTACAAAGAGCAATAATACGTGCACAATGCACGTTTGGTTTCGTTGTCCTGGACCCAGTTCTCGGTAACAGACTAATTCGCAACATCTACCATTACGGTCTACGGCCTACGTACGTGTATGCAGAGGTAACGAGATGAAGTCGTTTCCCACAAAAGTGTCCACTGGCAGAGTACGAAACTCGTCCTCGGTGAGCCAGCCCACGATATGGCATTGCTACGCTTCAACATGGCATTGAACTCCCTCCTTGCCATAGCCGGGCTCCACCGTCATGGATGGGATCAATCGGCGGACGGTAGCCAGTAGCGCAGTTGACCTGTTAATTCCGACCGTCCGCATTTTTGTCCACTCTCGCTATTCTTTCTGCTCTCGGGCCCTGCAAGGTCCACTGCCCCTACTGCCCCTGCTAGTATGGTACTTACTGCTGGTAAGTACGTACTCGTACGTACTGATCCAGCTACTTTGCACGCTGTACGCTAATTGCTTTTGGGACCAGGGTCGAGCGACGCCGTGGTGACGATCGACATGGGGGGGAGGCTGGGTTCCACTCACACATGTCCCCATGGCGTGGGCTCTGGGAAGTACACAGCTGGTGGGTTGCTTAGCTCTTTGGCTGGGTCTGCCTGCCTGTACTTGTATCTCGTCGTTGCGTTTTAGCTCGTCTCTCTCGTACAAACTCCTCCTCCAGTCGATATACCTCTTCTCATCATCTTTTCTTTTTTAAATGACACTTGGACCAGGTGGCTTGATATTATAAGTTGTACCGTGGTGCCGGTTTGCCTTCCCCAGCTCGCCGGTTATCACTCGTCTTCCCCACCGTTGGAAGAGACGTGCAACCTTGACGCTCCTTTTTATATATCTTTGTCGTTTCTCCTCTGCCACGTTTTTTGTCTTTCTCTCTTCTTCCAGTCCAAGTTGTCAACAGCCTTCGACTTGTGTCCGACAACCAACAACCGAAAAGCCTTGCAGTTACTATACTGTAAGCCACCCAACGGGTAACTCGTCATCATGGGTTCGACTCTGGAGCCTCGCATCGATGGCATCGGGCGCCCCAAGCTCGATGGCGTGGGCACCTTCTACGTCGTCTTCGCATCCATCTGGACCGCCATCCTGCTCGGCGGCATGTACTTCCTCTACACGAAGCGCGAGATGCCCATCCTGCGCATCCGCGGCCTGGCCCTCTCGTTTGGCGGCATCATCCTGCTGCACTGCTACTGGATCGCCGTCCAGACCGGCTACATCTACGGACCCTGGATGTCCGCCGGCGTCGAGTTCTGGATCATGAGCATCTGGGTGCCCTTCGGCATCGCCCTCTTCCACGCCTCCAACACCCGCTTCCTCTACGTCGCCGAGATGCAGAAGCGCTACGTCACCACCAGCGCCCTCGAGAGGAGGCGCTCCTCCACCAAGAAGGCCAAGTCCCTCCTCGACAAGTGGCGTTCCAAGGACTACACCACCCGCATGCTCATCCTCGTCTGCTCTGGTATGGGCGCTCAGGTAAGACATCCCACCATCACCATCGGGAGAACCTTTGTTGGATGGAACCTTTGTAAGGCGTACAAGTTACTGACCCCCGCCTAGCTCATCCTCACCATTATCATGTTCTGCGTCTCTCGCAAGTTCCACGACTCCTTTGGTATCCCCGGCACCGAGGTCTACGGCAACTGGTCGGAGCGCAAGGCCGCCGCCAGCAAGGGCTGGGAGTGGTGGCCCTCGGTGTTCTGGCAGGTCATCTGGGCTTGGATGGTCGCCCCTTACACTCTCTGGCGTGCCCGTCACCTCCATGACACTCTCGGATGGAGGGTTCAGACTATTGGCTGCTGTGCTGCTAGGTTCGTACACGTGCCATCCTTCCGAAGAAGAAGCCGTCACAAGTCATGGATGCTAACTGTCTCATAGCCTCCACGCTACGCCTCTGTGGCTTATTGGCATCTACGTGCCTGCCATGGCTCCCGTTAACAAGTATTGGATTCCTCCTCAGTGGTATGTCTTCAATCTCTTCTCTTATGCAGTTTTTCACCCACGGGGATAGAACGCGAAACCTAACTGTTTTCCCAGGATCGCCATCTCCATTATGCTCATCGAGATTTTCACCATTTTCCTCCCCTGCTACGAGGTGATCAAGCACCAGACGCTCCGCCACGAGACCCTCGAGTCGATCGCCCGATGGGAGGCGCGCAATAAGGGCGCGGCCGCCGGTGCCGGCGGCTCCCTCGACACGGGCAGCACCCTGACGGGCAGCAACAACGGCTACAAGAAGGCGCGCAAGAGCAAGGCCGGCTCCGTCGAGACGAGCAACTCGGACAACTCGGTGCTGACCATGGATGCGCTGGAGCACGCGCTGATGAAGAACCCGGAGCCGCTGCAGCAGTTCTCGGCACTCAAGGACTTCTCGGGCGAGAACATTGCCTTCCTGCGCCGGGTCGCTGAGTGGAAGCAGAAGTACTACTCGGCACGGGCCGCCGGCGGCCGCAACATGTCGGTCATCTCTGAGAAGGGCATGCCGACCAGCCCGACGGCCGAGGTGGACATCCGGTCTAGCTTCGAGGACGCCCTGCGCATCTACATCGACTTCATCAGCGCCCGTGGCGCCGAGTTCCAGGTCAACCTGTCGTCGCCCGACTTCAAGAAGCTGGCGGCCGTGTTCGAGAATGCGGCGCGCATCGTCTACGGCGACGATCACAGCCCCGACCCGGCCACGCCCTTCGAGAACCCCACCTGGCGCATGGGCGGCGCCTCCTCGTCCCACTCCAACGACACGGACCGCTCCGACGCCACCATCATGGAGAACATTCGCTTCTGGGGCGACATCCCCGACGAGTTTGGCGAGAACGTCTTTGACGACGCCGAGGTCTCCATCAAGTACCTCGTCCTCACAAACACCTGGCCCAAGTACGTCAAGTCGAGGCGCTCCATGGACTCGAGCGACATCAGCCTCGAGTCCCACGGCGGCGTCTTCCTCAACGAGGCTTAGGCAATACCTTCCTTTTTTTTCCTTCCTCATTTTTTCCTTGTAATATTCCTGCGTCTCTCCGCAAAGAGAGAGACAATATACACACACGCTCACTATAAGACTCACCTATTATATATTAATGATTCGACATGATTGGAATGAGATCGGGTCTTCTTCCAACTTGTGTCTTGCGCTTTTTCTTTTCTCTGTCTTCACCACGTTTCTTGGGTTGGCCTTTTTTTGGAACTTACGGGTTTTTTCTTTTGCGTCGTCCTTTGTTTGCAAGAGAGTGGAGGTGCCATTCTTGAAAGAAAAAAAGGGGGGACTCCCCATGGACATATATATATGCCTTGGGGACTGTGTTCTTATGGAGGGAGAGACTGATAACTTGACGATACCTATATTCTTTTTTGGGGAGGGGACTTTCCATGCTCCATGTCGGACGGATGGGAAGGCCTTTTTGTTTTTCGGGACGGACAAAGCGGGAGTAACGGGAGAGATTAGGTCCACCAGGGGCAAATGTCAATAAAAAGAGACATGAAAAACATTGAACTTTGAACTTTGTGAAAGATGAGTAAGTTGTGAGAGAGAAAAAGTGACCATTGTCAAAGGTTATTGATGAGTGATCATATCATATCATGGACGTGGTGAGACCCTCCAACTTGGCCGAGACAAGAGAATGTCCACTGCCCGGACGGCGTCATGCCATCAATGTCATGCTATTAGCCCACGAGCTAGAGCGAGAGTGATGAATCGATTACATATACTACTACTGTGGGTGAGATGAGGGCGTCTTCGGTATTGAACTAGCTAGCTAACTCGTAGCTCCTTTTCCTTTTTCTTCTCCTGTCTATGTTTCTGGCCTCTTTGCTTTTCCTGGCGACAACTGACCTGACCTGACCTGACATGACTGACGTTGGGAGTCGTCATCGTCGCCCCTTGTCCCTGAAGAGCCTTGGTCTTGGGGCCCTCCTTGCCTCGTTGTCTTACAGCCAAGGGACTCGTTGTCATGGCATGACAGAAAGCCATCTTTTCTCTCCACGCGGGATCACCTTACGACCCTCGCGGGATGATATGCCAAGTGGGCTGTTGGTTCGAGAGAGCCCTTCAACCTTTGTTGGAAGTTGATAATCAAAAGTGAAGTCGTTTTGATACATTGGCTGTTGGTTCGGCCCATTATGCTTACATGTATAATGACCATCCAACATGCCACTTCCAACGTGTATCGTATCGATACGTATACTGATGTCGTACACGACGGGACGACCCAACACAGGCTTGAAAGATGAACAGTTCCTGCGGAGTACATGATGCCATTGCTTGCCACGCGGGAAGATCATTTCTCTAGCGCTGCGCGGATCTTGCTCATTAAAGGACTGTCGCAGTCCAGCCAACAGCGAAGACTGGGAAAACTCTCCGTGCACATCACATCGTTCAAGAATTCCAGGGCACCCAGGTGCCAGGCACGCGCCCCGGTAGAATGGTTCCCCTTGGGCCCAGAATGTGAGACATGCAGCCAACTTTGCAAAGAAACCAGCACGCCGGACGGGAGTTGGCAGCAGCTGAATGGCATCGTTAGTGCTTTCTTCCCTTCTACTCTGTACGGAGTACCTTGACTGGGAAACATGTGCTAACTACATGTGCTAACTTGGTAACCTGCAACATGTCAGTCAACTCTGGTTCTGTCCATCATCTCCACTGAACTGGCTCGAAAAAGCAAAATATAGGGATGGTGATTCTCTCTTCAGCTTTTTTTTTTTTGCACACTGCTGCCCTTGGAGTCAGGTCAAAGAACTACCAACTGCCACTCTTCAGTATGCAGGTGCTCGTACAGACAAAAGGCAATATGACGTGTCGCTTTTGACAAGTTTCCAGACCCAGGTGGACATTGCTCCATGTACAATGGCTTGCCATGACGCGGTTCGTACTCGGCATGGAATGCAATTCCTGTGCCTTTGTCGCCTCTTCGCCTCTCTGTGTCCAGCCAGTCCCTCGCCAGAGCCAACTCTCATTATCCTCCATGTTCTCGTGAGTGTCGTTGGTTTAACGTGAATGTGATGTGTAAACTGTCTTCATATGACTCCTAAACTACATGTCCTTGGCTTAGTGACAATGTTATTTCTACACGATTACCTCTCTGCAATGCCAATGTCAATGTTCTTCCCTTGGATTCACACACACCCCCCCTTCTTTGGTTGTGCGCGCCCCCTTTGCATAACATCTCACGTGTTTGCCATGAGCATCCATCCCCTCATCGAAATCATGGTCAAGCCATGTTTTTCTAGTGAAGCAAGGGGTCGAGGCGAAGAAACACTAACACGAGGCTATTGTCCTCGACGACATTTGATGACAATTGAATTCAGGGCACAATGACCATGACTACCTAGGAAGATTAGTCGTGTTCCTCCTCCTCCTCCTCCACGACCACGCCATTCATCTACCACGCCACCTAAATCCGAACCCTTGCAACTGATCATGATTGATTATCTTGTGTGTGTGTGTGCGACTTTGCACCATGAGCTGCCAGCTGACTTCACCAGACACTAGCTCTCGGCAGTCGTCGAGATCAGGGTACAGCTCGGGGCAAGTATGTCCTGCGTCGGCGATCAATTGACCTGTCACTTGGGCATGTCACGCATAACCGTGCTAGAAGCCTGGCACAGTACTTGTGGAGCACACAGTACTCGTAGGGAAACCGGAGGGGTCGTTATTCATACTGCCAAGTGCGGCTCTCTTGCCCTGACTGTGGAGGACACTATCCTTTAATACGAATATCATGTTCACTGTTGGTCTGCCTGCATAATACGATGTTCAAGTAAAGAATCAAGGCCCAACCAACAAGAGACGCAGCCGCCACTTGAGACAGCAGCAACAGATAGACGGGATCTCAAGTCTGTACCGGCGATCTACGGCGAGGGGGGGTACCGCACCGTACCTGCATGAAGAGATCAAGTCAAAAGGATGGACTGACTGGCATGGAGGCGTATCGGGGGCAACCGTGGGCCGTCCGTGGGGACGTCCATCCGTCCGTGGCCAAGCACACACACGAGGGGCCTCCGTCTGTCCCTTTTCTTGTTTTCTTTTTCCTTCTTCTTTACTTCCCGACTGAGACATGTCCGAGGAAGAAATGTACAAGAACCGGGATACACTAGCACCAACAGGGGCATTGGCATGTCCGGCACAACGGTTCTTCAGGTCTGCAGCAGTCAACTCTACATGCATGTGTACATGGACCTGACATCTGTGCATATGCACAGTCGAGGTATACTTTGTACACACACACACACCCCTCCAGCCCTATTCATCATGTACTCGTACTCTCCGAGTCCCAGGTCGACGGGATGCTATTAGCACAGGTTTCGGACTCTCGTCGGTGGACACGTCTCGGTAGACCCGTCCCCCAACACACAAGTCACATCTCTCTTTCCTACTGCCCAGTACCGTCTTCTTCCTTGCTGCCTTGCCTGGAACGCCTGAACAATAAATAGCGTTGTGGCTTGACATCCACAGTCACACACCCCCCCGGAGGCGTGTAAACAAGCAGTGCGAATAGACTACGACGGACGATTTAACGATTACACAAACATGTCGCAGGCTTCTATCCTCTGTCAGGCCCCAACTGCCCAGCAATATCTCGGTCTTTCCTTGGCTTGGACCCTTTGGAAGAATACATGTGTCCAACGCAACGACATTCCTCCCGCGACCCCATCCCATCACCAAAGAGGAACCAAAGAGGAACTCGGAGGCTCCGCAACTCCATCCCATACATCGTCTTGCTCCAGGGCAACGCCAACACAAACCGTTGGTTGCTACCCATGACGGGCTGAGTTGCCACCCCCCCTAGCAACCAGACACAAGCGGGCTGGCCCTCGAAAGAGAGCTAGAGCAACGGAAACCCGGACCGCATGTCCATGCAACATGAACCAACACGAGCAAATCTCCTTCCCGTGAGGGATGATATATCTCATTCAGGGCAGAGGTGCAAGGACGATTATGTGGAGGTGCGGTGGCGTGCCGATGTTCGAGATATCGGGGTACATGGACCCATGTATGGATGGAGACTTGCGATGTTTCCTCTTGCCGCTCATGTCATGCCATGTCCTTCTCTACTTTGGGGGCTCGGACCGGTGTCCGACATTGATACGTCCCCCCCCAAGGCCAGCACAAGGCCAACTCAAGGCAAGGCATGCTTGGCAGTCGAGCTCTCTCTCAAAGATATAAACCCAGCCCGGGTATCCTGTTTCGATCCAGAGTCACTCTCAAGTCAACCGACCTCGTGGCTCAGGGACCATTATACTAACATCAACAAACAATAACAGCAGCCGCAACAACAACAACCTCATTGTTCTCTTTCACCTTCTTTCTTTCCTTCATTCTTTCCCTCGTTGCTCTCTCAGTCCACGCCCCCCTCCTCCTCCTGGGTCTGCTGTGCCCTCTCCTTCACTCTTTTGATGGCCGTCTAAGGTCTTGCCTCCCCCCATCTCTCGATATATACAGGCACATACACATACATACGACAAGATGCTCTCGCAAGAGGACTTGAGCGTCGTCCGCTCCTTTGAGCAGGGCGAGACCACCGTCTGCCCCTACCCCACCGTCACCTCGGCCTTCTACTTCCATGCCCTGTCCTACCCTGACGCCATCGCAGCCCGCGACCTGTCGTCCTCCCCGCCCCGGGAGCTGACGTACCTGGAGCTGGCGAGCCGCGCCCAGAGCCTGGCCATCCACTTGCGCAGCCTGGGCGTCGGCCGCGGTCACCGTGTGCCCCTCCTGGTCAAGCGCGGGCTGGAGATGGTCGTTGGCATCTGGGCCACGCTTTCCTGCGGTGCCCAGTACGTGCCCCTGGATGGCGGCGTCGTCCCCGAGTCCACCATCCGCACCGTCGTCGAGCAGTCTGGCGGCTCCGTCGTGCTGTGCATCTCATCCACCGAGCACCGTCTGCGCGAGCTCCGGCAGGAACTCCCCGTCACACCCGTCCTCATCGACCCGCACTGCCGCACCCTCCGTGGGGCTCCCCTTCCCGACACTCTCCTCGACCTGGCAACCCCGGATGCTGGCTGCTATGTCATTTACACTTCTGGTATGTCCTCCCCCATATTTTTCTCTCCGACGACGATCAGTCTCATCACTGTTCATTTACCGGATCATTTTACTCCTCAATGTTCTTTTATTTTCCGAGAAAAGTCCACTACTGACACCCAATCAGGTACTACGGGGAAGCCGAAAGGGGTAGATGTCACTCACAGGAATGTGGCCAATCTCGTGTGCCAGTCGCCTGGTAACCTGGGCGTGCGGCCTGGAACATGTGTGGGGAGCATTCTCAACATCAGCTTCGACATGGGTAAGTTGCCTGAATGATTATAAATGGCCATGAAATTGCATGGTTTTAATCAGGGAGAGAGAAACTGACTGACTGGTATTGAATCTTTAGCTGCCTGGGAGATCTTCACTTGCATGTGCAATGGAGGCACTCTTGTCATTCGGGGCTCCAAGTGGGAGCCCACGCTGGAGCAGGTACGTTCAATTGCGACGCTGGTTTGCGACGCTGGTTTGCGACGCTGGTTTTCTGAATACGGGTGCTTTTGCAGATCGCTAATATGTTGGTGATGGCTTCAGATCAATGTTCTCATCTGCACCCCCACAATCCTGTCCAAGTACCAGCCGAGTCAGTTCCCGCGCATAAGGACGGTAGCCACGGCCGGCGAGGCGTCTTCACAAAAGTATGCAGTTCCTATTATCAACAGCTCTCCAATAGCATGATTGATGCTAACAACCCCCCCTAGCCTGGCGGACCTGTGGGCGACACACACGACTTACTGGAACTGCTGCGGCCCGACCGAGACGACCATTGTCAACACCATGTCCAAGCACATTGTCGGGGAGAAGCTGTCCATCGGGAAGCCCACCCCCAACAACACCGTGTATATTCTCGACGAGGACCTCAACCGGGTGCCTCTGGGCTCTGCTGGTGCCATGTGGGCGGGTGGCCATGGTGTCTCGCGGGGCTATGTCGGTCTCGAGTCTAAGACAAAGGAGTGCTACCTCCCAGACAAGTTTGCAGACGACGGGTTGGTCTTCCCACACTCCTAAAGCACACTATCACTACTTGACCAGACCATTCATACTGACAGAACCTCCAGATCATGCATGTACAAGACAGGAGACCTCGGAAAATGGGGAGAAGACGGCGCCATTGAGATCCTGGGTCGTGCCGATGACCAGGTCAAGGTCAAGGTAAGCAGATTCTGACCTTCTTTTCTCTTCTCCCTCCATGTCTTGATTCAATAAACTCACACACAGGGTACGCAGGGATTCCGCGTCGAGCTCGATGGCATCGCCGCCACTCTGGCTGCCTTCCCGGGGGCTACTCGCGCCACAGCACTGCTCATCGACGGCGAGATCCACGGTTTCGTCTCGCCCGACATCCACAGCGCCTCGGACATCATCGAGCACACCAAGAAGTCGCAGCCGTACTACGCCGTGCCGTCCAAGATCCATCTGCACAGCCACCTGCCGACGACGGCCAACGGCAAGATCGACAAGAAGGCCCTGCAGGCCATGGCCAAGGCAGCCCAGTTCATCAACAACGAGAAGCAGCGCCAGGAGGAGGAGCTGCAGCAGCAGAAGTACTCGGAGAAGCACGCGGACCTCGAGGCCAACATCGAGACGCGCTCCCTGTCATCCACCACGACGCTCAACACGGCTGTCACCGCCAAGCAGCACGATCTCAACGACGACATCCCCGAAAAGACGGGCGGACGTCCCTGGCGCGGGATCCACCGCCGTATCCTGATTGTGTACCGACGCCTCTTCAGCATCGTCTGGGTCATCAACATTGCCTTCCTGATCGGGCTGATCGCCAGCGACGCCGGCACCTCACAGTGGCTGGGTATCCTGACGGCGGCCAACCTGCTGACGGCGATCCTGATGCGCCAGGAGCTCGTCATCAACACGCTCTACACCATCACCTGCTCGGTGCCCAAGTCGTTCCCGCTGTGGATCCGCTCGCGATGCGCCGAGATCTACCATTTCGGAGGCGTCCACTCGGCGACGGGCATCTGCGCGACGGCCTGGCTGCTCATCTCGACGGTCCGGTCCACGATCGTCTGCCTGACCGACGGTGTTGTCACCGATGCGGACGACGGCTCCTCCCTCACCGACACCAACGCCATCGCCGTCCTCGTGCTCTCCTGGCTGCTCTGCCTCATCTGCTCGCTCCTCGTGGCCTTTGCCTGGCCCAGCTTCCGCAAGAACCACCACGACCTGTTTGAGCGCTACCACCGCTTCGGCGGCTGGTCCGCCCTGGCCATCTTCTGGGTCCGCGCCGTCATCACCATCGACGGCGAGCGCCGCGCGCGCGCGCAGCAGATGGGCCTCGCGCTGGTCAGCAGCCCCATATTCTGGATGCTCGCCGTCGCGACCCTCAGCATAGCCTCGTCGTGGATGCTCCTGCGCAAGGTGCCCGTTGAGACCGAGGTGCTGTCCGACCACGCCGTGCGCCTGCACTTTGACTACACCACGCCCGTCAACGGCAGCTTTACGCGTCTCTCGCAGCGCCCGCTCATCGAGTGGCACTCGTTTGCCACCATCCCCAACCCCAAGGTCGACAACAACAGCCTCGTCCAGCACAGCAACGGTGTTGACGGCGGCAGCAAGGGCGGAAAGGGCAAGGGCAAGGGCGGTGGCTACTCCCTCATCGTCTCCAACGCTGGCGACTGGACCAAGAACTGCATCCAGAAGCCCCCGACGCACATGTGGGTACGCGGCCTGCCCACCTGCGGCGTCATGAGGATCGCGACCCTGTTCAACCGCGTGGTGCTCATCGCCACGGGTTCCGGCATCGGTCCCGTCCTCGGCCACATCTCCCAGCCGTCGTGCCCTACCCAGCTCATCTGGTCAACCAAGGACCCCGAGAAGACCTTTGGGAAGGAGATCATGGGCACCATCCACCAGAACATCCCCGACGCCGTCATCCACGACACAAAGGTCAGCGGCCGACCTGACCTCGTCAAGATGGGCTACAACCTCGCCCAGAACTTTGGCGCTGAGGCCGTCATCATCATTGCCAACGAGAAGATTACCAAGAAGGTTGTCTATGGTCTGCAGACCCGTGGTATGCCTGCGTATGGCGCCATCTGGGACAGCTAAACAAAGACATGACAGAACTTGGTAGCCTTCTTCAGCCCGGCGTCAGCACTACTGGAACGTGAACTTGGCAGCCTTCTCCAGCCAAGCATCAGCACTGGTACGAGTACTCGTACGAGCGCTCGTATCCAGGAAACAACATCAGCCACCTACGCAATACCACTCCAGTCACACGCATCAGCCGCAAGCAAGATCTTGCAGTCACTTTGGCGACTGCCTGCCACGTCATCAGCAAAAGCAAACACAGCATTCAATACCCATCATCTACACTCTTTTTTTTTTCGCACCACGAACATACATATTGGTACATTTCATCCGTCTATTTCCACGGTATATTATTACACCACCATAATCAGGTCTCTCTCTTTCTCTCTCTTTTTGTCTCTCCTTTCCTTTTTCTATTTCTTTTTCTAGTTCTGTTCTTCAGACCCCTCTTTTCCTTTGTCCAGGGTGTTGCGGGAGCAAGGATGGATGGCATTTTTTCCAAGGCGCTAAACTTTGACGGCTCCACCATGTGCGGGTTTTTCTTCCTTATACGCGTTTCTTTCTGTTCCTTGAACCTTGTGAGTCTTTCAGAGAATAATACCCAACATACTTTTATTTCAACCACGGAAAAAAACCTGAGAGTACCTGTTCTGTGAATGAATAAACGGTGAGTGATGAGTGAACGGCAAGTGACTCACGGGTGAGTGAGATGAGCTGAATGAGTGAGACGCTAGCCGTCTCTGAGTAAGGCGGACGAATTTATTTCCGACGTTTTCCGTCGGATGACGGTGGGAAGGTGCGACCTCGAGCGGCGCAGTGAGTTCTCGCGCCTTCCTAGTGGGCGGTTAGATCCGCAACTGGCGGGGCAGGCTACAGGCTACAGACTGCAGGCTGCAGGCATAGGATCTTATCTGATCGCCTGACCAGCGCCCAGTACTGGGCAAACCAGGCCACCTTTAGCCGCGCCCCCCTAATGGGAAACAGTGAACCTGCCGTCTCCATCCCCAGTCCCGTTTGCGTTTGCCCATGGTGGTTGCATGGCCTTCTCTATTTCCGTCCATTTACATCGCTAAAAAAGCGCCTGGTCGTTGTGCCACCCGTTTTGAACACCGTCGGCCGTTTTCTGTTTGACCAGGCTGGACCCGGCCATACACACACACACGATGGCGACACAGGCCTCTTCGTCCGAGGACAGCCCCTTACTGGGTCATGACTCGACGACGCGTCACAGGCGACCGCAGGAAATACCGCACGACAGCAGCGACGACGGCGATGATGGCGGCTACCACCTGAACACGTCCCGACCTACGTCGCGAAGCCATCCCGGGCAGCAGCACCGCGGCTATGACACGACTGCCTCCAATACGAGCGCGACGACGGCGACCGCACCGACGCCTATATCCTCGGGCGTGGCCCGCATGGCGGCCATCTCGGAGAGCCTGACGACGCGGCAACGGACGATTCTGTTTGCGAGCATCTTCCTGGTGGGGTATGCCTACGGACTCGAATCGCAGGTCCGGTCGGCGTACCAGCCGTACGCGACGGCCAGCTTCAAGGTGCACTCGTACCTGTCGACCATCAACGTGCTGCGCAGCGTCGTGGCCGTGGCCGTGCAGCCGACGGCGGCCAAGGTGGCCGACATCTTTGGCCGGTTCGAGGTGGTGGCCTTCTCGATGCTCATGTACACGGTGGGCATCGCCATCGAGGCCAACGCGCCGACGGTCGAGGTCTTCTTCACCGGGTCCGTCATCTACCAGATCGGCTACACCAGCATGGTGCTGCTGCTCGAGGTGCTCGTCGCCGACTTCTCGTCGATGCGCGCCCGCGTCTTCTTCAGCTACATCCCCGCCATGCCCTTCCTCATCAACACCTGGATCAGCGGCAACGTCACCAAGGCCATCCTCTCGGTCGCCTCGTGGCGCTGGGGCATGGGCATGTGGGCCATCATCTTCCCCGTCTCGTGCACGCCCCTGCTCATCTCGCTCTACTACCTCGAGTACCGCGAGACGCACAGCTGCCGCGGCCGCTTCTACAACGAGGAGAACGAGAGCAGCGACAACAGCGGCCGCAAGGTGCGCGATGTCGCCGCCCGGCTCTACCACCAGCTCGACGCCGTGGGCCTCATCACGCTCGTCTTCTGCTTCTCCCTGGTCCTCATGCCCCTCACCATCACGGGCGAGAAGGTCCACCACTGGCGCGACCCGCACATCATTGCGCCCCTCGTCGTCGGGCTGGCCCTGGCCCCCGTCTTCATCCTGTGGGAGAAGCAGGGCGCGCGCTACCCCCTCGTGCCCTTCCACCTGCTCGCCGACCGGGGCGTCTGGGCCGCCCTGGCGGTCCGCAGTCTGCTCAACTTTGCCTGGTACACGCAGGGCAACTACCTGTACACGGTGCTGGTGGTGGCGTTTGACTTCCCCATCCAGAACGCCACACGCATCCTGTCCTTCTTCTCCTTCTTCGGCGTCATCAGCGGCGTCGTCATCGGGCTGGTCATCTACCGGCTCCGCCGTCTCAAGTACATCATCGTGCTGGGGACGTGCATCTTCATGGGCGCCTTTGCGCTGCTCATCCGCTACTCGGGGGGCGCCACGTCGGACGCCCGCGCGGGGCTGGTCGCAGGGCAAGTGATTATGGGTCTTGCCGGCGGCTTCTTCGCGTACCCGACCCAGGCGTCGATCCAGTCGTCGGCCACGCGGGAGCACGTCGCCATCATCACGGGCTTCTACCTGTCCTTCTACAACGTCGGCAGCGCCCTGGGCACCTGTCTGTCGGGCGCCATCTGGACGCAGACCCTCCCCGATCTCCTCAAGGCCAACCTCGCCTTCCAGCCCGATGACACCCTCGCCGAACGCATGTACGGCTCGCCGTTCGACGTGGTCAAGCACTACCCCGTCGGCACCGACGTGCGCTACGCCATCATCGACAGCTACCACCACGTGCAGCGCATCCTGTGCATCGCCGGCTTCTTCCTCTGCGTGCCCATGATTGGCTTTGCCCTGCTCCTGCGCAACCCGCGGCTGTCGGAGGGCCAGGTCCAGCCCGAGGCCGAGGCTGTCAACGCCGACGACGCCGACGCCGACGCCGATGCTGATGTCCGCGAGTATCATGACGTCGAGGGTGTCCGCCCTTAGCCTCTGATCTGAAACAAATCACAATCATGCGTGTCCGACTCCATTGTCTACACGACTCTTTTTCGTCTTCTTCTTATGAAAGCAATAGCAGGTTTTGGAATTTCGTATTGACCAGCGTTATTGTCTTTTGCTTCCTGTCCTTTCAGTATTCCAACAACAGCAACCCCTGAGCATATATTATTTCCGGTTCCGTTTACCGTTTCCATCATGGAAGTCACCACAACTTGCAAGTTGCAAGGCATCATTCAATCTATTTTTGTCTCCCAATCCCATCCATCATTTGCCTGTTTCCTTGAACTGTCTACTCCTCCCCCAGCATTGATAAAGTGGCCCACCACATTGGCGCCCAGCAGCAATGTTCTAGAATACATTTACATATACGAAGTGTCATTTTCTTGTCCCGGACTTGATCCCCTGCAACTCGTACGAGTTGAAACGAAAACAACGGTACTTTGCAATACCAAGCAATGAATGTTCTCGTACTGTACGGAATACTCGTACGGAACACCCATCCGGGTACTCATCGGGATACTCGTACTCACTGAGTTATCCGTGCACGTGGGCAGCGTGGGGCAAAAAGAGTCGGTGCTTGGCGAGCAGGGGTTCCCGTCGTCAATGCCGGTGAATGAGCTAGAGCCAGGATGCCAAGCGCTGCAACTTGCACGCAGACCAAGCCAAATCCCGAAGAGGGGGGGCCAAAGGCCAAGCCCGCCGCACGCAGACCGGGAGACACAGCCATCGCCTAGCGACGCATGACGACAAGTGTATGATTGGAGCGACGCTACTTGCTGGCGCTGGCAGTTGACATCAGACATTAGACACTAGCAACTGCGAACTAAGAAACAGGTGACATTATACTGGAGAAGCTGGAGTCCCCAACATTTCGGGGCGCTACTCGTACTCTGTATGTTATCACGCAAACGTCACATCCGACTTATTTACAGAGCATCATCGATAACGGTTGACGAAACGGCGCAGGGTAGCAGGCAAGTCCGTGGCCAAGGTACATGTAGACATCGGGATTCCGAAGCAGTTGAAGTCAGGATGCAAGGCATCAAAGGGGCAGGGACAGGGGCAGGTCAGGTCAGAGTAGCAGCAAGGGGACGAGTTGACCGGGGCGCAAGCAAACACGAGGGCGGAGGTGGAGAGGTTCACGGACGTGTTTACCGTGTTTACCAGATCAACATATTTACTCGTATGGAGCCGTCTTTGCTTGGTACTTACGGAGCAGTTGCACAGTTGCATCAGTTTAGCTGCGCCAAATCAAGGCACCAAGCACCAAGCGCAAGCAGCCAGACGATCAGCATCAAAAACTGCGGAACCAGGACAGCTCCAGGGCGCGCACCATTGGCTCCCTCTTGTGAATCGAAACGGTCGCTCAGGGGGACGAGGGGGCACAGGGCTCGTATTGCCAACAAACATATTAATACGGAGTAACTCGCCAACTCGCACAGCCAAGTATGAAGAGGGAAACCGGAGGAAAACAAAACGCGCCGGCGAGATGAAATGGCCCGTCCGACGTTGTAGTCCGCACCGCAACACTATGATGTCTACGAGTTAGCGGCGTGGGCTCTTTGGCTCTGGAGCAATAACAGGGACCGAGTATAGCCATCATGTGCATACAAGTCCGCGGACCGGACGGTACTCCGTGTGCCCGTGCCTGTCAATCCCGCGCGCCCTTTCGTATCCTCGTATTCTCGGCACTGTCGGGGAGCCAGGCGCGGGAGAGGCGCACATTGACATTTCATTTCTTGCCGTAGTCTAGGCGGGCAGTACGTGTATTTCCCGATGGTACGAGTATTCGGTAAACGAGTCTGCAGCAGGCATTGGCAATTAAGCCCGTGGCCCGTCTGCAGTGTCTGCCAAGAAACCTGGCCTAGAACCTTGGACCCTTTGTCTTGGGACGGGGGGGCCGTCAAAGACTTCAAGACTTCCAAGACTGGAAGCGAGGTGCCACGGCAGGCTGCATGAACATTGGACGGTCATGGTTAAATTTAGATCAGTACGGAGTAGGAGTACAGAGGTTGAGAGGTAAGTAACAGACAAGAGTGAGTACACAGTCACAGACAGGTAGGGGGCAGAGCAGGCAAACGGGAGAGCAGAGGGACCCCAAAAAATCTCGTGTTCAAGTGGCGCGGGCTTGGCTCAGGCTTCGGTTGCTGGGGACCGGGGTGGAGAAAGGACAGAGAATGGGGCAATGCAACGGCATTGAAGAGAGTCCAATGTGGAGAAGCGTTTGGTTTTGCCAAGCAAACCGAGCAAAACCTCGTACCGGTAAAGGCGAGAGAGCTACGGGTACGGAGTACAGCGAGAGCCAAGAGCCAAGCCAAGGCCAGGGCTAACGGTTGTGAGGCGAGATCGTCACGGCCGGTCGGCGATTGGGAGGCAAAGGGCACACAGAAAGGCTGGGGCCAGACGTCATGGGGGAGGACTCACTCTCAGGGTTCAACTAGTATTAAACCGCCAGTCCCGTCCACCGTTATTCAGTCTCATTCTTCTCATCACTCACACTCATCCAATCATCCTTCCAATCATCCTTTCACTACCTCTTAATACCTAATACCAACCCAACCTCTCCCTCAAACCCAACAACTTCTTCTCAACCGCCAAAATGGTCAACTTCAACATCGTCTCTTCGGCTCTTGCCCTCGCCGGCTCCGCCCTGGCCATGCCCGCCGCCCGCGCCACCAACTCGTCCAACGGCGACGTCTTCTCCGTCATGTCCCTCCGCTCCGCCAGCCCCATCCACTTCGGCCAGCTGTCGGCTTCGCAGGGCAGCCTGTTCCTCAACCTGAACCGCAACGACACCCAGTGCGCCGGCCCCCGCGCCGACCCCAACGCCCAGCTGTACATCAAGGACGGCGGCCTGTACCTCTACGGCGGCGACTTCTCCGACGAGGTCCAGCAGGTCTTCGTCGACCGCTCCGGCATGGGCCAGGGCGTCCTCGGCTACCAGCCCACCACCGAGTCCTTCCCCCGCAACGCCGAGCTCACCGGCTGGACGACCGAGCAGAACGGCCAGTTCTCCTACCTCACCTTCAACGGCGCCAGCCTGCTCGGCTGCCCCAGCTACGGCAGCTCCTACGCCGTCTGGGTCTCCGCTGGCATCGCCAACCCCGGTGGCAACCAGGACTGCCTCGGCTTCCAGGCTGTTGCCCTCGACGTCACCAAGCCTGTTGCTTGCAAGTACAGCGACAACTAAACCATTTCTTTCCTCTTTTAATTTCCATACGGAGCACTCTACTCTGTATTGAGGATTGAATGATTTGGCTGCTGCCCAACGATTTCACCCCCAGCATATGCATCTTCACACGCCCGCACATATTTTTTTTTTTCATCATGCCTGTATCATGTTCTACATAATATTAGCCACTTAATCTAGAATCAGCATCAAAAGAAAAGTCGATTGATTTTCTTGATAAAACCCTTGTCTCCTCCATTCTCTTGTCTCTTCTATTCTTCATCTGTGATGCTTACCTGTAACGTTCTCTGCATTGGCCTCTGCATTGGCCCAAGGGATGGCCAATACGAGACCTACATAAATGTAATCTCTAGTCCCCCCCACAGCCCAGCTATTCATGTGTGCACCAGTGAAACCGGTCCAAGCGTCGCTGTTTCTTGAAAACTCCGAACTCTCGTGCTGCAGGTACTCCGTTGTTGTGATCGCATCTTCTGCCCGTGAAAACAGTCTTATATAAACCAGCCAATTCTTCACGTATGCACGTCCCTTGCTTTATAAGAATCAAAGGATCTAATGTGACCCCGGAATCACGGCACCATTTCGCCAGAGAGAGCCTCAGGGGAGGGGCGGGGACCCGCCGTGCCTGGGACGCGCGATAATACCCAATTACACACTTGGAATCTGGATGACGCATCACCGTTTTCCCAATTAGGCAATTTTCCACCCTCAGCTTACACCCCGAGAAGTCCAGTCCATACAATCTGCAGTCTAGATGCTCACCGTGGAGCGTGAATAGTTTCAATACTTTGCGTATTTGTAAGATCTTTAAAGTCTTAATGTGGGAATCATGGTCCATTCTGCAGTCTACGGATAAGTATAAATAGATGGTTGAATGCTCGTTCAAAGGTCATCAATCAAGCACCAAACAGTCTCATTCCATCATACTCTCCTCCAAGCCAATTATCCCATAACCCACAACCTTCAAAATGGCCGACACTCTCAGTCTCAAGGGCAAGATTGCCATCGTCACCGGCTCCGGTCGCGAGAACGGCATTGGCGCCGGTGTTGCCATCGCTCTCGCCCGCAACGGCGCCTCCGTCGCCGTCAACTTCGTGTCTGACTCGTCCAAGGAGCGTGCCGACAACGTGTGCAAGCTTCTGCGTGAGGCCGGCGGTCAGGGCATCGCCATCCAGGCTGCCGTCGATACCCTCGAGGGCGCTCGTCTGCTCGTCAAGAAGACTCTCGAGGGCTTCAAGACGGACCACATTGACATTCTGGGTATGTATCCCCCCGCCCCTCTATTCCCCTTTCATGCCAATATGCCAAGAATAGGAGACTTGAGCTAATCACTTGTATCGTGCAGTCAACAACGCTGGCGTGGCCACCTTCTCTCCCATCGCCGCCGAGCCCGCCCCCGAGGAGCTCTCCAAGATGCTGCAGGTCAATGTCCTCGGCCCCTTCTACACGACCAACAGCGTCATTCCCCACATGCCCCGCGGCGGCCGCATCGTCAACGTCAGCTCCACCGCCGCCGCCCGCGGTAACCCCGCCATCTCCGTCTATGCCTCTTCCAAGGCCGCGCTGGACAACCTGACCTGGACCTGGGCTGATGAGGTACATCATACCCACACTCTTTTCTCTTCTCTTCTCTTCTGTTATGCTCTCATCTGGAACCACGCGATACTAACTCCAAGTCTAGCTCGGTGTCAGCAACGGCATCACCGTCAACTCTGTGGCGCCCGGCCCGGTCATTACCGACATCTACCCCAAGGGCATGGAGGAGCAGCTCTCTGCTCTCGAGGTCTCCCTGACCCGGGCTGAGAAGCGCCCCGGCACGATCCAGGACATTGGCGATGCCGTCCTCCTCCTTGTCAACGAGAAGTCTCGGTGGATCACTGGCCAGAACATCAACGTCAGCGGAGGAGTCGCTAGGTAGATGCTTACTTGCATGGATAGACATATGTAGTCATATTGTATCCTGGATACTTCAATAGTACATACATGTACTACTTCAATTCATGACGCTCCACGATCGTTTCTATCTCCAACCAAAGTCGTTCCATCTCTTGCAGAGCTGTCTTGTCCACCCACACAACTTTCTCGAGACAAGACTGTAGAGAATCCCAAGTGTGAATTGATAGTTGTGGCGTGAGCATGGCCGCCTCGTATACGAGCCATGACCTGGCAGGTGGGCTTGTTTCGAGCATTGCTTGGATGACGAGCACCCACAATTTGAGCTCTGGCCAACCAGAAAACACTTGGCAGGACTCGCACCGCCTCAACAGCTTCTCCACCTGCCTGTGGTCTCTTCGACCCTTGGCGCAGTACAGCCTGTCACCCGATGTGGTCGCGACGACGGCTGACAATAGACCAAGTGTGGATATCCGGACCAGCTCGACGGCGGCTGCCTCTGCTTCGACCGGGATTGTCTCGTCATCCGCCATTCTTGGAATCGACAAGACGTCGTGGACAGTCTTGCACACTGGCGTCAGGAGGTCCAGGTTGAGCCGCTTGGCATTCCACGCGTGGTTGAGTAAGGTTGCCAGCTGGGATATCGAGTCAAGAGCGCCTTTCAGGATAAGAATGGTCGTTTCGTCGACCACGGAGGCCAGTCTGCGTATCTCTGGCCTTTGCCCGTTGGATTTTCTGATGTGACAAAGTGACCGTGGCAGCCGGAATTGAGGACGGGAGTCAAAGACCAATGACCCAAGGACATCTGCACTGTATTACCAATCACCAATTTGTCAGCCAAATCAAGACATGCTCAAACGACGAAAAGGGCGGAAGGGTTCCTGACATGAATAACGGTTGTCGAATGGGCGGACACGATTCGAGTGCATCGACACCGCCGGCGAGCTGGACGACCCTGTTCAGTCCCCTCATGTGCATGGCCCATCTCTCACGGTTGCGCATATGCATCTGCCTCGTAGTTAGCTTACATTGCGCAGGACAGAACGGGCATGGTCAAGAGCAGCACCGTACATCAAACACAGCCAGGCAGATGATGGTGCCAATCACAGCATGGATGCTGGCTGGGCTGTCCGGTGCCGTTATGGACACGCGCACAAGACTCAGCGACTCTGTGTACTGTTTGATCTCGTCCGGGGATTCGCCTTCTGGCTGTTGGACTCGTTCGCCGAGCCTCTCGCGGTAATGGTGGCCGGGATAGGCCACGGCCAGCGCCAGAAGACCCTCAGACACCATATCCATGGCCCAGAAGAGACGCTGGAAGTTGATACACACTTTGACATCGCCCCAGTAGTATGAGACGACCGGTGGTGGGGCCTTGGACATGTTGTATCTGACAAGTGAGGCCGGCGAGCTGTCGGGTGCGTATCGTCTCCTCGAGCGACCAATGTCCTTCATAACATGGCGGCGAATCTCGCGTTTGGTCGCCGCATTCTTGATTTCTCCCGTGCTGTTGACATTGATGAATGCCAGGCTAGAAGGTTGAGGTCCTCGGTACTGGGAATGCCGATCTGAAGTGCTTGTTGGCGGGGCGTTGGCGGTATGGATCTTGAACCTTAGTTGTTTCATGGCGTTGCTTGACCATGGAACTCAACGGTATTTTCCTGTAATCAGTCTTCCTCTGATGCGGCAGCACACACCACTCAATACTGCGTTGATTATTAATGTGATTTGAATTGATGTTGGAGAAAGAGACGATGGCTTCACGGAGAGCTCTGAGTAGGTAAGCTGACGAAAGACCCACGTGATCTCCACCAAAAATGTTGGGTCGCACCTTCCGCGCTTACTTCTGCTAGATCACTTTGAGTCTACTCCGTAGATGCCCTCAACTGATCTTCTCTGCGTACTATTACCTTTGTACCTGTCGTCATAAAACCCCAGTTCCAATTCACCATGACGATACAGGAGGAATCCAAGGGCAGCAGTGCTGCTCACCCGGCCGACACCGGGGCAGAGCAGCCGACAGCGGAGGTGCGCACATCGCACGTTAAGAGCCTCATGACTCGTCTGACGGCCAACAGCCCGATCTACAACATGCTCGTGTCCTCCGCTGAGCTGACCGACGTCTCCCCGGGCGTCGTAACCCTCCGACTGGTCCTGACCCCCAGCCACGTCAATAGCCGGGGTGGCCTGCACGGCGCCGTGTCCGCCGCCATCATCGACTTCACCACCGGCCTGTCCATTGCCGCGTGGGACCTGCGCAGCACCACGGGCGCTAGCGTCGACATGCACATCAGCTACCTGTCCACGGCGGCCGTGGGCGATGAGCTCGAGATTGTGGCCACGGCTGAGCGTGTCGGTGGCAACTTGGCCTACACAACAGCCAGGCTGAGTAAGGTCACGCCGGATGGCCAGAAGAAGCTCGTCACCCTGGGTCAACATACAAAGTATGTCAGCCTGCCGAGTCAGAAGAAGGCATGATTCCCCCTCGAACGGCATCGGACGGCTATGGTTGCCTTTTATGATTTTCAATCCATCCGGTCTCGCATTTTTGGATCCAGCCTTATCTCTGCCGATTATGGAAGGTTGCTCGGCGAAAGCTCCGTGCTCATTCTTGACGAGCTTTGGATCCGCAATGCCGACAAGCTCTCACTGCCCCGCATTCTGCTCCTGTCAATCAGACGCTTCCAATTAATAACGTTAAAGATGCGAAACCCAATCATTATCATTCATTTAATACCTCCTGTTCCCTTGTCAATGCCCTTTATTCCCAGATCAATAGACTTTGGAAACATCGACGGGGAGACCAGAATTGTTACGTTCAATACCTTGGGCAGAAGAGAAAGGCATGTCACACCAACAACCCCCCGGGCGAATCGCGTCCGACTATGACCTGAGCACACCTATCCCGACCACGGCCACGGGCTTACGCCAGGGCCTGACGTCGTATGGCGATGCCCATTTCTCCCTGTTCCTGCGCAAGGTCTTCATCAAGGCCCTCGGGTACAGTGAGGACGCTCTATCCCGGCCCATTGTGGGCATAGTAAACACGTACTCGGCACTGAACCCGTGCCATGCGACGGTGCCGCAGCTCATCGATGCCGCGCGCCGCGGTGTCCAGCTGGCCGGCGGCCTGGCCGTCGACTTCCCGACCATAACCCTGCACGAGTCATTTGCCTCCCCGACGAGCATGTACCTCCGCAACCTGATGAGCATGGACACCGAGGAGATGATCCGCGCGCAGCCCCTCGACGCCGTCATCCTCATCGGTGGCTGTGACAAGACGGTCCCCGCACAGCTCATGGGTGGCATCTCGGCCAACAAGCCAATCCTTCACCTCGTCACAGGGCCCATGATGCCCGGAAGCCACAAGGGCACGAGGATCGGCGCCTGCACCGACTGCCGCGGAAACTGGGCAAAGTACCGCGCTGGAACCATGGATATCGAGGACATTTCCTCCATCAACGACGAGCTCGCGCCTACTGTGAGTCAGATGTCCAGGTTTTGTTTTTCGGATCCGAATTTTGGCCCCCAACTGACGATGCAACACCAAGGCCGGGACGTGTGGCGTCATGGGTACGGCTAGCACCATGGCCTGCATCCTCGTGGGTCTTGGCATGATGCCGTTTGGAGGGGCGACAGCCCCTGCCGTGGCAGCGTCGAGACTACGTATCGCCGAGGAGACGGGCAGGAACGCCGTCAACGCATGCAACAACCCAGACAAGCTACGCCCGCAGGCTGTGCTGTCGCGCGAGTCGTTTCTCAACGCCATCACCGTGCTCCAGGCCATCGGAGGCTCGACCAATGCCATTGTGCATCTCATGGCCATCATTGGCCGGCATCCAGCCGTTGACGGATCCATTACTCTCGACACAGTTGACGAAATCGGCCGCAAGACGCCGCTTGTCGTTGATCTCAAGCCCAGTGGTGACAACTACATGACTGACTTTCACAATTCTGGTGGGTCAGAGTCCTTTGCCCCACCCGTGCTCCAGAGACGATGCTAACATTGAAACCATGCAGGTGGCATGTTGGCCTTATTTCACGAGATCAAATCACTGCTCTACCTTGACGCCATGACCGTTACCGGCTTAACACTCGGCGAGGAGCTTGCGAGGACGCACTACACTCCTGTGCCCCGGAACCTCAGCTGCATCCAGCCCTTCTCCGACCCCCTCTACGCCAAATCGTCGCTCGTCGTGCTACGCGGAAATCTCGCCCCTGGCGGTGCCGTCATGAAGGCCAGTGCTTCCAAATACAGGCAGCTCCTGTCTCACTCTGGCCGTGCTGTCGTCTTCAACGGGTCGGCCGACATGGCCCTGCGGATCGACGACCCCAATTTAGACGTCGAAGCGGACAGTGTTCTTGTGCTGCAGAACATTGGCCCTGTGGGCAACCCCGGCATGCCCGAGGCCGGCATGATTCCCATCCCGCGGAAGTTGGCCGAGAAGGGCGTCCAGGACATTCTTAGGCTGTCAGATGGTCGTATGAGCGGCACGGCGGGGGGCACCATCTGTCTGCACATATCCCCCGAGGCGGCGGACCCGTCGTCGGTGTTGGGGATCATACGGAACGGCGACCTGATCACCTGCGATGTAGAGAAGCGCACCATTCACGTGGATCTAACGGACACTGAAATTGCCGCTCGCATCACGGAGAGGAAGGCCGCCATGTCTGCTTCGGGGAGCACAGCCCCCTGGGCGACAAGACATGAGACGAGAGGGTACAGAGGGTTGTATCTGAGGGAGGTGAATCAGGCTCAGAAGGGGGCCGACTTTGACTTTCTCACGGCGGCTGGCCCGACCTGATGTAGGCAGGGCTTGTCAAGGACGACGGTTGCCCTCTTGTCAATAGAAACACATAATGAAAATCAAGCGACACCTGATGGCCAATCGGTGTTTCAATGGAGGCATTGTGATAAAGACAGTGCCGTGTGGCCGTGTGCTGCAATGTCATTCGTATTTGTATGAGATGGAACTTGCCGGCGGGCGTAATGAGTGGAGAAGCTTGGCCCGTCGGCCACGAAGCAGTTGCTCGCTGTGAAGTACAGCTTACCCCACCCCCGCATCCGATCAAGGAGTTGGGGTAACCGAACCAGGCCGTGATGACTCTTACAGGAACAGCAATTGAAGCCATTAGAAGCTCAATATAAAAGGTGAGACGTGATTCCTCTTGCCTCGCGTTGATAGGCGTGCACTTGTAATACGATGAATGTCCGTTCCTGACTGAAGGCAACCACAGAACTAAAACCAGAAGCCAACCAGAACACACAACAGCCCACCATGGATGAGAATGAGAACCGCCGGTATCACGTCTCGGCCACGGAAGGCCGCCGTCTGGTCGAGGACATCCTCAAGGGCAACGGGGTCCCGCCAGCCAACGCCACGATCGTAGCGCGGTGCCTGGTGGCGGCAGACCTGCGCGGGGTGGACACCCACGGGATGAACCGCATCCCGTCATACATGGAGCGGATCCGGCAGGGGGTGCTGAGCGCCACGGCGACTCCCACCCTTGAGCAGGTGACCCCCGCGGTGGCGCAGGTAGACGGAGCCAACGGGTTCGGTTTCGTGGCAGCGCACATGGCCATGTCTGTGGCAGTCGAGAGCGCGCGCACGCTGGGCATCGGGATGGCGTCGGTCAAGCACTCGAACCACTTCGGCATGAGCGCGTGGGTCGTGCAGCAGGCGCTGGACGCAGGCATGATGTCCCTGGTGTTTACCAACTCGAGCCCCGCGCTCCCCGCGTGGGGCGGGCGCACCAAGCTGATGGGCGTGTCGCCGATCGCGTGCGGCGCGCCGGGCGGCACCCCGGACACCAACTTCATCCTCGACATGGCGCCGTCGGTGGCGGCCCGCGGCAAGATCTACAAGGCCAAGAGGCGGGGGGAGAAGATCCCGACGGACTGGGCGCTCGACGCCGAAGGCAAACGCACGGATGACCCCTCGGCGGCCCTCGAGGGCGTCATGATCCCCATGGGAGGGCCCAAGGGGTCGGCCCTGTCCATCATGATGGATGTCTTCTCGGGGGTGCTCTCGGGGAGCGCGTTCGCGGGTCACGTTACCAACCCGTATGATCCGTCGAAACCGGCCGACGTGGGACACTTTATCGTGGCGATCAAGCCGGATCTGTTTATGGGGCTGGATGAGTTCCGCGAGCGCATGCAGTATCTGTATGACCGGGTGGTGGGGTGTGATCGGATGGAGGGCGTCGAGAGGATCTACTTCCCTGGTGAGATTGAACAGCTCGCCCAGAGGGAGAGGGAGAAGACGGGCATTCCGCTTGTGCAGGCGGAGATTGATGCGCTGAATGAGGAGGCGAGAAGGGTTTCTGCAAAGCCGTTGGCGATCATTGAGTAGGATGCTGCTAGTACCTGAGTTAGTCATTTGGGTATGTCAATATCATTTGATGTCTTGGCGTTGAGCATCTACACGACATCTAGACGATGTTGAATATTTGAACTGACAACATCCCGCTCAGTGTCTTGAAGGAGGAAGAACGTTGCTAGAATCGAATAAATCAACAATGTATTATTCTCTGTATTAATGTGACATTGAATGCTAGAAGCCATCAAGGTTCATACTCTCATGTAGGGTAGAGCCTCTGGTACTGATCTTCTGGCCGGCGGGCGCCGACGGCGATGCCCCGCAGGACTTGCATATGCCCACAAGCGTATAAATGGCGGCGGGGTTGGGGCTTAAAGGGCAAGAGAAAAAAAAAAGCTTCATGAGAGAAGAAAAGGTTCGGGAAGGTTGAAAACAAACAATTGAGGCTCTTCAAGGTGCTCGTCGTGTGTGTCCCAATATACTCACTCTCTTGCTAAAGGAAGGAGCGAAGAGGGAAAGCGATCTGAGAAGGAAGGAACTGAGCTCGACTGATAAACCCCACCATCATCACTCAGTATTACTGTCTATCCCCATCACCATCTTCCTCTCCCGCCATCCATGGCTTCCTTCACCTTTCCCTGGCCGTCGAGCCTGCAATACCTTCCCAAGAATGTGCGCATCCTGATCGGCAGCCTCATCGGGATCAACGCCCTGATCTGGCTGGCCGTGGCCCTGCCCATCCTGGTCACGCACCCGGTGCTGACGGCCCCGGCGGCCCTGTCCTACACGCTGGGCCTCCGCCACGGCCTGGACGCCGACCACATCGCCGCCATCGACCTGACGACGCGGCGGCTGATTGCGGCCGGCCAGCGCCCCGCCTCGGTGGGCACATTCTTCTCGCTGGGCCACAGCACCGTCGTCATCATCACGTGCATCGTCGTCGCGGCCACGAGCGGCGCCCTGCGCAAGCGCTTCGACGGCTTCTCGCGCGTCGGCAACATCATCGGCACGGCCGTCAGCGCCGTCTTCCTCGTCGCGCTGAGCATCGGCAACGCCTGGGTGCTGTACCGGCTTGTGCGCCGGCTGAGGAAGGTGCTTGCCTCCAACCGCGCGAGGGACCAGGAGATTGGCGACCCGGACACTGATAACGAGAATGACGCCGCCGCTGTGGCGGGTGATCAGTTTGCTGTCGAGGGCGGGGGTGTGCTCACCAAGGTGTTTGGGAAGCTGTTCAAGGCGGTAGATCGGCCGTGGAAGCTGTATCCTCTTGGATTTGTGTTTGGGCTCGGCTTCGACACGTCCTCAGAGATTGCCATCTTGGGTATCTCGAGTCTGCAGGCTGTCAAGGGCACGAGCCTCTGGCTGATTCTCATCTTTCCCATCCTCTTTACAGGTAAGATACCCACTCTAGATATACGTCCGGGTTTGATTCTCTCAGTGGCTCAGTGTACTAACGTCCAGTTCTACAGCTGGCATGTGCCTCGTCGACACGACCGACGGCGGCCTGATGCTCTCTCTATACACGTCCAAGGTGTTTTCTCGCGACCCCGTGGCCATCCTATACTACTCGATTGTTCTCACCGGCATCACCGTCACTGTGTCGGCCTTTATCGGCATCATCCAGGTCCTATCTCTAGTGCAGAATGCTGCCGACCCCAAGGGCCCCTTTTGGGATGGCGTCGGTGCTATTGGCGACAACTTTGACATTATCGGAGGCTCCATCTGCGGTCTCTTCCTCCTCGTCGGCCTTGGCTCCGTCGTGGCATACAGGCCGTGGAGACGGTACCTCGAGCGCAGGGATGCGGCTCGCGCAGAGGCCCAAGCTGAGGCTTCACGTCAGAGCGAGAATTCACTTGCCGGGGGGACTACGAGTGATGCGAGCATCAATCCCCGACCGAGCCCGAGGCAGACGACTCCCCTGTTGGAAGATAGGCGAACGGGCGGCCAGATCTAAGGGGGGGATTGGGGAGGATTGAAATGATATCTGAGGGATTGTGCCCGTTTTTGAATAGGTGTTTGGAACGAATACACACGACTTTTATGAAGAAATCGATCACTATTGCTGCTTTGACGCGCATTCTTCCTTTGGTGCAAACTGGGTCCGGTCGCGGCTGAAACGTCCTTGGCTAAGTGTCCGTGGTCAAAGCGTCCTTATCGCACGCTTATCAGTGTCGTCACCTGTCTCGAGATTCAGTCACACGATTAAGCACGTTAACTCTGCCGCCATCATCATCAAACCATCATCTACTTAGGCTTTTGGTCCAGTATGCTCGAGGAGGGGAAGTATATACAGAGGCACCCCTCAAATTGAGGATTCCACACCAATTCCAGTTTCCACCTTTCCAAAACCGCCCGTGAAGCGAGACTACGACGACATAATAACCCAACTATTCAATTGCTGCATCCTGACCATCCGATCGATCAGACCATGGCAGCGTCGCCCGCCCCATCCATCAGCCGCCGCAGTCGGCGAAGCGCCGCATCGTCGGTCGCTTCGCTTAAGAAAGCCCGAGATGTACCCTCTCGATCGGCATCCGCATCGCCTGCCGCGGCCGACGGCGCGGCCGACGACGAAGACGAGGACGCGCCATCCATCTCCATCGACACCCTGGTGAATCACCTCCTGGCAGCGAAGCGGTCGCTGTCATCGATGGGACACGTGCTGCGCGCCAACGAAATTGCCGAGCAGGCGCGGGCGTGGCACGAGGAGACGTGCGTGCTGGCGGCGCAGACGGGCTTCATCCGCGGGTCCGTGCTCGACCAGGCGGCCATTCTGGTGCGGCTGCGCGACGAGCTCCAGTCGACGTACGACTGGGGCAAGAGGGACTTTAAGAAGCTCGTCAGGGCCATGGACGAGTCGGACGGCGCGCTCGAGAGGACCATGGGGATGCTGAGGGGGACCAAGGTCCAGAGGGGGCTGCGGCCCGAGGGCGAGGGGGATCAGAAGAGTCTGCTGGATTTCGTGGATGAGGAGAGTGTACATGGGCTACGGGAGGCCATGAAGAAGAGCATTGAAGAGTTGCAGGTCAGTATTCTTACCTATTATCCTACACCAGGACAAGCCCAAGTTCCCATTTCCTATCCTACACCAAGACAAGCCCAAGGGACTTTGCGACTTACACGTGTTTTGTCTTGCAGGGCATCCAGCAATCATTCGACAGCGACCTACTGCGATTCGACACGGACATTCGAAACCTCAAAAAGACACTCTCCGACGCACCGACGCTGACCGAGGACGAGGACGTGGCCCTCTCTGCGACCATGGCCGACCGACTCGAGACGGTGATTGACCACTCGTCCAACATGGCACAGCTGCTGGCGTCGCTAACGACGCACTTCGACATGTGTGTGACGGCGATACGCACGACAGAGGGCGCGGCAGCAGTGGCGCGGCGCAAGGCAGCCGAAGCGACGCAGCAGTCGCAAGAGACGGATGCGGACGGCGGTGGCGGCGACGGCGGGGTGTCCATCTCGGGGGTGATCGCGGAGCAAGAGTCGAACCTGTCGGACCTGGAGCCCAAGACGGCGGCGGACCGCGCCGAGATGCTCAAGGTGGTTGTGCAGGACGCAGCCGAGGTGGGCGACGTGGTGCAGGACCTGCAGGACCGGCTGGGGGCCATGGAGGCCGAGGCGGAGGTGCTCCGGGGACAGACGGGGCGGGCGCACGCGTCGTACGCGGGCGTGCTGGATGCATGCACGGCTCTCGGCGACGTGGGCGACCGGCTGCCCGCGTATGTGGCCGCGGCGGACGACTTCCGCCAGCGCTGGGAGCTCGAGAAGGAGGCGGTGCACGGCCGGCTGCGCGAGATGGTTGACCTGTCGGTCTTTTATGAGCGCTACGCGGGCGCGTACGACAGCCTGGTGCTCGAGGTGGAACGGCGGAGGGGCGTGGATGACCGCGTGGCCGCGACGTGGCGAAAGGCCCAGGAGGCGGTTGATAAGATGATGAGGGCGGATCAGGCGGCAAGAGAGGCCTTTCGGAATGATGTAGGGGAGTTTCTACCCACTGATCTGTGGGATGATATGCAGGGGCCGGCGAGGACGTACAAGGTTGTTGCTGAGAGCGGGGGGGATGAGGGTCAAGAGGAGGTGAAAGAGCAGTGATACAGACATGTGCTCGCCTTTTGTTAAGATTCTTGTGTTTTTGTTTTCGGGTCACTCTGGGGTATGGTATGGGTGTGGGACTGGCTCTTTGCTGTTCTTTGCTTTGCTTTTCTCTGCTTCGCTTTTCTCTGCTTTGCTTTGCTTTGCTGGGGTATTGTCTGGTGTTCGCGTTCACGTTTTGTTTTGTTCTTGTCATGTTATTGTCAGGCGTGTTTGGAATAGGCCTTGGGCGTCAACTTGGGAATAGCAACTGTATGTGCTGTACTGTACTAAAGAATGAATATACTGGTCTGGTCTTGTTCTCTTTGGGTTTGTTCGGTCTTGGTCTTGTTCGGCTGGATATGTGCTTGGACATGCTGGGCCGTGGTGTCGAGTAAGAGCGTGTCACTTGTTGATGGTATGGGCATGTGAAGTTCAGCCTGGACAGTGGAGGGCAGTGGCATGGGCATATCAAGTTGTTTTGACCTGCCATCTCAGCCTGCTTTCACTTTCTTCTTCCTCATCACCACTCGCCATGACTTTGTTCAGGTACACTCCCCATCAACCCATCAACCCATCGACCCATCAACCCATATCTGGGATATGCATAGTTTATTCATGATGTATCCCTGATCGGAGAATCCCATCTATTCTTCATTCATGATGGCCATCTGGCCCGACCTTGAGTAAGGATCACCCCCCATCAGTCCATCCTTGAGGCATGAGTCCCAGAGATGGGTTACCATCGTTTCTTCATGATGTATTCCTCTTTCAGATGTTCCCAACTCTTCTTCATTATTCCCATTTGCCCCTGCTCTGTTCAAGAACAATCCTCCTCTCCATCTCTAGGTTGTTGATTACAACTCATCCTGAGATCTCTCCAGGGGTACGTGTCTGCAGACACCGTCCAGCAGAGTCAAGCAGGACTCGTCTCATGACGATGGCGATGTGATGGTTGCCCTCCACCAAAGGGCAGGGTAAGAACAGTCTTCTCCAGAGAGTTACTGGGCTTCAAAGCCGCTTGATATACATGTATACTGACGCTGCTGCAGGCAGACCCTGGGTTCTCGACGCATCCAGTGATACGAACACTAGTCACAAGGGAAATAAAACACCGAGGAATGTGGAAGCTCTCGAAGCTTGGGAGGCTCACGGAGTCCGAGTGCAATGGGCCTCTACCCCCAGGAGCTCCAAAACAAGAGCCAGCAGTTCCCGATCAAGCTGCTGGGGTGCCTGTCAGCTGGAGGCGAGGGCACGTCACATTATACGTTGGAGCCGAGTACGTGTACACAAGCCCACCAATGACTGTGGGAGTACCCTCCCATGCCAAATGTCACCTTGTTGCTAACTGTAAGAGCCAGTTCTCGAGGGGAGACAGAATCTTGCCCAAATTGCCGGGGTGTCATTTCGACGACGGCGACAATCTGCATAGGCGAGACAGTCACCGAAGTTCATATTCGGAAATGCCGTTGTCTTCTGAGTACGTATGCTGCCGCCTAATAAATATCATCAAATACTAACAACTGCAAGGGCTTAGATGTGCCACTGCGCTGAGGTCCGTGGTCTGGTCAAGGCTTTTCCATTAGCGGGCTGTATGTGCTTTGGCGTGGGCACAGGAGAGGCTTGAAGCCCGTTCAATCACGTCAATGAAGGAGGTCATAGCCAGTGGCCATGTGCTGAAGACACAAGCCTTTATGACCCCTTTATATCATCTTCTTCCCAGGAGATACCTCCGTGTTTTCCCAGTGGGATACATCCCTTGTGGGCTATGTCACAGCCTCTTGCACGTTTCCTCGTGGAGCTTTATCCGTGCTCGGGCATCGACGGCCCTTCAGAATACTTCAAGACCTGGACAGGCCCTGGCTTCGACGGCCATTCAAAATACGTCGAGGCTTGGGCAGGCCTGGCGACGCGGCGTTTCCAACGACGTACATCAGCATCAGCAGGAGCATAGTTACCTCCAGCATTGCAACAAAACACCAAAGGGCCGGGGAGAGGAAGTTTCTCTATCCCTTGGAAGGGGTCAGTGAACACGAGTGGATCAAGAAGGATCAGGGAGGGGGGACATTTACACAACGACATGGCAAAGACATTGACGGAAAAGGAAGCGTCATGGAGGGACAAGGTCAAGATGGATGGATGTATTGTGGCTGCCAAGTGGGAAGGAGGCCAGAAAAGCGGAGAAGAGACGATGCTGTCGAAGATGTGCCGATGAGCCTCAAGGCTTCAGCCGTATGTAAGCAGCTAACACGCGACCTGGCTATCGCGCTCTCGTGTAGCCAAAAGCGCGTTCACCTTACCCAAGCGCCTGGTAGATGAGTCTCCAGAGGAATGGGCGCTTTGGCACCAACGATGTTTGCTAGACAAGGGCTTGTCAAGGCGACGCGCTCACTTCTAGCCGGAGGAATACAGCGATTACCTCGAACAAAGACAAAGAATAAAGACATGGCAGTATGAAGAGGCGTTTGTGCCACGATCTAAATTGATTGATACCAACACAAGTGGAACGATGGGCGTTTCGATAGCACTACACTACTACTTTTCCAAAGCCAAAGGCGCTCACTTTTATTCCGTCTACTTCTGCTTCTACTACCTTTGTTAGTATAGAAAGAACCCAACAGAATTCAGTCTTGTTCCAACGCCATTGTAATTTCTTCCAGTGGAGTCAGTGGATATCTATGCTACATGTATTTTCCCCAGACCACGCAAGTACTCAATGCAAGGCCATGCCATGCTTCATGCTTCATGATCATCATGTACTTACAGATAAAGGCCAACTCCTCGGACAATAAACCTCAACCATCAAACTCTCTGACCAAGGAATACACCTCCTCCATCTCCTCGGACCGGGCCAACAGCCAACAATGCAATAGAATGGCGACTTGCAACGGTATCGCATCGTTTCGATACCAATTCCCCGTTTAAGAAGGACTCTCTACTTGACTTGTCTTGGCCGCGCACGCCATCGCCCGATTCGTCATCTCCACGACTGCCGATTGGCTGCAGCCCCGCGTCGCGATAGCATGGCCCGGCATGGCCCTAGCAATTCATCATCATCTCCAACTCGTATGAGACCAGGGGGGGGGGGGGTCTCTC
>FYEU01000312.1:1057791-1166373 GCA_900188575.1 Geosmithia putterillii | reverse complement strand
GGGGGGGGGGGGGCAGAAAGGAAAAGATTAGGTTTGGAAACAGTCTTGGTATCAGCGACAGGCGCCGACTTGGCGACGCTTTCGACTTGACCTCGTGGGTAGGAATAGGATTACAGCTAGGTAATGGGAATAAACAATGCGCAGTGCTGAGGCTTGGCGCAGTGCTAAGGCTCTAAGGCTCTGCTAGCGAGGAAAAGTCATCAGTCTGTACGGAGTACTCAGTATGAGCAGAGATTGGATCTCGGCTATAAAGGCCTGGGAATCGCCAATTGACTGCTGAAAAGGCTGAAAAGGCGGAAAATCAATGACTCTCGGGGCTGCCAGCTGCCGGCAAATGTCCAATCGGCTGGATCGCCCCCGTTAGCGCCGCCATAGCTCAGGTAGAGCCCCCGGTAAACCACGACGGCTGACCAATCAGAGCTCGCAATGAGCCCCTTGGCCCGCTGAAGCCCTACTAATGCCAGCTGCACAGCTGAGACTGGGAGCAGCCCGCCCCGGCGACGGCAGCAGCTATGACGGTGGTACGCGTACTTGCTGTCTTAATCGCGTTGTTTATTCCGCCAAGAGCATGGGAATTTGTGAGTGCATGCATTGTTACGAGGGCGAGTGCAGGGCGAGTGCAGGCGAGTGCAGCCCGAGTGCAGGATACGAATGCAAGCATACGAGTCCTCCTCTATATTGCTCTTCAATTATGAGATATTCTAGTGAAGCATTGAGTCCCCAAATATGCCGTAGTAAAAGCCGGCATGGGTATTCCCGTGTGTAGGTTCGTAATGACGACATGATCGCTCCTTCCTGTGCGACCGTGTTACTGCGTACCTCGTCGCAAACGGCAAGTGCCACCGTCCGTCAGCCTCGTTGCCGCATCCGGAAACCGCCACCCACAACTCCATCAACATCCTGCTCACCACCAAGTCGTCGGGATGTGATGGCTTCGTCTGGCAGTCCAAATACGGATTTGACACACAGACTCAGAGAAAAGCTAAGTATGGCAGGAGCAACGGTTGACAAGCAGCTCCTCCAGCACCGCCGCCACTTTCGCTGGTGACGCCCTCACATCAGCACTTGCATCGTTTTGTGTGTGTGCCCCCCAGCCATCATCCATCATTCTTGAGCAAGCATCATTCATCACCATGGAAGACCCTCCAGAGAGCAGTCCCGTCAGCTTTTCCCCAGACAAGACTGGAGTGCAGCCCGCCACCGCCGGCAGTCAGTTGCTCACCTTACCAGAGACGAACACACCCGCCAGGGACAACCAAGAGGCCACCAGTGACTGCAATAGTGCCCATGACAATGACGACGACGACAGCAACTTCAGCTAGGACCCGGGCAGCGGCAACGAAATCATGAGCACCAGGGACACCACGAGCAGTAGCGATAGCGGCAACCGTGTCGTCAGAATCGACGGCACCGGCGGCGGCATGAGGTTCACCAGGGCCAGAGATGAACGTGACACCGACGACAACAGAAACACCAGCAGAAGCAGCGGCAGCGGCAGCGGCAGCGGCAGCACCACTGAAGACGACATGCCTGTCATCAGAATCGACGGCACTGGCGGCGCCATCAGGATCATCGAGGTCAACAACAAGATCAGCAAGGTCATCGAGGCCGACGCCATCCGTGGCATCGACAACAGCACCGTCAGAGACAACGACACCAGCCAAGATACCACAGTCCCCCCCGAACCAGCCCCTTCGCTCAACCGTCTCCCTCAGGTGGTCCGGCGCATGATCTAGGAACGAGCACTAGAACCCGTTGTCTTGCTGAGGGTGCACGGCTTCGACGGCTGGCCAGGCACCTCAAACCCACATCCGGCCAACTTCCCCATTCTTTCCGAGTGCCTCCGCGGCCGCACATCGTGGTCCATGATGCGGACGTGCAGCGAGAGCCGCAGCGTGTGCCAGCAGGAGGGCGTCACGGTGGCAGTGTACATTGGTTTGTGGATGGAGGGCCGTCGGGCCATGAGGCGTATGAACGTTGTGTTTCGCAACCTCGTCGCCTACATTGTCCTCGACCACACACTGTGGCCGCCCTACAACCGCGCCAGCAACCGCCGCAACTCTTTCGATGGCGCGGCCTGCCTGCTGAGCCTGTTCCCCCTCCTGCAAGGCATCGTCGCCCTCAACCTGCCTCTCCGTCGCCGCTGCCAAGATGACCATCCCATCACCGGCAAGAGTGTCTCCGTCCCGGCCGTGGTAGGCCCCGCCAACTGGGACATGGTAGTCGGGGCCATCAAGCTCAGCGCCGACCACCGCCTGCGCAACCCCAAATGTCGTCCTTGGACAGGACAAGTCCCTCAGGGCGCCGCGCGCGACCTCTTCCCCGAGGCCATACACATGCACCTCGCAGACCCCTTCCTTACTGAAGTCCCACAAGCCCAAGACCTCTTCCGCCGCCGCTGCTAGGCCCTCCTCGACGACGAAGACGCCCCCACCACGGGCACGCCCTGGCACATGATGCTCGTCGACGCAGGCGTCTGGTGCTATGTTCCCGAGAAGGACAATGTCCCCACCACGGTGACTCCCCCGGGAACGTACAACGTGCACGATCATCGCTACGGATACACCAGGGTTGTCAACACGGGGTGGCGCAGGGCCAACTTCATCTGGTACTGGGACATATCGTAGTCAACAACATCAAGGCATTGTGTATTGTGTAGCACGTATTCTCAAACGAACAGACATTAACGTCCATGTATTCTTCACCTGCCTCTTTCTCCTTTACATACAAATACAAACACGTTGCATCAAACATTCACTCCACGGTATTCTGCCTCCGGCGGCCCTGCCGGGAGCTCTCCTCGCTTCGCTCGCTTGTTGACCACGTAACGTACCACCCTGTATCCACGTCCATACAGAGATACTTCAAACCACCAAGACAAAGTGTAAATACTACAAAGCTAGCAATTACAATGTACCCATTTATGACATACTCCGCTACTTAGTATTTGGATTCTGCCTCCGGCAGCCCTGCCGGGAGCTCTTCTCGCTACGCTCGCCTGTGTAATAGGAACAAAGAATACTACATGTACATCACTGCAACTTTACACCAGAATGACCAAGTTGCAAGATGTCGTGAGATTGACTCTGGAGTACTAGTATACTATCTACTCTACCTACGCTTGTTTTTTTCTTGTTTGTTTTGTAAATTTCATGCTTTTTTTCATGACCTGATCCTGAGAGTTGAATCCCCTCCATTTTCCTCTTTTCAAATCGACCCTAGGAGTTGAATCCCATCCGCACTTTTGTTTTCTCAAGCTATCCATCATCCTGGGTGATCTGCCACAGCAAATGCAGATTCATCCATCCATCAATTTCCCTATTGTATGTCCATTGGCCATGTGGCCAGAGAGTACGGGAATTTCTCAGCTCTAAAAAAAAAACGAACGCAAACCAGGCTGAAGAACAAAGAAAACTACCTAGTTGAAGAAACCAGTCTGAAGAACACCAATCTGAAAAAAACAAAGCAAAACCAGTCAAAGAACAACGTAAACTGTGCACTGAGTCCACTTGTTGACACTGGTGACATTGGCTACAATCCAGCTTGGACTGGCTCGCCTATATGCCTGCTCTACTGCAGGACAATGTCCTTGAGAGTCCCCTCGGCCCAGTCACGCAGATCGCTAAAGAACTTCAGACGAGAGTCGGGCTCGATGACGAGACTGTCGCGGAGAGCAAAGAAAATGTGCCGAGCAGCCATTCCCTCCTTGATGACACGCTTGATACCGGCGGATGAGTGCATCAGGGCCTACACATGGCCAGTCAGTCTATCTTCTGCAATGAATTACCCTTCACCAGGAACATACCGTGTAATACGCCTCGCTGCAGGCCATGTACTCAGCCATCTTGTCAGGGCCATCGCCGTCACCCCAGCGCGCAACACTAGGCCGACCCTGATAGTCGATGAGCAGGTCTGCCGTCGTGATCATGCGCGTGTCGGCAAAGATGGCCGGCACAACGCTGGCCTCCTCCCAGTCGAAGACGGACGTGATACGCGGGAGGTCGTTTTCGCCCCTGACAAATGTCATGTTGTGCATCCCAAAGTCACCGTGGTTGAGCACAAGGCGGTACAGATGGGTATGATCATTCTTGTCCTCCGGGTCGAAGCCGGGGAGCGCGTAGGGCGCGAGGCGCAGGAGTGTAGAGTGAGCGCTCTGAAGGATGTCCTCGCGGGGAGAGCGGGGGGGAGCGCGGCGCACGCCACCGTGATGGATGGTCATGACATCGTTGATCTTGGCGACCAGAAATGCTTGGCAGAAGTCCCGATCCTGCACTCCAGAGTAGAACCCGGTGGGCTGGGCAGCCCTGAACCCTCGCTTCAGCACCTAGTCGGCAGCGAGGGTCAAGGGGACCTTGGTCTCGAAGAGACAGGCGGCTGTCTGAGCGGCCTGGCGGAGGAGGTAGTTCTGAGGGAATGGTCAGTGTGTCTGTATATCAAGTATATTGTGTGCGGATGTCTCTGGATGTTTTTCTTTTTTCTTTTTTCTTCTTTTTTTTTGTTTTTGCTTTGATCAGGAGAGGATGGAGATTTGAATAGCTTCCTGCATGTTGACTTACCCTCTGCGTGACGTTCATCTTACGCCAGTCGCCGTAGCGACACGGCTGGCCCTCGGCCTTTTCGAAAACGAAGAGCTGACGACCGAGGTATTCATCCTCGTCATCCCGCCTCGGAGCGCGGTGGATCAGGAGGCTGGTCCTCAGAGGGCCCGGGAACCAGCGAGTGGACTCGAGGACGAGACGCTCGAAATGTCCGGCCTCAAGCTGAGTGGGGTGCCACTCCGGGTCATTGTTGATATCCCGGCGCGAGATGCGAGCAAGCACCTTTCTGTTGTCGTCAAGAGTAAGGGTAAACCCCTATAGGCCGTCAGCCAGTCCGTTCAGACATCTTCAAGCGAGGTGAAAGGCAACGCGTCCGGAACAGACGAAAGGCGGAGCAGAGAGCAGAGAGGGCAGAAGGGGAAGCATGGAGAAAGGGGGAATGAGTAGAAGGCAAGGATCCTTACGAAATTGTGTGCACCAAACCCAACACTGGGGATGTCCGCGATGGTTATGTCGAGAAGCTCTTCGACCTCGTGAAGAAGCGGTTCCACGTCAAATGTGAACGGGTTGTCATTAGAAAGGAGACGTTCAAAGAGGTCAGTCCCATCCCAGTCAGAGCCGTCATCCTCGAGCGGCCAAGGGTCCTCAATGAGGCCCCCCATGGCGATACCCTCGTCGATCATGGTGTTCTGCCCCCCGGGGACGTGAGGGGCGTTGTTGTTGTCCTCCCCAGGGACGTCCATAGCAATCTGCTCCATGGTGTCATCAGGAGTAAACTGCACCTCGGAGTCATCCGTGGTGATCTGCTCCTCGGGGAAGTGAGGACTGTTCTGGACCTCGGGCGGGCTGGGAAGCGTCACATCCATGGGGCCCGGGGAGAGTTGACCTTCAGAGGCCATTGTTAAAGAATGAGTGCTAGGAAGAGTGAAAGATGAGAAAGGAGGGAATACACACACACACACCCAGCTGAAAGGGTGTTGCTGTTGTTATTGCTCTGTGTGTGAGGGGGAAAGAAGGAAGAGAGAGAATAAATACAAGGGGGAGATGGAGGCAGATCAGTCACACGATCAGCCAGAGTTTTTTTCCTTAACAATTAAAAAAACAGCTTGCGAGTGGCAGCTCTTCGATCAAGGTCTTGGCTCGTGAATCAAATAGGAGTGTCAAGGCCTGGGTATGGCTGCTGGGCAGCGATGACTTCCCTACGATGGCTGGTTTATATCACTGCCAGGGGCGAGGAGGGTGTCACGCGGGTGTTTCTACTGTTTATACAGGCTACTGATTGCACGTGCGGGTGGTTTTTGGCAGTGGTAGTAGAGAAAAGTGTGGCTTGGTGGGTGATTCCCATGGCAGAGGAGTGATTGTGAGCTGCCATGGTGGTATGGGGAGAGTGTGTAGAAGAGCAGAGTGCCATTGTTGACATTGTGATGTTGCCTCGTACGAGATGGCATCGACACTGGAGTCATGTTAGTCGTCTCTTTGCTCTTACATGGCATTGCGAGTATCAACTGGGTACTGCTGGTAATGCTAGTATTCGTAGTTGGCATGGTCTGGTCCTTGCCTTGCTTGGGGTCAAAGTGAGGGGAGGGATGTCACGAACAGCAGGCAACATGGCAATGGCGTTGGTGTTGCGTTGCAGTTGCCAGGGCAAACCACCACGAACACACGGCACAATAAGAAATAATACAACAGGCACGAGTACGAGAGCACCAGAAGCAATATAAAGAGAAATGCCTGATTCCAATAACAATGCTGGCATAGGCGTACGAGATGTATGAGTATTCTTCCTGCCCTAGGGGGTAGTACCTGCACTCACACAGCCTCACACAGCCTATTCGTAGAGTGTAGCATCATTGTGTGCCATCCGGGGACCATCCGGTGCCTTGGCGTCTGCCTCTGCCTCTTTGTCCAATACCATTCGAACTGGACCTTGCCTACGGCTACAAGCCACCGTCGTGTTACCATTCATGCCAGACATTTCGTCTTTGCCTGCAGGTCATTTGAGCCTGCCTTGCGAGAGCACTCGTACGATCAATCTTACTGGCCAGGCAATACCGGCCAACCAACACCGGCGAGGCCTCTTAACTGGTCGTTGGCATTGGCGAGTATTAATACTCGTACCAAGTAATACAAACGGCTACCAAGTGATAACGCCAATCCAGGATATTATCAATCATTGTGCGCACTGACCACTGACCAGAGAGCTAGGCCAGACTCGGGAGTTGAGTTTCGTGCCGAGTCTCGCCGTACTCGTCGTGGCTGTCGTTGTACTCGTAACTCGTATGGGCTCGTAGACGCAGGAGCGGATCGCCGTGGCTTATTGGTAGGGGCGAGGCTGGCGTCAGCTGCTGCTCCGATGTCGTCTCTGACGGGGAGAGCATGGGCCGTGCAGCGGAGGGAGCGTAATACCCCGTAAGTACTCCGTAGACTGTCGAGTATGGAGTATGGAGTCATGGGGGGATGGGACTATTGTTTGGTATGCCAGGACACGCATTGAGGATGAACAGCCATGCTTTGGATGTATGCTCTGCTCTCTCTGGCCACATTGCGTTGCACTCGTGCAGAGAGGTTGGAGGTGCTGGCATGATGCCCTCCCTCTCCACAGAGTATGATGAGGGGCAGACTTCTCCACTGCCTCTCCAAGCCATGATCAATAATACGTTGCAGTGATATTATCACAGGTACGGATACTCGGTACAGAGTACGGAGCATCCGTCCAAGAGTGCTCCGTATGCAGATGCAGAAATACCATGCAGACCATCACCATGCTGACTGCAGGTCATCAAGGTCAACCGAGTGGTCAACCGAGTGGTCAACCGACGACCGTTGCCGGAAATACGCTCGGTGGAAATGGCCAATGGCCTGGCCCGTGGCCCGTGGTCCATGGGATAGTCGGCCAATGTCAAGAGACCAAAGGCGGCCAGCCAACGGGAGGTTTGGAGTCGGACAGTCCAGAGCAGGGCGACCATCTGCGACAGCCAACAGACCAAGGCATAGAGGGCCAGTGCACGCATACGCACACGCAGCTCGGCCCCATCACTCCGCACACGCACAAGGAACTTTTACGTAGCTCGTTTGACACAGGACGATCTGCCGCTCCACTCTACCAGACTCGGTACTCGTGGGCCTGGGCAATCATCAGAGAGGCACGCGACGATGAGCTTCAACGCGGGCTAAGCTGGCTGGTAAGCTGGCTGGCCCAGTCACAGCAACGAGGGCAATCTAAGCTTTCGGTGGCGAAGAAAAGGAAGATTCTTTCGAGGGGCCGGGCGGGCGGGCGGCGGGAACCGGAATGGCGGGGGCGAGGCGAGTCAAGGTGAGGATAACGCTAGGAGAAGGAAAAAAAAAATCAGCATCAGCATATAATCAGAATCAGAATGAGTGTAATGGCCGTTACGAATAGTACGGAGTACGGAGTAGTTGGATCGATAAAGATACAAGGTAATACGAGTACTCCGTAGATAGTAGTACGCGGTACGAGACAATGTCACGATGATATGCGTAAGAAGAATACGGGTAGAAGGAGGAAAGAAGGCGCCAAGGAGCTGTGATTGGTGGCAATTGGTCCACTGGCAACTGCCCTGAAAGGAAAAAAAAACTGCAGCGGTGGTGGCCGACGGTAGACGGCAGGTGTCAGTGTGCCGTGCCTTCCTCCAAGTCCGTTGTGTGCCTTTCCTTTCTTGTGGACTGTGGCCTTGTGGCCTTGCAAAGACTGCCACTGCCTTGCGAGGACCAAGGACTGGCCCTGTGGCCTTGGACGCGCCGACGCTCAAGAGTCAAGTCATTGGCTGTCGGCAGACGGAAACACGCACTAGTCCTGAAATAGGAGGCGGTAATTATGCCGGCCTCTTGGATTCTTGGCGGTGGGTCGGGAAAACGGGCCAAAATGGAAAATTGGAAGAATCGAAGAAGATTCGTGCAGGAGGCTTGCAGGCTTGCAGAGGCGTTGGTGCGGAGGCATGGTGGCGTTGACGCCATCTCGAAGTATTGAGGAAATCTATTGTTTGATATTCAACGTTGAATGTTTCTCCAATAGTACAGGCATTGTGCTGGAGATATTGCTACGTTGCCGTTGCTGTTGCCACCATCATCATCACGCGTTGATTCAATCTGCAGATAGACCCAAGTATTGACCGAGGACGAGTAGTAATCCTGCTTACTGGTACTACGGATATACAAGCGGTCCTAAAACTCTGTTAGCGCCACAGTCACGGCACTGACCAGTGCTTGACCACTGCAGACTCCAACGCCCATGCTGGTGATGCTGTCCCATGGCCCATGGCCCTCTGACAGTGCAGTGTGTGATGCAGAGCACCCACAGACTCGAGACTCGAGACAGACTCGACCCCCTGTCGTACTCGCAAAGGGCCCGTACGGCAGCGAGTATCAAACGCTGCAATATCGACTGCCCGTGGGCTGTTCGCATGGGTTGTTCCCCCGGTCCCCTACAACGTCGTAGCAGGAACCCCGGTCGCCAGCCCGGCAGCCGTCAGGACCACCATGCAGAGCAGGGCGATTGGACGACTAACCAGCGTGAGCACCCAGTGACCACCAGGTAGCTAGCACAGTCCACGTCTCCGCAGGCCCAGAAGGGATGCAGAAGCCGGTTGTATTGGAGCATTGGGTCCAGGTTTTGCAGGTCTACTGCCTGGATGGGAGGCGCACAGAGCACCCGGGCCACCTGGGCCAAACCCAATCCGATGCACGGGCCGGGGGGACCGACAAGATTGTCAAGACACCAGCAACCTCCCCAGGCCGAGAGCCAAAGGCCATGAATCGCTGCGCAAAGACTCCCGGCGGATGGCGTTTTCGCCAACGGGCCCGGCCGATGACACATTTTTTCCACAATTTTTTTCCTGTCCGTGGCAAGCTTTAGCCTTTAACTCTTTGACCCATGGCGAATCCATAGACAAACGCTGCTACGCTGCTGCGAGAACAAAAGAAGTTGCTCTCGCCTTCAAGAGCCGGTGCCCCTCTCTCGTTCTTTCCTCTTTAGCAGGCGCAACACCTCCTCATCGTGCCTTCCTCATCTGGCCGTCACATCCAACACCGACCGTCACGACTCTTCTTTTCACCTCTTATCCTTTTCTTTACCTTGCTTCTAATGCTCGACAACAACCTCTCTAATTAACACACACACACGCATACAGTCGCGACAGCTGCAAAAAAAAAAAAACTCACAATCAGTATGGACGCCGAAAAGACGGCGCCCATCAGCGGCGACAAGCCCGTCTCCGACGGCACCGGCAGCAACAACACCAGCGATGTCGAGACAGGCTCCCAGACTATGGAGCGCACACTCAGCAGCCGTCACCTGCAGTTCATCGCCATTGGTGGCACCATCGGCACCGGTCTCTTCCTCGGTACCGGATCCGCCCTGCAGACGGCCGGCCCCGTCTCCCTCCTCATCGCCTTCATCTTCATCGGCGCCGTCGTCTTCTCCGTCATGGTCTCGCTCGGCGAGATGGCCGCCTACATGCCTGTCCCTGGTGCCTTTGCCGCCTACGCCACCCGCTTCGTCGACCCCACCCTCGGCTTCGCCATGGGCTGGATCTACTGGTTCAGCTGGGCGCTGACGTTTGCCGTCGAGCTGACGGCTGCCGGCATCATCATCCAGTACTGGAACGAGTCGCTGAGCGTCGGCATCTGGATCGCCGTCTTCTGGTTCATCTTCACCGCCCTCAACTACATGCCCGTCAAGTGGTTTGGCGAGTTTGAGATGTGGTTCTCCAGCATCAAGGTCATCACCATCGTCGGCTTCATCATCTTCTCCATCTGCGTCAACGCCGGCGTCGGCAAGGGCGACTACATTGGCTTCAAGAACTGGGTCGACCCCGGTGCCTTTGCTCCCTACATGACCACGGGCGCCACGGGCAAGTTTGTCGGCTTCTGGTCCGTCCTCGTCACCGCCGGCTTCTCCTACCAGGGCACCGAGCTCGTCGGCATCGGCGCCGGCGAGACGGCCAACCCGCGCAAGAGCATCCCCTCGGCCATCCGCGGCGCCTTCTGGGGCATCTTCAGCCTCTTCATCGCCACCGTCTTCTTCCTCGGTCTCAACATCCCCTACACCAACCCCCAACTCAGCAGCGAGTCCCAGGACGCCTCGGCCTCGCCCCTCGTCATCGTCGCCAACCTCGCCGGCGTCAAGGTGCTGCCGTCCATCATCAACGTCGTCCTGCTGACCGCCGTCCTGACGGCCGCCAACTCCAACGTCTACTCGTCCAGCCGCATCATCGTCGCCCTCGCCAACTCGGGCCACGCGCCCCGCATCCTCGCCCGCACCAACCGCATCGGCACCCCCTACTTTGCCGTCGCCATCTGCTCCCTCTGCGGCTTCCTCGGCTTCCTCAACCTCAGCTCGAGCGGCACCGTCGTCTTCAACTGGCTGCTCAACATTGTCTCCATTGCCGGCTTCATCTCGTGGTCCCTCATTGCCGTCTGCCACCTGCGCTTCATGAAGGTGCTCAAGGCCAGGGGCATCTCCCGCGACACGCTCGCCTACAAGGCCCCGCTGCAGCCCTACCTGTCGTACTTTGGCCTCTTCTTCAACGTCCTCATCGTCCTCACCAACGGCTTCACCGTCTTCATGGACTGGAACACGAGCGACTTCTTTGCCGCCTACATCAGCGTCATCCTCTTTGTCGTCCTGTACGTGGGCCACAAGCTCATCTTTAGGAGAAAGGTGATTCCCCTGGCCGAGGTGGATATCGACACGGATCATGCGACGTACTAGGTTATGAGGGAGGGCTTCTTTTAGAGTTGATGTATATTGGATGTTTGGCGGGGATTTGATACGGTTCACTGGTCATGTGATGCATGTGGTCTGGTTTCTTCTTGGTTGTTTTATAGCATAGCGTTTAGAGTGAGGTTTGCTTATTCACTGTTATTTACATCTATTATTTACATCTATTACTTATATTTCATGATCCACATCCGATTGTCTACTGCGTTGTATGTGTTCCATTTATCGTCCTTGTCATTGTTGGTACAGAGTAGAAGCGCGAGCGAGCGCAGCGAGGACAGCCCCCGGCAGGGCCGCCGGAGGCATAACGGGGGCTATGTGTGGCTGGTTGAGTGTATAGTCATGTGTAGATTGACGACTTGCGACCGGGGAGAGGCTAGGAAGTTGAGGAAGTCGGAAGTATGACGGGTTGTTTGGGTGGTGTTGGATGTTGGATGTTGGATGTTGTTGGATGCTGTTCCCGTCTCTAGGTTATCTTGATCTCTAGAATGGGATTGGACATGCGATTGAGCATGGGGAAGCGAGCGAAGGGACAGCCTCTGAAAGCCTGGAAGGCGCTTGGAGGCATAACAAGGGACTTGCGCTTGTCAGGGCCATTGGTCTTCATTTGCAGAGTTGTTGATTGGGATCTTCAATGTCTCGAATGTTGCAGCTTTGTCAATGGATTGGATAGCTATTGAAAGGTGCGATTGAACATGGTAGAAACGAGCGGAGCGAGAAGAGCTCCCGGCAGGGCCGCCGGAGGCGAAATGCTCGGGACTGTGCATTTAGTATTACTTCTTCTTAGATGTCTATAATAGCGGTTAGAAGATATAATTAAGTGTCTAGAAGCGAGCGAAGCGAGGAGAGCTCCCGGCAGGGCCGCCGGAGGCAAAATACTCGGGAGTATTATGTACCGAGTGTGCTTCGGGGATGGGATGCACCGAGAGAATGTGACCTGAAGACGGAGTAGAGCCAATTGATCTGGATGTATTGGCGGCCTGCGAGTGGTCGCAGTCCCGGTAGACTCCGAAGGCGCTCACAAGACGTGGAGCAGGACGGAGTATTAGTACTCGGTAGTCTGCGCGTAATGGATGGAGTTGGCCAATACGACGATGGAGAGTAATGGTTAACGGGGGCGAGTGCATGTATTATAACTGGAGATGAATTACAAGTAGCTGCTCGTACTATTACTCTGTAATATTAATACTAGTACGGAGTGGTATTCGAGAGGTACTGGCGCAGAGTCTAATACCACCAGTACATGGATGGTCCCCTTGCCCTGAGCTGGCTGGCCTTTCACATGCAAATACGACGGAGAGGAAAGAGGACGACGAGCAGATGCTTTTGTTGAGGACGCGCGACGGCTTGGCGGTGAAGCTAGTTCCAGATTAGGAAAGGACATGGACAGCTCCACGAGTAAGCGGGAGCCGCCATACAAGGCCATGTCTCCGAGACGTTTTGTCTCTACAGAGTGCTCTGAGCGAGGAAGCGAAATGGACGAGTACAGAATGGAAAAGAAGGACGGCAGAGATGACATGGGGGGTCCCTTTTCAATTTCAATCTCCTCCGTAATACAATGCCATGTTTGCTCTCCTGCGTTGCCATCCCGCGCTGCCATCCCGCGCTGCCATGCCACGTCAGTCCTGTCCGTTGACCATGTGCGGCTGGGTGCGAGCCAATGAGGGATGTATACGGTCAATGACGTGATGGACGACGGGGGACGAACTCGCACACACGCAGTAATGTGCTTCGTACAGATATCAAGATGGCGCACACACACAGGCTGGGAGTACTCAATTGGAGCCTCAATGCCTCGTCAATCCAAACAGATGGCTCGTATACCTCTCGTGGTTTTACCCCCATTGTACGTACGAGTGAGTACCTTGGCCTGCGGGCCCGTCGCTTCCGCACCGGGCCTAGTCCTGCCCACCACGAGACCCCGAGGATGGAGGGCATCCGGGGATGATTGGCACAGCCCGGGGCACCGATGCTGCCGCCGTCGCTGTTGTTCCAAGACGTATCCAAGTGGCTCCCCTTATGTCTTCAAAGTTCGAGGTTATACTGCCTCCCCCTCCCGGACCATCGGCCGCGTGAGGCGACAAACCTTGATTCTTGCCTGCTTCGATGATGGCGGTTGGCTGTCCCGATGGTCCTTGCCCCCTCCCCCCAGTGTAATGTTACCTAGAACCTGAAAGCTGCATCGGTCCGTCGGAGGCAAAAAGGCGTCGCCAGTGACGTCTAGACTGTGCATAGCCCCCCCTTCCTCCCCTGGCAGGCGAAATATAGCAAAGAGTATGGAGCTCGTCACCCCGCGTACCCGTACGGCGCGGAGGCGTGTGTGCGGTGTGTGGACCGCGGTGAATCGAGGTTGGTTGGGGGGAGCATCCCGGCGGGGCTGTTTGGTCTTCAATCTTAATATGATTGACCGTTGCAAGCTGGCTGAAAGGGAGTAAACTGTATCTGTACAAAGCAGGCAGTACAGAGCACGCAGTACAGAGCACGCAGTGCAGAGTAGAGTGTAGTTTGTAGCTTGTTGTTGTCAGATATAAAGGTGTCCCCCTCCCAGACACTTTGTGTGCCTTTGGCCGATAAGCCATCCTCGTGCCCTGTTTCCCTACTCGGACGACGGCAAGAACCAAAAACCCAAACACACCATCGCACCTGCCTGCCCTGACTGCCATTTCAGTCTCGTCAGCGGCCTCATCGAAACTTTCATCATCCTCCGACTAAGTTTCAGTTTCAGCCACCAACACAAACACACACACACACTTGGCTTCATCTCACTTTTTTCATAATTTTTACGACACGACCTATTCATCTAGATTTCCTTCCATCTTCCTCTTCTCTCTCCAGCGTGCAATTCCATCATCATGCCCATCATCGACATCAACAAGGATCTGGCCGCCCAGTTTGACCAGCAGGCCCAGGCCACCCCCCATGCCGTCGCCCTAGAGGATGAGCACCGCACCTTGACCTACGCCGAGCTCGACAGCGAGACATGGCGTCTGGCCGACCTGCTCCGTCGTCATGGCGTCGGTCGTGATGACCTCGTCGGCGTCCTCATGGGCCGCAGCGCCGACTACGTCATTGCCTGTCTGGCTGCTCTGCGCGCGGGCGGTGCCTTCCTGGTCCTCGAGCTGGCCTACCCGTCCGCCCTGCTGCGCGACGTGATTGACGACGCCAAGCCCACCGTCGTCGTCACCCAAAAGGCCCATGCAAACCACGTCAAGGCCGACGTGCCCGTCATCATCATCGACGACGAGTCGCAAAAGGCCAGGGCCGCCGCCCGCGCCGACTCCTCCTCCGCCGGCTGCCGCGCCCCGCTGCCCAGAGACGACGACCTCGAGAGACTGGCCTTTGTCTCGTACTCGTCAGGCACCACCGGCCAGCCCAAGGGCATCGCCAACCCGCATAGGGCCGCCGTGCGCTCGTACGACGCCAGGTTTGCCCTCAGCGACCTCCAGCCGGGTGACCGCGTTGCCTGCAACGTCTTCTTCGTCTGGGAGATGCTCAGGCCTCTCCTGCGCGGTGCCACCGTCGTCGCCGTCCCCGACAGCGCCAGCTACGACCCCATTGCTCTCGTCGAGTACCTCGGGGAAAAGTCCGTCACGGATACCCTCATGACCCCTACCCTTCTGGCCACCGTGCTTTCGCGCCATCCTGACCTCGGCACCAAGCTGCCCAAGCTCAGGAGCCTCTGGCTGAATGGCGAGGTCGTCACCACAGATCTCTGCCGCCGTGCATTTGCAGCTCTACCCGACACCAGCATCTTCAACGTCTACAGTGCCAGCGAGACCCACGAGGCTGCTGCCGGTGACCTACGCAAATTCGTCGACTTCAATGATCGCGTCTGCCCCGTCGGTCCCCCCATGGCTGAGCACATCTACGTCCTCGACGAGGCAGGCAATCTCGTCGAGAATGGTGTTAGCGGTGAGTTGTGGGTCGGTGGCGACTTTCTGGCGCGAGGCTACCTCAACCTGCCCGAGACGACGGAGAAGGCTTTCCAGATGGACCCCTTCTCCAAGAGGAGAAACGCCCGCATGTACAGGACCGGTGACCTCGCCCGTCTGCTGCCCTCGGGTCTTCTCGAGATTACCGGGAGAGTCGGCGGCATGATCAAGACGAGGGGCTACACTGTGCAGCCCGCCGCTGTCGAGACCGCCATTGTCAAGCACCTGGCCGTGCGCGATTGCGCCATCGTCGCGCACGGTGAGGGGCTGAGCCGCCAACTCGTAGCGTACGTTGTCCCCGATGAGTCGGACATTCGCGGTCGCACCGTTCTCATGGTCGACGACGCCGGCTACAGTCCCGTGGCGCGCCGCGCTCTTTCAGACCACCTAGCCCATTACATGATTCCCCCGCTGTGGGTTGAGCTGGATGAGCTGCCCACTCACGGCGTTTCGGGCAAGATCGACCTCAAGGCCCTGCCACCCCCGCCGTCCCCCCACTCGCCCAAGTCGAATGGGTCCCTCAATCCATCTGACAACAACACCAAGATCAAGATGGAGACCGTCGTCCGCACCTGGGCCGCAGCTCTCAACATCCCGCACACCTCCATCACTCCCAAACATGACTTTTTCGATCTCGGCGGCCACTCTCTCATCCTAGCCGACCTGGCCAACCGCTACTCGCAGGCATTTGGCTTCCCAGTGCCCCTCGCTCCCCTCGCCGGCACACCGACTCTCGAGGGCCACCTCGAGGCCATCAAGGCGGCGCGCGATGGACACACAGCGGCCGTGCAGGCCGATCTTCCGGCCGTTCTCGAACAGGACTGCGTCCTCCCCGCCGAGATCCAGCCCACCAATGCCACCTTCCGCGAGCTGGGCGATGCCGACACAGTTCTTCTGACCGGTTCGACGGGCTACCTCGGTGCCTTCCTGCTCAAGTCGCTCATCGAGAACACGTCGGCCCACATCCTGTGCCTGGTCCGCTTCACCGACCCCACACAGGACTGCCGCCCGGCTGGCCTGGCGCGCATCCGCAAGAACCTCATCGACCTCGGCCTCTGGGACGACAGCATCCTCGACCGCGTCGAGATCGTCGCGGGAAACCTGGCGCGCAAGAGGCTTGGTCTCTCGCCCGAGGCATTCGACGAGCTGGCCGATCGCGCACAGGTCATCATCCACGCCGCCGCCACCGTCAACCTCGTCTACCCCTACGCAGCTCTTCGCCTGCCCAACGTCGCAGGCACCCGAGAGATCCTGCGCCTTGCCGCGCGCAAGGGTGCCACAGTCCACCACGTCTCCACCAACGGCGTTCTGCCCACGTCGACCGAGGGTTGGGGCGAGGACACTGTCCTGGACATTGCCGACGTGCCGCACCGTCTGCTGGACGGATACGGCCAGACCAAGTGGGTGGCTGAGAAGCTGGTGCTCGAAGCCGGCAAGCGCGGACTGCCGGTGCGCGTGTACCGTCCCGGAACCATCAGTGGTCACAGCATCACCGGCGCGACCAACACGTACGATCTGCTGAATGCTCTCGTCGTCGAGTCCCTACACCTCGGTGTCGCGCCAAGCGTCGACGGCTGGTTCACCGAGATGACCCCCGTCGACTTTGTGTGCCAGGGCATCACGACGCTGTGCAACCACCAGGACAAGGAGGGTGCCGGTCGCGTCATCTACCATCTCGGTGACCCTGCTCCGCTGAGCGCGGACGCCCTCTTTGACGCCCTGGCCGAGCTGGGGTACCCGACCAAGAGGGTGCCCTGGGATGACTGGGTCGACGCGTGGCGCGAGACGCGGGTCGCCGGCCACGGAGGCGACGAGCCCTTCACCGTGGACATTCTCAAGGGCGGCATGCCGACAGTCGAGGGGCTTCAGTCGGTGATTGCGCTCAAGGACACGGCCACGCAGGCGGCGCTGGACCTGCACGGGCTCAAGAGGATCCCGATTGACAGGAAGCTGCTCGAGGTGTACACGCGCCACTTTTACGCCCGGGGCTGGCTGCCCCACCCGCCGACGCGACAGCCGGTCAACGGCACCACCAAGGTGCCCGTCAACAAGGGCCGTCTGGCGGGTCGCGTGGCCGTCGTGACGGGAGCCTCGTCGGGTATCGGCGCTGCCGTCGCTGCCGGTCTCTGCCGGGAGGGCGCCCATGTGGCTATTGGTGCCCGTCGCCTCGACGCCCTGGAGGGCGTGCGCGCCAAGCTGTCGGGGTACCCGGGCAAGGTTCTCGTGCACCCCACGGACGTGACGGAAAGGGAGCAGGTGCACTCGCTGGTCAAGGCCGCGGAGGAGCAGCTCGGACCCGTGGACATCCTGGTTAGCTGCGCAGGCGTCATGTACTTCACCATGATGGCCAACTGCTACACAGAGGAGTGGGAGCGCACTGTGGATGTCAACTGCAAGGGACTGCTGCACTGCCTGTCTGCCTCGGTTCCCGGGATGCTGTCGCGCGGAGGCGGCCACATCGTGGCCATATCGTCGGACGCGGGGCGCAAGGTGTTCCCCGGGCTGGGGGTGTACTCGGCGAGCAAGTTCTTTGTCGAGGCGACGCTGCAGGCCCTCCGGCTGGAGACGGCGGGGACGGGCATGCGGGTGACGGCTGTGCAGCCGGGTAACACGCAGACGGATCTGCTCAACATGTCGTCGGATGCCGAGGCTGTCAAGAAGTATGGGGAGCCGTCGGGGGCGCAGATCCTGGACCCGGAGGATGTGGCGAATGCGATTGTGTATGCCGTATGTCAGCCTGGGCATGTCAGTGTCAATGAGGTATTGATTGAGCCGAGGGATGAGCCGATTTAGGGATGTGCAGTCAATTTAAGGATGTGCAGCCGATTTAGGGATGTGCAACCGATTTAGGGAATGTGTAGCATCAGACTTGGAATAGATCTTGGTAATTCTTACTAGTAACTGGGTCTTACTGGTTCTTAATACTGATTACTTTCCTGATTACTTTATTGATTCAAACGTATCTGAACGTGAATGAATGCACAAATATGTTTATCTCGTATCAAACGTCCTCCACACCCGATTCCCATTTGTCCACATTCTATATGGACTACTGTCTACTGTATTTATTATTCACTGGATTGGCTCTCTACTGGATTCTTTCCGCTGATTCTGTTGTCTAGAAGATTCTTTATCTACTGGACTCTATTCTCTATTCTTGACATGTGAATTATATACCAAGTGCTTTGAAGGCATATCTACAGCCGTCCGGATTCTGTGTGTCCAGAGGTCCAGGGTACTCATAGTGCCATTGCCAGTGCCATCACGATGCCACATCACGATGCAGACGGTGCTTAAGCCGCTGTCCAGCTGTCCAGCATTATACAGAGTGAACAGACCAGCTGTTAATATAATGCATTCTTGTTCTCCGTGTATTGTCCATCTGAGTCTTGCTATTATCTTGTCGTATTGAGTTGCAAGTTGAGTATGGTCTACCCGATACCTGAGTGTAATCCCGGCAGATACATGTACGGCAGTGTACGGCAGTCATTTTTACAAAGTGTTATTCTCGTGCTTGGGCTCATTAATTGAAGCACTTGTCTACTCACTGCCATTCTTGCACTGGTCGTGATGTCATGTTGAGTGCGGGTATAAGTTATGCGCAGCCACTGCTCTGCATTCTGTGCAACTCCCGTCTCAACTTGATGATCTCCACTCTCACAAGAAATATTTCCGCCATTACAGTCTACGGAGTAGTCCTCGGTACTAATAGCAGGTACTTGTATTAATTACTGCCAAGGACAATACGTCGTAAACACTCAATAATAAATGACCCAATATCAAAGGGAATCTACGGAGTAATAATACTATAGTAAGGATACTCTGCATTATCAAGGAACCAGAAATGAATGATTCTTCACTGTCTAGCGTCTGTCCTGCGTTTCCGCGTTTCCTCGTACCTGAAAGCCGTTCGTAAACCTAAAACACCGCCCAGAGTACCAAAGTACTCGCAATAACCGTTTACCCCCCGTGTGCCCCATGTCCATGCCCGTGTACCCCCCGGCATCCTCCGAACACCCCCGTCCGTACCTGATCCCCGCTGCGCTGCGACGTGGGACCCGCCCACCCCAGACACCAGACAACCCTTCCCCCCGACGCGCCCGGTGCTGACCAGGCCAGGAACACGACTGTGATTTGTTCTCTTGTCCAATGCTGGCAATCAGTTTACAAAGAACCCCAAAGAACGAGTAATACTCCGTAAGTACTTGTAACCCCCCCGGCACCAGAGGCCCGAAGTGATGGGCTGGCCCTTTGGCCCTTGGCCCTGGCTGGGCGGTGTTTGAGAGATGGGGTCGTCTGGTTTCCGAATGATTGGGTTGGCCTCGATTGGTGGGCTGTTGATGGACTGATGTTTCTGGATGACCCTTGCGACTCCCACAACCCACAACCACAACGCTGACCTGACGGACTCCTCCTCCCACAATCCTGACCCTGCCAAGCTAACGGCCAACATCGTGAACATGTTCGAATCTGCTTGAAGCTGCCCTGGCTGTAGAACTGGTGGTGCCTGGGTAGTAAGAATAGGTGTTTACTTAGAGTGCAGTCAGTGGACGATGGAGCCCGGCAGCGAGAAACAAACACTTGACCACTTCGGAATGCTTCCTGTATAGATCATGCGACTTGTGTCTGCATTCTGCATTGTCCCCGTCTCGACTAGGTTCCAAGTATAATTGGATTGGCCTAGCAAGACCATCTACAGCACCAAAGCGTGTTGGCCCAGTCCACCGTGACCATGCTCTCGGTTATGGAAGTAGTACGGAGTACGTGGAAGTGGAAGTCGCCAAGAATCAAAGCCCTGTCTCATGTATACAGCAGCAACTGGTCGATACGGCAGCCAAGACTTTTCTGGCCAAATTGCCGAGGGCCCGCGTGTCTGGTCTGGGCAGGCTCCGTGCCAAGTTGCGTCTAAGTTGCCTCGGTGCCAAGTCCGTCAGGGAAGGACATGAATATAAAGCACCATGGCCGGCATCATCTTCAGCTTCTCTTCTCTTTTTTGTTCCTCAACCAGCATTCTTCGTCAGTACTTCTTTCTTTCTCTATCCGAACCTTGACGGTTTTAGGCCTGGTGCCAACACAATCTTTTTTTTTTTCATCACCTTCACTTCTTTGAACATCTACACCGCAGAGTCCTTCTCTTCTTCTTCTCTTCAGAAAACAACCAAACTACAGTCCTTTCTTGACACCAACTCTCAAAATGTTCTCCTCCAAGACCACCACCCTCCTCGGCGCCTTTGCTGCCTTCGCCGCCACCGTCTCCGCCCACGGCCACATCACCTCCCCGACCGCCCGCGAGGCCGGCACAGCCTACGAGTCTGCCTGCGGCCAGCAGCCCTTCTACCAGCAGACCTCGGATGTGAACGGTAACGTCCAGGGCATCGAGCAGGTCGTCGGCTCCGACTTCAACGCCGCCGAGTGCAACCTCTGGCTGTGCAAGGGCTTCCAGTTCGCCGACAACAAGGCCAACGTCCAGTCCTTCACGGCCGGCCAGACCGTCCCCATCAAGGTCCAGATCGCCGCCCCCCACACCGGTGTCGCCAACGTCTCCGTCGTCCGCACCTCGACCAACTCCGTCATCGGTTCGCCCCTCATCAGCTTCACCAACTATGCGTCCAACGCCGGTGTCGATGCCAACAACACCGCCTTCAGCGTCACCCTCCCCGAATCCTTCGACGGCCACTGCACCACCGCTGGTGACTGTGTGCTGCAGTGGTTCTGGGATGCCGCGGACATCAACCAGACGTACGAGTCTTGCATCGACTTCACTGTCGGCTCTTCTTCGTCGTCTTCGTCTGACTCGGACACTACTTCCTCTTCCGTTGTCGCTACCTCTGCTGTCGCCAGCTCTACCTCTGTTGCCGCTGTCGCTGAGTCTTCCTCCGTTGTCGCCTCTTCCTCTGCTGCTGCTGCCGCCCCTACCACCACGGCTGCTACGCCCACCACTCTGTCTACTGTGACCAGGGCTGCCTCGGCCACGGCTACCACGACTGGCAACGCCAATGGTCACCGCCACCACCAGCACTGCGACGAGGAGGAGGAGCCCGAGCCTGCTGATGAGGAGGACTGCTAAGCAACTACATGCACAGGCATAACATTGTCATTGCCATTGGCATTGCCATTGTGGTCACTGTCACTGTAGTGGTGTCTCCATTGCCACCTCGTGGTGTGTGATGGGTGTATTTTTTCTTTCTTGAAAGGGGTTGAGAATCTCTGCGAGTAACGTGTTACTCTTTTTTATTTCACTGGTCAATATATTCTTCTTTGATGAATCTGCTATTATTACGTCGTTGTGATCGAGTGACATGAGTGTGCCTGTAATTCTTGTAGATGTCTTTTGGTACCTCATCGCATGAATGTCATCGTGATTCCACATTTTGTTACGTGCCAAACGAGAGAACAGAAATCACAAACGTCAATCGAAACTGACATTTACAAAAAAGGTCCGTCGTACAAAGTCAACGGCAACTTATCCGTCTAGGCACCGTCTAGGAAGGACCATGTCCTTCATCTGACCCTTCTCCCGTCTCAGATGTACCCCTGTGTCGGTAAACCAAACCAGGGGAGCAGAAACGTTGGCCCCTTAATTACCCCTGTATCAGCTTCAAAACATGGCGGCATTTATAAACAGGCCATCAATCCATCACCAGATGCTTCAAACCGCTCGCTTGCAACCAAAAAATGAATCAAAAAAACATTCTGGCAAATGTCCTGCATTTGCCCAAGAAAGACATTGAAATTACACGTATTCAAGGTACACCTAGTAGTAGTACTAGTATGTCCACCAGACAATACCGCCATGATACAGCGCTCGAATAAGAGACAAATGGAAATGACAAAAGAATCATACAATCGTGAATGAAGGAGAGAAAAATCGTAAAGTAGAAAATGGCAAAGAGAAGCAGAAAAATCCAATCACCGGCGCGACACAAACGTTGCGCCCTCATACCCTCCCTGCACTGTCGCCTCCTGCGATGTGAGCAAAAAGTCAAAACCCAGCTTCTTGATGTGGCCGATCCACTTCAGCCCAGCCATCACAACAGAGTCCTCCTTGCGCGGGCGCTCCGCCTCAATCGTAGATCGCAGCTCGTCAATATCGACCACAGTTGGGCTCTCAGTGTGCTTGAACCTGACGCCGCCGTGCGTATTCTCAACAGAGTCGATAATCGAGTCAAAGATCCAGCTCGATGCCTGCGGGGCCGGCATCATGTCCATGCGACCATCCCAGCCAGTCATGTCGGGCGTAACTCCACTGACATCAACAAGGCGCACAAACTCATCCAGGACAAACTGCGAAGTCGCAGACCTCGAGCCCTGCGCGGGGAGAAAGCGGTGAATTGTCGAGGGGACCCCCAGGTCTTGCCACGACCTCTCGAGGATGCGCTCACTCACCCACCGCGATGCGAGGTAGCCGTTGGTGCCGTCGGTGGGAGGCTCGTACGACTGAGCCGACACGGCAGTCGTGACGGTGCGGGGGAGAACATCCGCGGACGAGATGTAGTGGATGTGGGCGCCACGAGGAGCAGCGAGCTTGACAAGTTCACGCGTCCCCTGGACATTGACAGGCCTCAGAATGTTGTAGTTGTCCCAGAATGACCGTGCGGCTCCCAGGTGGACAATGACATCGACACTGAAAGAAATCTCCGCAAATCGGGCCTCAGTCAGGCCAAAGAGAGGGGCTGAAAGATCGCCATGGTCAATGACAACCTTGGAAGGGTCCAGGCCCTCAATCTTGGAGATATCCCGGATGGCAACAAGGTGGATGGTCCCAATGTTGGAATCAGCGGCGAGTCGCGGCAGGAGACGACGGGCCAGGAAGCCTGTGCCGCCTGTGACGACAACTGTCTTGGCTGTCTTCTTGGTGTCCTTGTTGGGAAGCTGCTCCAGGAAAGTCGGAAGCACTGGAGGCTTCGTCTCGTCATCCCACTGGATGGCATCCACATTCGAGCCCTCTTCAATCTTCCGGGACATAGATCTGAGCTGGTTGGCTTCAAGGAGATCGACCAGGCGGATCGTCACATTGAAAGCCTCACGGATCTGTGACTGCAGACGGATAGCCAGAAGCGAGTTGCCGCCAACAAGGAAGAAACTTGTAGAAGGCTTAATATCGAAGCCGAGCCCCTTGTTGCCGAGGACATCATTCCACACAGTCCTCAGCTGCACCATCGTCTCAGTCAGCTCATCAGAGTCACTTCCATGGCCACTGCCGCGTGTGCGCTGAGGCAGGGAAATCTCCTTCAGAAGCTTGCGGTCCGTCTTGGAGTGGTTTGTCAGAGGCATCTTGTCCAGGGGGATGGCCATGACCGGAACCATGTACTGCGGGACCGGCAGACGACTCAAAAGGCCATCAAGGTAAGCTTCAGCATCGGCAGCAGGGGTTGGCTCACGACCAGGTGTGAAGACGACATGCGCAACGAGGAAATCAGGATCACCTTGGCGCAGAGAAACAACGGCCTCCTTGATGACCCCATCCGATGTGGCGACAATGTTGCTCTCAATGTCGCTCAGCTCGATGCGGAGACCACGAATCTTGATCTGTGTATCGCCAGCAATGCGGCTGTGGAAGACCATCGAGCCGTCATCTTGAAGGTGGCAGATGTCGCTGGTGCGGTACATGCGAGTCCATCCATTGGCCACATCGTCGGCCGCGGCGAAGGGATTTGTGATGAAGAACCTGTCCGTCAGCTCCTTATTCTTGAGGTAGCCCAAGGATACACCCGCGCCACCAATGCAGAGCTCGCCTGGCATTCCAGCGGGAAGAGGTCGGAGGTTCTCGTCGACAATGTAGGCGTAGTAGTTGGGAAGTGACAGGCCACAGGGAATACGGCCGTCAGCCATGGCATCGCGGTCGTGGTAGTCGAGCCGCAACTTGGTGGAAGAAATGGAGATCTCAGTCGGACCGTATGAGTTGTGGAGGCGAAGCTGAGGAAGATTCAAGTCGGCAAAGGCGTTGGTCAGCGTGGAAGTCATGGGTTCGCCACCACCGAAAGCGGCGCGCCAGTTGGTTGCCTTCTTGAGGCTGTCGAGTCCATACTGGAGCCAGAGAGAATACTCAGCCGGCGTGGCTTTGGTGTAAGTGATTCCCTCGTCCTTGATGATTTTGGTAATCTCCTGGGGGTCGCCGCGCTTGCTCCAGGGAACCACATAGACCATGCCACCATTGCTGAGACCCGTGTAGATCTGGTCAGAGGAATGGTTGAAGGTGAAGGCGCTCTGCTGCAGGGTGCGTTCAGCGCCGAGCTTCCACATGCTGGTGTAACCCTCAATCTCATTGCGAAGGCCGGCATGAGTGATCATGATGCCTTTGGGAGTGCCCGTGGAGCCACTGGTGTACAGAATTGCAGCTGGAGAACCGGCCTTGGAGACATTGGGAATGGGCTTGGATGCCTTGGCGCCGATGGTCGAAACGTCGATGGTGCTTGCATTGGGCACATTAAGCTGCCCAGCATCGTCCCGAGTTGTGGTGTCGACAAGGACGGCAGCCGGCTCACAATCAGACGCCACAACAGCAAGTCTCGGAAGCGGGTTGCGAAGATCCAGAGGCACGTAAATGGCACCCAGGCGCATAATGGCCAGCATGGAGCAGACCCAGTCAGTTGAAGCCGTTTGGAAGACTGTAACGCGATGTCCATCACTGACGCCCGACTTTTGCAGAGATTCGGCAATCGCCTCGGTGCGGTTGGTGAGCTCCTCATAAGACAGAGAATTTCCGAGACCGTCCTTGACGGCCGGCGTGGTCCTGTTCTCCCTCGCCACATCGTCGATACGCTTCGGAAGAGTGTCACTCCAGGAAGAGACCAGCTTGGGGCCGCGACCAATCTCAGTCGCCTTCGCCAGCTGCTTCTCGCTGAAGAGGGGCGTCTTCTCGAGCGGGAGAGAAACATCTCTGGAGAGAACGTCCAGAAGGTGCATGTATGTCTCGAGAAGAAGATTTGCAGCGGTCATGTCGTAGAGCCCCTTTTGGACGCGGAACATGACGAGAGAGTCGGTGGCATTGTCCGTCACGTCGAGGGTAATGTCGTAGGCAGTGCGACCGGGGTGAAGCTCCTGGAACTCAAACTGCGTGTTGGCCCAAGGGAAGTTTTCTTGGGCGCCTTGGCGGTAGTCGAAGAAGGCTTGGAAAAATGGACTGTAGTTTGATGATCGCGTCACATTGAGCTCCTTGAGGAGTACGTCAAAGGGCAGCCTGGAGTGACCGAGAGCTCCGTAGGTTGTCGTGCGGGCCTCGGCAATGGCATCAGCGAAGCGTTGGTTCTCCTGACGGCGGAATCGAAGTGTCAGAAGATTGAGGAAGAATCCAATGCTGTCCGTGACATTGCCCTCGTTGCGGTTGGCATCGGCAATGCCAATTGTTAAGTCACTGGCGTCGACGAAGCGGAACAGCATAGTCTTGAAGACGGCGAGGTAAAAGTGGAAGGGTGTGGACTTTTGAGACTTGGACATCTCCTTGATGCGAGACATCACGCCAGGTTGAACCCTCTTCATGACCTGGTGGACTCCGAAGTTCTTCATTGCCAATCGCGACGTTGTTCGGGCCATGGGGAGGAGTGGCAGGACGGGCGATTGCTGGTCGTCGGGGAAAATAGCCCTCCAGTATTTGAGCTCGTCATCCAGCTCTCCATTCTCAAAGGCCTGGCGCTGGGAGCGGGAGTAGTCGGGGAATTGGCGGGGTGCGGGACCCAGCGATTGACCCTTGTATGCCTTCTCAAGATCCTGGACGAGGACTTGGAAGCTGACGCCGTCCATAATAATGTGGTGGTAGTTGAAAAGAAAATAGTGATCGGTGGGGGAAAGGGAAACAAGAACCAGTCGAATAAGCTCACCGTCTTCTAAGTTGAAGACGTGCTTCTGCAATGCGTGGTACTCCTCAACAACATCATCCACCGACGAGACCTTCTTCAGCTCGAGGCGGACAGGGGAGCTGCTCATGACCTTCTGGTAGGCTTGGTCGGCTCTCGTCTCATGCTTGACAAACGCCGTGCGAAGGGCCTCGTGTCTGGTTGTCACCTGGCGGACTGCCCTCTCCAAGTCACCGATTCGGAGGCTGCCGGTGACCTTGTAGTAGAAGGACACGTTGGAGGTGGTGGGGTCATCAAGAAGAAGCCTGAGGAACCAAAACCTCGACTGGCCAAAGGACATCAGCTCAGACTTCAAAAATCTCCTCACTCGCCGCTCTGTGACTGTTTGTTGCGGGGGCGGAGACGACATACTGGCCGTCTTAGACGTGGGACCACTGGGCGAGCCCGACCTCGAGGTGGGCTCAGTGACCGGCGTGGAAGCACCCTTAGAGTCTGTGCTCAAAGGAGACATGGACCTCGGGGTGGGACTGAGGAGGCTCTCCACAATAGGCGATGGAGCCTGGATATCGACAGGCTTGGTGTCTACGGAAGGATTTCCCTTGGGAGAAATCTTGCTCGAGTCGCCCGTTCCGATCAGGGAAAGGAGGTCCTCAGGAAGCCTGTCCAAGGCACGCTGGCAGAGCTCAGCCACGGTGGAACCCCCCACAATCTTGAGGACGGGGACGTCAACCTGAAGCTCCTTGAGGAACCATGAGCGGACCTCAACGGCAACGAGGGAGTCAACACCAAGCTCGACGAGAGAAACATCGGGGCTGATTTCCTGATCTGAGATCTGCAGCATCACTTTCAGCTTGGCGGAGAAGCAGTCTGTACGTGAATATTGTTAGTTTTGTGAAAGAAAAAGAGTTGAAAGAGAATGAATCAATTTTTAAACAAAGAGATATACCTCGCAAGACCTCAAGGGCTTGGTCTTTGTCTGCCGCACAGGCCAGCTGCTCTGTGACGGGGAGAGCATTCTTCTTGCCTCCCTGGTTTTCATCCGACTTGGAGCCATTGGCCTCGATGATGCAGTGGGAGAAAATGGGATTCTCAAACCAAGGTCCACCAATCTCTTCGTCATCTCGAATGATGCGGATACCGGTGGTGACAATCGCAGACGGGATGGTGGACTCATCGCGGTCCTCCGGCTTGGGGTAGCCGGTCCGGATGGTCTCGGCAAACATCTGGCGGAACTCGGTCTCGGAGATGGCCATGAGGCCGAAACGGGTGAGCTGGTCCATGACGGCCTGACCAGCCGTCTCGACATACCCGATGCCAGCGACACGGCCAATATCGAAAGCTGAAGCAGCGAGGCCACGACGGCGCCTCTGGCGGGCAAGCGTGTTGAGGTACCCATTGGCGGCGGCATAGTTGGATTGACCGGAGTTTCCAATGACGCAGGCCGACGACGAGAACAGAATGAAGAAATCAAGGTCGTCGTCGTGGAAAATCTCGTCGAGGTTGCGGGACCCGTCGATCTTGGGTCCGAGAACCTTCTGAAGTATGTCGGCTGACATCTTGGAGAAGAGGCAGTCGTGGAGAACCATAGCGCCATTGGCAACACCGGCGATCGGGGGGCAAGTGTTCTTGATCTCCGCGACCACATTTTCCACAGCACTCTTGTTGGTCACATCAAGGGAGAATACTTTGACCTTGGATCCCAAAGGCTTGAATGACTCCAGCCATTTCGAATCAATCTTGGGATTGCGGCTAGTGAGGCAGACGCAACCGGCTCCGTTGGCCACCATCCACTCACACAAAGACTGACCAATCTGTCCAGTCAGACCAACGAGTAGGTATGTCTTGTTCTTAGAAAACAGACGGTCCGATTGGAGGGGCTTGATCTCGACCCCGATGTCACTGTTGACTGCCCAGCTCACAGCGCTTGTGGCGTTGACACTGGCCTTGCTAACCCCCGAAAGCTGGATGATGAGGGGATCAACGGATGCGGTAGTGGAATCCTTCGCAAAAGCTGAAGCGTCCCGGAGAGAGCTTGAGAGCAAATCGGCTTCAACCGACTGGGGGAGCGATGCCTGGCCCCTGAAAAGGTCCGAAGAGTTGATTTTCTGGCAGCTGGAGGGCAGAATGCTGGAAATACTAGCGCTCAAATCATTCCCCGGCGTGGTGAGATCCAGGAAGTGAGTGGGCTTCAATGGAAGCACAGCTTTGCCCACGACGTGGCGGGGTGCACGAGCGCTGAGCTTGATCCAAGAGGCAGGAGCAGTAGCAGAAGACGATGCATCGCAGCTGAACGTGACCCGAATTGACCTCTCAGCTGCCTGTCGAGATACGGCAGCCTCGAAGATAAGGTCGTTTGTCGAAGCATGGATGAGAATACTGCTTCCTGCAGAGATCTTACGAAGAAGGGCCGTGGCGAGGAGCTCCGACACTGTGGAGACCAGCTGGTTTTGGAGAAGAGTGGATGGATCCAGAGTAGCACTGGAAATAGGGAAGGTCTCGTGAGAGTTGATGTCAGACAGGGTAGCGATGGTCTTGTCACCACATTGTCCGACACCAACAAACAGGAAAGTGTCAGGGGCGACGTTGATGGCATGGACAGAAGAGACATTCGTCTTCACGGCACTACCAGTGCTGGTTTTGGCACGGAGTGTGGGGATGGATTGCTCAACGAGGGAGAGAGTTCCCTCCTCTGACATCGACAAGAAAATTTCGGAATCGGCTGTGGGCGCGGTGGTGATGAGGCGACGGGCTGAGTTGAGCCGAGCGTTCTGACCAACATTGTCGACAAGACGAGGGACCTTTAGAAGACCACGCTCCAGATAGGCCTCGGGCTCCTTGGACCAGATGAATTTGTCGTTCTCGTTGCGGTAGCCGGTCTGACCGCCCCACTCCTCGAGAGCACACTGGCGAAGGAGATGCTCAACAAGGGCCTTGGAAACATTGTCGTCAAGATCCGAGACGTCGAGGTGGCTCATGTTGATGTGGCCAGTTTCGTGGTGCATGGCACGGCTGAAGGTAATACTGGCCATGTGGTATGGCTCGTCGAGCTGAGCTCTATGAGTGACCCACAGGAGGTTCTTCGCAAGTTCATAGACACGGTTGAGGCCCTCGATCGTCTCCGTTGTCACATCCTTGAAAATGGGTGAGTCGAGGTCCACAAGGTTGATGAATGTGCTCATGGGTGCCAGAGAAGCAGCCTCGTCTTCAGTAGGCAAGCCTTCGAGAGTGATGATCTCTCCGGAGAAGCGCTCCAGAATCTCCGTTACCTCCTCGGCAATGCGGGACCCCTCGAGGCTCGTACCACCAAGGATGACAATGCTGTCGAGGAAAACGGTGGGGGCCGAGGACGACTTGGCCTTCCTTGCCAGCGGCTTGCGCAGGAAGTCAACACGCTGGTCCACAGCTTGCGATGCTATGATGGAGAATGGCCAAGCAAGCGTATCAATCTCTGGGGTGATGGCGTCGACACCCCCGAACCCAGCCTTCCTCAGGCAGGTGTTCCACTGACTAGGGGTCATGGTAGGCGCGTACTTGCGGCCATCATCAACGCCAAGCCACCAACCAGTCAGGCCACCCATGATGTTGCTGAAGCGCACTGGCCCATTGTTGGTCAGCTCGAGGAGCATCAAATAGCCACCAGGCTTAAGCAATTGGCGCGTGTGCTCCAGTGTCTTCTGCATAGAGGATGTGGCGTGTAGAACGTTGGAAGCAATGATGATATCGTAGGAGTTGGGTTGGTATCCTTGAGTCGAGGGGCTCTTCTCAACATCTAGTGTCTTAAAGGTCATCTTGTCGCTGTACTCCTTGAAGATCTCAGTCGCCTTCTCAAAAAATCCAATAGAGATATCTGTGTAGGTGTACGACGACATCTTGTGCCCGATGGACCCTAGAACAGCCGTAGTAGCGCCGCCAGTTCCAGCACCAATCTCAAGGATCTTTGCGTGAGGGTAGCGATGGACAAGCTGGCTCATCATGCGCGCCAAGAATGTGTTGTAAATGGCAAATCCGAGACCCTTCTTGTAGAAATCGTCAAGAAGGTTGTTCGGAAGCATGTGCTCTAGGATTGTCGTGTCACCTCGCACAGCAGCCGGGATGTTCTCGCCAACAGCACACAGGAGGTTGATGTCGACATCATCGGGGAACTCGCTTATGAGAGCCTTGATATCCGCGGGAGTGTCATTCATCCACTGCTTCTTGATGGTGGGGTGGCGGCTCTGGGCAACGAGGTCGAGCATGTGGTTCATGTAGTCGCGAAGAGCAGGGTGGTGGGACTGGCCCTTCGCCCAATCATCATCGGTGATCTCAGACTTCCACTTGCGCAGGTAGTAGAGTGAGACGCGCTCGCACAGGGCAGCCATGGCAGCCTCGGAAGGAGTGGGGCGACTGCCTTGGATCACGGATGCACCATCTGGCGACGCGACATCCAGCTTGGTCCACGAGAACAGACGGCGATCATCAGCAGCTGTGGCGGGAGCAAACGGTTTGATCTCCAGGTCCTCAACTTGGACCATGGTCAGAGAACCGTCCTCGTTGAACAAATCTATGCTCGCGGAGAACTCGTCGGTGTCTGCAAGAATTGATGAAACAGGAACCTTGGTTTGGGATAGAGGAAGCATGCTGCAGACCTCAGGGTTTAGTCGTATGCTGCGAATGGATGTCGGGACGTGCAGAGACCACAGGCGCTCATCACCCGGAGCGGAGAACGCCAGCATGGAGGCCTGGAAAGCGACGTCCAGCCAAGTCGGATGCACCAGGTACACAGTCGAATCGGTGTCCTGGTATGGATAGGTGTCGACCATGACGGAGGACTGGTTCAACTTCCGCTTCAGAGACGACATGCCACGGAAGGTCTGGTAGTATCCGTATCCCAGCTTGGAAAGTGAGGCATAGAGCCTGTCGGTGTCGACGGCCGTCATGGTGGAGTCGGGAAGAGGAGTTGAGGAAAGGGCGTCAGGACGCGGCTCGCCAAAGGAGATCTTGACGCTTCCGCTAGCAGTGAGCTCCATCTCCTGCTCAGAACCAGAAACAGGGCAAGAGAACAGGGAAAAGTCAGCAGTGGTTTCCTTTCCAACTGTGGAAATTCCTGTCAAGGTAACGAGAATCTCGACGCCAGTGTTGGTGTCATCCTCAAAGGTGATGGCTCTCGGGATGGTGAGATTGTGGAGCTCAAGGACCTCAACGGAAGCATCTCCAGCAAGAGCTCTGGCTGCCTCGATGGCTATAGCACAGTACCCCGCGGCAGGGAAGACCGTCTGGCCCTGGAGCTGATGGCCTTCCATCCAAGGAATCTCCGACACTTTGAGGACATTTTGCCAGCGCAGCTCGCGGTCTGTCGAGTCGGGGCACTGGACGCCGAGGAGCTCGTGGAAAGGCTGGATGCGCCCTCGGGTCTTGCGAGACTTGCGTGACTCGAGCCAGTGAGTCCTGGTATGGTTCCATTTGTAGGAAGGCAGACCGGAGACCAGCTTGGGGCTTGTGGTGACGCCGGAGACGAGTTTTTCGTAGGAGGAAAAGTCGACTCCTTGGGAGCCAAAAATGTTCCAGACAAAGCCCAGAGCATCAGAGAAGGAGTGGACGTCACTCTTTCCTCGGCTGAGGACGCCGGTGTATGGAATCGGGGTATTGATAGTCCGAACCTCGCCAATATTTTGGGCAGCAGGTCCCTTGAGAGCAGGGTGAGGACCAACCTCGATGACCAAAGAGATCTGGTCTTCACTAGACACAGCATTCTTGACCGCATCGGAGAAGAGTACAGCATTTTGCATGTTGTCACGCCAGTATGTTCCTTGGAGAGACTCGCTAACCTCGACAGGCTTGGAATCGGCAGTGACACTGGAGTACCAGGAGCACGAGGTGGAAGGGTTGGCATTCACTGTCACCCCGCACGCCTTGAGAGCAGCAACATAGGGGTCGCCGCATGGCAGCATGTGGTGGGAGTGATAGGCAGTGTCGACTTTCAGGACCCTGGCAAACTTCTTCTCCTCGTCAAAGACTTTCTTGGCGTGCTCGATGGCATTGATATCGCCAGAGAGGGTGACGCTGGCCGATGAATTGTGGGCTGCGATGGCCAGGCGACCCTTGAAGGCCCGGAGACGGATAAGGTCCTGGGCGTCTTCCCATGATGTGCCGACAGCCATCATGGATCCTTTCTGGTTGGTAGCCGCATTCCCAGCGAGTTTGGCGAAAACTCCGCGGTAGTAGGCGACACGGAGGGCGTCCTTGTCTGACAAGAATCCAGCAGCGTATGCTGCGCCGATCTCACCGGAAGAGTGTCCAACGACAGCAGAGAATTCGATGCCGGCTGTTTTAAGCAGGTCGACTAGGACAATCTGAATGGCAGTGCACAGGGGCTGCGACAGAGCCGCCTCGGCGATACGAGATGTGTCAGCTCCCGCGAGAATCTCCTTCTCAAGACTCCACTGAGGACGGTGTTCCTCGGGGAGGGAGGCCAGGAATCCCTCAAGCTCCCGAACACGCGTGGCGACGAAGCGAGATGACCTTATGAGCTCAGCGCCCATGGAGGGCCATTGGGCTCCCTGTCCGGTAAAGACACCCAGGATACGCGGGGTATCGGTGACCTTGTTATTGGAGCGGGTGCCAATGGTACTTCCGGGGGTCTTGGCAAGAGGCGCAAGCTTCTCGTCAATCTTGGTCTTAAGCTCGGGGATGGTCGCAGCGGAGAAGGAGATCTTGAACTGCAGTTGGCTCCTACGTGCCTGCAGGGTCCAGGCTAGGTCGGCGGGGTTGATATCGGGAGTCTCTCCGAGATATTGAGAGTAGGCCTGGAGCTGGGAAACCAGAGATGCTTCGGAGGTGGCAGAGAAGACGAATGGGGTAAAGGGGGCTCGAGACACGGTCTCCTGGGTTGCAACTGCCGGACGGTACTCCTCGAGAATGGCATGGGCGTTGCTACCACCGAAGCCAAAGCTGTTGACGCTGACGCGGCGGGGAACACCCTCGGGCAGCTTGGGCCACGGTTGGATAGACGTGGGCACCTTGATTCCCTTGTAAAAGGGTTCAATAGCGGGGTTGAGGTTGTTGAACAGGAGGTTGGGTGGGATGAACCCCTGCTGGATAATTCCAGACCCCTTGAGAAGACCAGCCAGACCGGCAGCGCCCTCGGTGTGACCGATGACAGTCTTGACAGAGCCAACGTAAAGGGGGGTGTCGCCATCAGAGAACCTTCCGAGGCACTGGTGGATGGCAGCAGCCTCCTTGGGGTCACCAGCCTTGGTGCCGGTACCGTGGGCCTCGAAGAACTGAGGCCGATCGTTGGGGTTGTTGGCCGGGTCCAGCCCGGCGCGCTTGTAGGTTTGGCTGATGAGCATAGCCTGTGCCTCGGTGCTCGGGACCGTGATTCCGTTGGAGAACCCGTCCTGGTTGGCACCAGTCTCGCGGATGAGGCACTCAATGTGGTCGCCGTCGGCAATGGCATCGCTGAGACGCTTCAGGACGATGGCAGCGACACCCTCACCACGGGCGTATCCATCGGCCTCAGAGTCCCACATGCGGGAGCGACCAGTCGGGGACAACATCTTCATCTTACTCTCGAAGATGAATACCTCTGGAGAAACACCGACGTTAGAACTCATTTAGGGAGTATAGAAGAACATGATCGGACTCACCAGGACCGAGAATAACCTGTGTGCCACATGCGACAGCGACACGGGACTCTCCAGTTCGCAGGGCCTGGACACCCTGGTGCACAGCAATAAGACTGGAGGAGCAAGCCGTGTCAATGGTCATGGAGGGGCCGTGCCAGTCGAAGAAGTAGGAGACACGGTTGGAGATGATGGCGCGGTTGGTACCAGTGGCGAAGTAGGTAGGAATGGTGCTCAAGTCTCTCAGGAGGGTGTCATTGTAGTCGACCCCCATGGTCCCGACATACACAGCCGTGTCAGTTCCACGAAGGGCCTTGAGGGTATGTCCACCAGCCTCCATGGCCTCATAGACAGTCTCGAGGAGAAGACGCTGCTGGGGGTCCATAGAGTCGGCCTCATTGGGGCTGATGTTGAAAAATGCAGCGTCAAAGGCCTTCAGATCGGCATCCTGCATGAGGTACGAATGACGCACGTTGGTGGTGCCGTGGTGAGTGCCATCAGGGTGGTAGAAGCCAGTGGTGTTGAACCTCTCCGCGGGGATCTCACAGACGACATCCCGGGGCTCGCGGACAAGATTCCAGAGCTTGGACGGGGAGGTGGCATCCCCGGGGAAACGGCAACCACTGCCAACAATGGCGATAGGCTCGGGTTGAGGGGCCATGGTGAGTTGATTGAGGAGTCTTTTGAGGTTTTCTGTTCAAGTGTAAGTCTGTTCTTGCGCAAGTGTTGAAGCGTGGATCAGAAACCGTCTGATGAAGCTCAGCTCACCAGATACATTCGATGTCAGTCGTTTTCCGGAGCAATTGTATGCGTTGAGGGTTCCTCCAAAGAGAGTAGTAACGAAGATATTGGAAACTTTGGAGTAGACGGAAGCCGGTTGCTCTGGTCAAGACATTGATACAAGATCTCGGGAGAAGACGATATTTAGGGACCAGCTTCTGGGTTGTTTGTCTCAATGCACTCTATAATATCACGCCGACAGCTCACAACAAGAACGCCGAAGTCTCGATATCTGAACCAACTACGCAAACATCTTCGTTACCACTGATCACCGCGTATCAGCGCCCGTCGCTTACACGAGTTTCATGGCGACGGATCTTTCCGTCACTCGTCGCGTTATCGACGATACCGCTCCAGTGAGGGCCAATCTCAACCTTGCGCGAGGTATCTTGGCCGTCGCCATTAAGCCACAACTGGAATCATACTGAGTATCCCGCCGACACCGAACGTGGGGGGGAAGGCAACAACACGCACGCTCACCCGGAGGGAGCCGGGCGGGACGCGGAGGCGCATCTCCACCGAACCGGCGTAGGATCGCCCAAGCCGGGAGGGGTTGAGTCTACCCTGCTCTTCAGGGGCCCGTCCAACCATGGACGAATCCAGGGTCCTGATGAAAACAAGGTTTCCATTCTCGGGGAGGCGTGCGGCACCCCACGGTTTGGTGAATAAATCGCCGAAAGTACATGGACCAATGTACTCATTCTGCCCAGCAGCATCTCTGTCTGCTTCGGTGCATTTCCACCCGAACCAATAATTTCCATGGACCATGACGTGCCAAGCTCTAGGAACACGGGCCCGTTGATCTATCCGGCAGGGTGATGTGATGGTCTTTGCGTCGTGATCATGTGGAATTGCAACGGCTGCACGTGTTGGCATACGAGATGGTGGGATGGGGGTGATCGAAGCTTTTGAAACGCCGCTTACATGATGAGAATCCTCACAAATCATGTCCAGATTCGAGACCCGCCACTCGCCCGTACCCGCCTTTCACTTGTAAAGAAGGGGTCGTGGACTACGGATTGATTGCGGGATCCGAAGAAGATCCTCAAACCCGGGGAATTCATAATATCTCCCTCCCGCGCAACCACGGCAGAGAAATGCCGGGATCTCTCATAATAAACTCAAGGTCCAAGCAGAGAGGCACGTCAGGGTGAAATCACTAGTCTGTTACAACTTACGAGTGTCCGCAAGTATGCCTATTATTGCTGCTTCTGCGCATATCTGCAGTCTGCTATTTCGGGTACTTTCCCAAAGTCCCGTTACCTGCCTTGATTTGCATGTATGGTACCTCGATACATATGCCAAGAGATGCCAGTCAATATGGCATACATCTAGACCCGGCTATCGCGCGTCTTTACCTTGCAGGGCCCAGAAGGAAGGATTCGCTGACTTTCCCTGTCGGATGTCGCTGGCGACATCCGGGTTGGGGTCTGAAACATGCCACGAGGGAAATAACCGCGCGATGGATGGCACATCACCTGCCCTGTCCCGGGATTGGAATGTGGGTGGCGGCCTCACTTGTAGCAGGGTCACATATACCCTACTACACGTACATTGGCATCGCCTTTACCCACGTGTGCTATCAACCGTATTCGTCGTGTCAATACTGTTCTAGCCAGCTGCACTATCGGACAATAATATAGGAGATACAAGGTATACTCTCCGCACGCAATCCCTCTTCTGCCTACTGGGCACAGATATGGTCGAGACCTTGCAGTTGAACTGGGCTGAATAGCTTGTTAGTCTGAGAGATTTGTATGTAATTACGTGTAGCACATCCCAAATACACTGAAGCTCCTGGTTGCTCCGTGGAAGATGGTGTGCAAGGTAATTGTTAGCCACAGTGAATGATATTGTCTCCATTGAACTTGGTTGTATGATTGGAAATCTCAAGAGACAGATTATTGTTAAAGCTAAAGAGAAGATCGTCGGATTGAAACGCGTATATCCAAGTAACCGACAGGTAATAGAAGTACAAAATTCATGTGATAGGGTAGCATCGCATTAGACGTATGTACGTATGTTGGACGTACCATAAGTGTTGAAGAAAACAAAAATCAAAGAGAAAACCAACACTATTCTGGAACATGACGACTCGAGATGAAAGAAAATAAACCAACCGACAACTGATTGAAAAGAAGAAAGAAGAAGAACAAGGAAAACCGCGAAATCACACTCGCAATTCCCTTCGCAGTTGCGATAGACGCTGATCAACCTCCGTGTCCAGGTTATGCATCATCTCCTCGCTTCCATGGGACGATGCAGAACCCCCCACCAAGGCCTCCGTCTCAAGAGGAGTAAGATACTGGCTGACAGCCTGTCTCTGCCGATCAATAATGTATGAGCACAACTGCACAACCGAGACAATGCGAATGTCCCCCAGCGGAGAGGAAGTCGCCGAGTTCATCATCATGTTGTCAATGTCAGCAGCGGAGGCAGCCGTGTTGCCGCCCCCACATTTGCCCAAAAGATCAGCATCACGCTGCAGCGCGATAAGCACAACAACATAGATGCTCAGAAGAAGCCCATGGCACGCAGTGACAAGGGGCCGGGCTATCACGCCAGAATACTGGTCGGGGCCCCTGAGCGATGCCATCATGGCGGCCGCCGCGCTAGATCCCGGAATGGTGGGCGGCACCATGTCAAAGTTGAACCCGCTGGCGCTAACGGGAGGTGCCGCTGCCGAAGTGGGATGTGCGGCAGTGCCGAGAGTCTGCAGGATATGCAGAAGCTGATGGGACGCAGCAAAGGCGTCGCGCACGACGTCGCCCAGCCGCGGGGCCAGACTAACATCATCCATGTCGATGCGTTGCTGGTCGATGCTGGACGACACGTGGGATACCCAGGACGAGACTGATTTGAAGGCCATGTCGTTGAGCATGGGGGCGCCATTGTGGGATGGAATTGTCGGACTCGAGGCGGGCTCGGCGAGGACACAGCTGGAGCTCAGAAGCGGATGGAGACGCATACTGAGCTCGGACAGCTGTGCGATGCACGAGGCTGGGTTAGCCTTGTCTGTATGCATGGGTGGATGCGGCCGATGATCCAGGTCGCTTAGACTGAAGTCCTCGGGGTTGGTGAATGCCGTGCCGATGGTTGCGTCGCTGCCGCTGCGATCGCTCCGGAAGAGAACGCTGCTGCTGATGCTGCTGGTGCTGCTTGTGGAACCATGTCTCTTGTCCATGGGGACGACAACGTCTCCGTCCTTGTCGTTGAAGGCGTCCCAGGCATGTAGCCAGTAAGGAGGGAGGGTGTCGCAGAAGATGGCATTCTCAAAGCCTCCTGCTGCATTGGCGCTCAGCTGCGGGTCCACAGAGATTGCGGTAGCCGGTGTGTGAAGAGGATTCCGCGGCTCAGATATGTCCATGTGGAAGCCCTCGAGGCTCATGTCCGTCCCCCAGGGCCACTCGCTAGGAGCCGACGAGGACGACAGGGACGAAGCAGCAGACTCCTCGGCAGACGAGTATGGCTGGATGGCCGTATCCATTTCCGTATCATCAGTGCTGGTGCTAACACTGGAGCTGAGGTTGGCAGAATCACTCATAGTGACGGAAGTGCTGTTGGGAGGGATGGGGACTGGGATGGGAGTTGTCGATGATGTGGGGGTGCGTGGTTTGGGAGTTGCCCCGGGCTTTTCTGAGGCCCTATACCGGCTCGGACGACCGCGGGGAAGACTGAAGCTGTAGACGCACTGGGCGTCCTGGCGAAGGCAGCGGTTGCACGCACCGGTGTCACAGCCGCCGGAGCGCGTGCAGCGAAGTTTCTGACCGTGACAACGATCACAGGACTGCCTCCTTGCCGTTGGAGAGTCTGAGCTGGGGGCCATGCCTCAATGCTTTGAGATTGAATGTATATGATGTTCTTCAGATTGTGCAGCATGGATCTATAGTTCCAGGCGTTTGGCAAGGCAGGCCTGTGCTTATGTATGTCTGGTATATACACACCGGGCCTTATAAAGGCTGGGGTAGAGGAGACGGTTGAAACGGCCTTGTGGAGCACGTGGAAGTGTGTAAGTGGAATTGTCGTAGCAGCCCATGAAGTCAATACATCGCTTAGGATAATCAAAGTGTACACAGGCGCGATTAGGGCGTCGTTCAGTTTCTCTTCACCAAGTACGAATGATCATGACGCGGCGCCGTCGGCGTATGTCGTCAGACGATATCCGGACCCGTCCCCAGGTCCAACCATACAGACAGACGCCCGCACGTATCTCAGTGCGCGTCTGGAGTTTTCCGAAACCTCCCCAGCTGAATCCTACGGCATGGCTTCCATTGAGGGGATTGATTTCAGTTGCGCGAAGAAGTCGCGAGAACCCCTCACCCTCCCATCTAGCCTGATTCTTTACGGGTAGACATGGTAATGCATGTACATGTCCTCGTAGAGTTGCAAGAATTACATGTAAACATGGTTCAGGTACATGTACGAGGTAACTATGTGCATATGTCGCCCCCGCCAAGGAATCCATCCTGCCTCGACTGTACGAGCAAGGCAGTGGGGGCGGGCCCTGGAAAGTATCGGCGTAAATCATGTTCACAATATCTATGTGTGTAACGAAATACCAGGAGAGCGAGGGGAGGGATCTCGGCTACACGGCTTGGCGAACTATTGACCATAACGACCGTGCACCGTTGTAGACATCAAACCATAGTCCACAATCCAGCAGGTCGGCTGAGCAGGGAAGATTCAGAAATCCTTCATCAGCCACAGCCGTCGTGTTCAGGCCATCCCACTCGAGTACCAGGGATTTGTCATGTCGTTGAGCTTGCACGATCAGCGACCCCCGGTTGTTCTTGCTTTGGATCCATGACATGGGCACCATGGCCTGGTCTATATACTAGCCATATCCGGAGTAGGCGATGCAGGGACGACAATGACTTGCTGGAGGGAACCGCCTGTCATGGGGAGCGCAGTTGTACGAGTACGAGGTACAAAGGTTGTAAGTCTGTAGGTAGGCAAGCCGGGGAATTACCAGGAACTCGAGTCTGGTGTACTACTGGCCCTACGGACGATCGGAGGTTGACGATATCCGTTGCTGCTGTAAGCGGAGGTCAGCGCTGGGATGTGGGCGGCCGTACGAGGGCACGGGGGTACTATCTGCACGTGTACATAAATTGTAAGTGCGTCTACTGTTCCACAATATGCACGGGCGGAGTTGAGCTGCTTTGCCCGCCCGCGCATCAGCGGGGGCCGGCGGCCGTACGGTATTCCTATGAAGTACGTGTCTAAGAGGGCGGAAACGGGGTTTGACGTGCCCCGTTGCCCCTTGTACTTACAAGTACAATGCACCCTGTCGGAAGTAGGGGACTTCCCGCGATGTCTGCCAGGGGCTGACTGGTAGCCTTATACTGTCACTGTCATGCGTTGATGGTACATGGTTGTCTATAGATCAACGTATGTACATGGATGTATACTTGGTATGTATGTATGTATATGCAAGAAGATTCGATAGTGATTGAATAGAGCCTTTTAACCTCGCCCGTCGGTTGCAGCGGCGTCGGTTACGGCAGGTCCCGACAAAGGCAGTGCCACGGTACCGGCAGTGCATCAAGGCTAGGGCGCATGGCAGAGCGCATGGCAATTACGCTTATGCAACTCGACTGCCAGAGAACCTGCCTCCAGTGTCACATCTAGCTCCAAGAGTGTCTAGCCCATGTATGTACGAGTAATAATGCATGTACTGCCCTTTTGAAGGCCGCGCTAGTGCTGATCCGAGGACGCGGGAAGGCCGGTGCCGTGCCAGCAGCCTGTCTTCACTATTCAGCGTTACAAATAGATTGTGCGTGTGTGTGTGGCACCTTGATCTCCCGCCATTGATTGCCAGCATGCAGCTGTCAAACATGTGTGCTGTACTCCGTACTACTGTAAGTGAATACGAGCAGCTGTGCTCGCTTAACGTCTGGTACTAGGACTCTAGAAGAGAGGGCGATAGCCGAGGACCCCTGTCGACATGGATCTCTGGAAACTCCCGCGTGGCCCTGGTCGGCGGCAGCCAATGGTACTTGCGATTCCCTGTTGCAGAGATGCAGTCCTATGTACTTCGTACTTCGTACAGAGAAGAATCGAAATGAAAAGTGACAGACGTGGAAGCGATGGACAAGCAGCATGCAGTTTCAGATCACAGGCACCTTGGCATTTGCGCGGTAGGCCTAAGCGACGTCGTCCATCACAACGTGGAACGTCCTATTATACGTATTGCCGAATTCGGGGTTAAGACGGTACTTGTGTGATGGTCCAGACCACCATTTTAGAGATCGCCATAGCCGGACGGGACTTGGCCCCCCCTCCTCATAGGGCGACCAAGTGCCGGGTTACATCAGGGGCACCGAGAGGAGGGACAGACTTGTTCCTGTTTGTTTGATATCGTCACTTGCTGCATATAGATTCATCAGGGCTATTTCTAGAGTGTACCCTTAAATGTCTTCATGACGCGTCTGCTTGCGTGGAAAATCACGACTGCAAAGCCAATGTGTACATGTATTGATTAATGTGCTGGCATTACTGCATATTCGTCTTGACAACAATCGATACTAATAGATGTGTGAAAAAAGACAAAGGAAAATTGCAGGGCTGTCTGGAACTGAGTACACAGAAGAACAATGAAGGAATACGAAAACAAAAGAAACACGAGACAGGCATATTGCAATCCTGGCCCTCTAAGACTTGCCACCAGACCTGATGCCAAGACCACTCTTCTCATAGGCCATGTCCACCATCTTCATTTGCGCAATGGAGTCCTCACCCGTGATCCAGTACTGCACCGACCTCCCCTTGATCTTGTTGACAAACTGCTCAAGTTGGTGCCTGTAAGACATCCAGAACTGTTCGCCGGGGAGATCAGCAAACTCGCCGCCCGCCTCGGCAAACGTATACGCCTTGAGCGACTTCTTGTCCGTCCACGTCTTGACCGTCTTGCCATCCTTGGCGCGGATCTCATACGTGTCCACGACATCGATGCGATGCCAGAAGAGGCCGTGCAGTAGCCCATGCAGGGTGACCTGGCGGATGCGGAACTTCTCCTGGCCAGCTGCCAGGCTCGCGCCGTCCTTCTCAGCAGATACAGCGACAGGCCTGTGCTTGACATCCACGTACGACGTATGGGGGAGGTACTCGGTGCGCAGGGAGCACGAGGCCTCGCCGATGCCGCCGTTGGGGAAACGGAACTTGGCCAGCGAGGCAAAGTCCGTGTTGGCGTGGATACCATCGGTGTACCGCTCCGCGTCGCAGGAGACGCACTCGAGGGGGCTCGCGGCAAATACGTCCCGCAGCGCCGCGTAGTTGTACGTCCCCATGGACATGATGGTCCCGCCAGCCAGGTTGCGGTTGAAGTGGATGTCCGTCTTCTTGGTGGTCCAGAAGGGCAGCGACGAGTGCGTGCGCACGTGCTCGACGTCGGCGGGGCTGATGAGCGACTGGAAGAGACGCCAGCTCGGGTAGAAGCGGTTGTGGAAGGCCTCGAGGATGATGGGACCGCCGGGCTGCTTCAGCTCCGGCATGTTGAAGAGCGCCTCGGCCTCGGCGCCATTGGCTACAGATGGCTTCTCCACAAGGACGTGCTTGCCTGCTGCGATGGCCTTGCTGGCCCACTCGTAGTGTAGGCTGTTGACCAGAGGGACTACGACGCAGTCGATGTTGGGGTCGTCGAGGATTTCTACAGAGAGTTAGAATTTGATGATTCGAAAGGGAAAGTATTTAAACATACCTTGGTATGAACCCTTGACTTCCGGGATGCCATTCGCCTTGGCATATTCCTCTGCCTTGGTGCGGTCGCGCGCGGCAACGGCCTGGATGATGACTTCGGGATGCGACTTGGCGGGGATGATGATGGACAGGGGTCTAGGTCCAGAATTAGCATTGACTATTTTCTCTTTTGGTCTGGAGGTTATGTACTCACGTTGAGGCAGCAGCGCCAAGAATACCAAACTTGAGTGCGCCGGGCTTCTTCTCAACCACCGGGGGGTTGAAAGCCGACCAGATGCGACCAACGAGGCCAGCCATTGTGAATGAGAAGAGTGTGTGTGGGAGTGGTGTAAGTCTGAAGTTGGTGTTCCTTGACTTCAAAGATCGAAACTTGTAGATCGATTGAAGTGACTTGTTGGATCTGATGGAGGAAATTTGGGAGAAGCGAAGTATTAAAATGGTTGTGGTGATTCAAGTTCAAGCGAAGATAGACAAGCAGACAAGTGCCGAAGACTGTGAAATGCTGATGCTGATCTACAACTGTTCGGCGCATTCAAGAACAAACGAGCGCATCCCGTCTTTTAACGCATTTCATCCACAAGGCTGTTGGTCGGGCCTTTGCCTTTGTGACGGAGGCCATGATAGGCACCAGCCAATCAATACGCCACGAATGCATCGACGAGAACCAACTTAGAGTGTAATGGGTAGCGAGAGTTTCGCGAACAGCCTCATTAGCGGGCGAAAGTGGCGCGGGGTGTGTGTGTTGGGTGTCGCTGCGCCAGGGCGAAATCCACGCGAGCAATGAGCAGGCGAGAGTCGCGCGAGAATTCGCCGAAGGCACTAACGGAGTACTTTGCACAAGTACCAAGTGCTTCGTATAAGTCCCGGTTAATTGTCGGTTCTCTCTCGCAACGTGGCTTGTGGGGATCTATGAGTGGTGATGAGCCTATCAGATGAGATCATGGACTCAAGGGTCCAGGGTCCATGAATGAGATGAGGATGCATTAGCGCCCGAAAGTTCCGTCTTGGCGGACTTGGACAGCCGGCTTGGCTGTTATTGGTCTGTCTGTTGCCTGTCTGCCTGTTTGTTTGGATGTCCGGGCCCTGGCCGAGACAGCTGCGGAGTTCGCATTGCATGGCCAGGTGCAGTTGCAGTTGCAGACTATTGAGGCACAGCCCATCCGTCAAGGTACCTGGGTTGCGGATTTGCGGATTTCGGTGTTAGAGAAACTTGGGTAAGTAGAGTTGTTGCTTCAAAGTCGACGTGGCTACGGAGTGTATGTTGGTACTTTACGAGTTGAGGACTCCATCATCTCAAGGTCGAACTGACATTGTTCAATGTTACTGCTCTTGAAATCGAACTCTTGCCAACTCCCAAAGTACATAACTTGACATGAGCACCCGTAAGACCCTCCATTCCATGCACTCCCTCCTCGTGATTACCCCTCCAAGACCCTGGCCCCCATGCCACCACGTGTAAGTCCCAGGCCCAATCCTGGGGGCCATACACCGGCACCTGCATTGACGAGGATTCGTATTTGACGGGCTTGTGCAACGGTCCCTGTCGCTTCCACAGAGTCGGCTATCGCTGAATGGGAAGGGGTAGACTAGACTCGAGGCTTGCATACATGCAATGTACTCTGTCGATCCTACAACAAGACAATTGAATGTACTGCATTACCGCAATTATATGCCGAGTTACGGACTAGGTACATGTATCCCAGGCATTCCTTCCATCCACTGCCGGACTCACCCAATCACCCTAAACGCCCCCGACAGCTTCGTCTGAAACACACCCTGAGGATCATACTTGCGACTCGTCTCCCTAAGCTGCCGAACAGCCTCGACCCCATAGCTCCCAATTGGATCCTGCGACTGATCCGCATAGTTGAGATACTGGAACGATGAGAGCAGGCCCCTCTTGCGCGCAATCTCCGTCTGCTCATCGTAGAAGGCCTGCACGCGCTCTTTGACAGCATCATCATCGGCCGTCAGACTGTACGCCACGGTGATGCACCCCATCGCATTGTCCCTCTCCCCGGCTGGCAGACCCATGCTGTTGGTCCCGTTGGTCACGGGCTGCGGCTGGATCAGGTATTGGATGTTGGCACCCTCAATGTCGGCCATGGTTTCTGTCCAGGCCTCCCAGGCGTGCATGAGCTGTTTGTAGAAGGCGGCGTCTGACGTCTTGAAGGAGAAGACGAGTTGGTAGATTCTGCACGCGGTCAGCTCAACTCAAGTCACAAACATATCATCAGATATGGAACATACCTCTCCACAGTAGATGGGAGAACCTTTCCAAAGGCCTGGACGATGCCATCGACTGAAGCGGTCACAAGGGCCTCTTTGGTGGTCACACCCTCCATGGAAGTAAAGTTCTCGTACACGGCGGGGAATGCCACAGGCTCATTATAGAAAATAGAGTCCGAGATGGACAGCACAGCACCAGGGTTGTTGAACCCCAGGATCATGCTCATCATGGCCTGTTCATCGAAGTTCTCGGCACGCATGAACTCGCTAAAGGCCTCGGCGTGGCCGTCCAGCACCGCGCGCGAGTAGTTGAACGGCAGATCGCCGCCCCACATGGCGTCCTGCGGGAAAGCCGCCAGGTCAAAGCGCGTGATGATGCCGAAGTTGCTGGTGCCGCCCTTGAGCGCGAGCCAGAGGTCACGGTGGCTGTCTGCTGTCGCATACACGATGTCACCATTGGCCAGGACCACCTCGTAGCCAAAGATGTTGTCGCCCGTGTAACCGTGGCTGCGGCTCATGAAGTTGAGGCCGCCTGTACACAATGTGTCAGCAAGCAACGAAACGAAGCGTGGAATAAGGGAAATGAATGCATGTACCTCCAGTAGAGAATCCAGCGATCCCAACACCGGGAACACGAGCCCCCATAACAGTGAGATTATGCTTGACAACCTCGGGGTAGATGTGCTCGCTCCAGACGGACCCACCGCCCGCACGCACAATGGCCAAGTCATCGCTGACAGAGACGGCATTCAGAGAGCGCATATCGACGGTGATACCCGCCTCAATGTTGGCTGCTCCAGCCCATAGGGTGTGACCGCCGCACCGGACGGCAAACGTGGGAGATGAACTGTTTGTGCTTCGACGGTATAGAGAGGATGTGGTGCCATTGTCAGAACCAATCAGCTTCATCAACTGGGAGACATCGTCGGTGCTCTCTGGCCTGAAGACGCAGCTAGGTGTCAGATCGCGTTCCTGGCTGGCGTAGTACACCTTTTGCGAGTCGGTGTATGCCGTTGCACCAGTGTAGGAGATTCGTCCTGGTAGAACGGAGGCTACCCTGCTGCAGAGGGAGTTTGTGCTGTTCAAGGCTGCGACGGAGCCAACGAGCATGGAGAGGAGGATTGCTTGAAGCATTTGGAAGTGGAGGGCGGACATGGCTGATGAATGAGATGTCAGCTCTGGAACTAGAATTGAAAGATCAAATGAAGTTGAAGGGGGTTCGCACTGGTTCCCTCTGTCGACGAGGACGTTATATACATATCCTTTGGCCGTACTAACTATATTACACCCTAGATCCAGACTCTTCTATGTAGATAAGTGACGGACCTGCCATCCATGTAAAGCCGATAAAATGACATGATCCAAGATGCAGCGGCGAGTGCCGGCCTTGGCAGGGTTGATGATGTCTAGTGATCAACTGCACGCCGACCAAGTTTCAATGCATGTACCTGACCCACGCGTAGGATCTGCCTGCATTTGCAGTGCGGAGAATGCCAGAATATCGAGTACATGTACATGAAGATAATACCGGATCCATCATGGATAGAGCAGACCAGTCTGGCCTTGGATAGAAATACGCCGAACGTGACTAGACGACTACTGCACATATAGGATCATCCAAGCATCCCAGGACTGGAACTCATATGATGTTGCCATTCTATTCTCCGATGAAATCGTCTTATTCCCTTTCTATATGTCAATTACACAGGCACACACGCTGTGTGCATATTCCAGACATCTCAATCGGCGAGATGCACCCCGGCCCTTCGGCGTATTATAACCTCTATCCTCTGGTAGCACATACAAGGGCACTTATACAAACCTTCCCTACCCCATGCTATTGTTTCGAAACCTGCCATGGTTTAATTACCCTGCCTGTCCCGGCACGACATTACCGAAGAAAAACAAACAGACAAGCAAACATCACACTTCACTTACACTCCACTCCTCGCCCTGTCCTCACTTCCCCAAAGTATGCACGTCCTCATAGTCGGTGGAGGCGTCGGCGGCCTAAGTCTAGCCCAGTGCCTCCGCAAGCAGGGCATCTCCTTTGAAGTCTTTGAACGGGACGAGGCCTCGGACTCGCGTTTCCAGGGATGGGCCATTGGTATCCACACGTAGGCACCACACACATCACATTACATCACAGCAGACTGCATGCTAGGTACATGCAGTAATGCATATCCCTCCCGTGTGCTGTAATAACTGACACTGCGCGCAGAATCACGGAGAAGTTGCAGAATGCCTTCCCCGACGACATGCCCAACCTCAAAGAGGCGACAGACCACCTCCAACCACTCGATCTACCCGCGCAGATGGCCCTCTACTTTCCCGGTCGTGACATCCGTGTTGGTGTTCAGGTCTGTCAACACATAACGCCAGCCATATTCTAAAACATTCCTCACTGACTGACTCCAGGACACCCCCTCCGCCCCGATTGTCCGCGCAGAGCGTCAACGCCTCCGCAATTGGCTCGCCACCAACCTGGACATACAATGGAACAAGCGCGTCACCTCAATCTCCAGCAGCGACAACGACGTCTCCGTCACCTTTGACGACGGCACAACCGCAAGGGGTGATATTCTCGTTGGTGCCGACGGTATCAACAGCATAGGTTAGCCCTGTACTTCCCCCTGGTTTCCAGACATAAATGTACATACTAACTTTCCCAGTCCGTGAACATCTCCTCCAAAAACCAGCCAACCAACTCCTCAAGCTTGTCCCCCTAGCCGCCATCGTCGGCGAAGTCACCCTCCACGAAGACGACTTCAAGCAGCAGCTCTCCCTCGGCCACAGCGCCTACGTCCACCTTGACCCATCCCAGGGCTTCGCCCACTTCAACGGGTTGCACGAGGTCCTCCCCGGCGGCCGCTCAGGTCGCCACTACTGGATGTTCATGCAGCCAGATGGGTCCGTCGAGGAGGCAGACCACTGGCTCCGCGGCGCAAGCCAGCAGGAAAAGCTGGACCATGTGCTCCGTCTGTCGCGCGAGGGCGGGATGCCCGACCAGTTCCGCAGGCTGTTTGAGCTCACGCCCGCCAGTGGGATCAAGACGGAGCCTCATATCTGGCGGGATCTCGAGCTGGAGAGTGCTGGTGTCGATGTACCGGCTGGGAGGATCGTTCTCCTCGGCGACGCGGCCCATGCTATGACTCCGTTTCGCGGCGAGGGGGGGTACCATGCTTTTATTGATGCCATGAACCTCTCGCAGGCGCTGGTGGGTATCAACAGAGCGAGTACTGATATTGGGGCTGTCAAAGAGGCCGTGTCAGTCTACAATGCCGAGATGCTCCAGAGGGGTGGTGACGCCGTTCGCAGTTCGAGGAACGAAAATTCCAACAAGCGTCTCGAGGACAAGAAGGCCAACCTGACCACGGCGAATCGCGAGGTCCGCCCTCTTCCTAGGGTTCCTATTGTTCTGCCCGCCCAGTATTGAGAATGATAGTCAAGGTTATCGGAGACATAGAGCTTTGGAAACACTGTTATAACACAGGCAATGGGTGTACTTCAAAGGGGTTGACGTTTGTATGTATTGTTCTTATTTGGAGCCGCGCGTCTTTTTATCAGGCCCCATTGGTGAGAGGCATGGAAGTGAAATCGAGAAGCTTGTATATAAGCCATCGGTCTTAAGAGACAAAAAGCCTTACCAGAAAAAGGCAGATGGCCAATGACCAATCATGCACAACCTCGGCTATATCGTTTGGACAACTTGTCTAGATAGATCCCTTCTACGACGAGGCTATTCCGTCTCCATCGACAGACTTTACCACTTGTCTCATACATCCCCCCCCCCACAGCAGACTCGTTGTCTGACAGTTAGTCCCCTCATATAAGCTCAACATCAAACCCATAAGACCGAATGTCCTTTAGCAGCCACTCAATGGGCGTGGCATACGTCACATCGCCAGAACCGAGTCCGCCAGAGCCGAGTTCGCCTCTGCCTCTAGTCAGCAGCCCTCCAGCCCGTCCGGTAGTGTCGAAGATCAAGGCACCAGAGTCACCTCCAGAGGAGAAGACATTTTGAGGGAGCTGATCGCTCTTCTCCCCAATGATACACCACTCCGATGACCAGACCTCCAGGTCGGGCAATGTGTGGCGAACGAGAGATCTGACTTCGTTGGCGGTACCCAGGGTGAATCCAGAGGACGATCCACGCTTCATGACGAGGATCGCCAAGTCATCGATAGAGTTTGCTTCGGCCGGAGGTTTCTTCATCTCGGTCTCGGGGATCACCCCCTGGACACGCACAGAGTAGAGGCCAAGACCACGGGGTGAGTCACGGAGCATCCTGCTGGGAGCGTCCTCGGGGCAAGACTCTTCCTGGATGAATCTCTTGATCCTGTACCGAACGCTGTTGTTCGTGAAGACCTGGTTCTCGAGGTAGTGTAGGTTTGTGCAGTGTTTCCTTTGGTGAAGCTCTATGAGAGCCCAGTCTCTGACTCTGGGGTTCCTGGGTGAGTTACTGGCGTCGAGCTTCGGAGAAAATTCGACGTGTCCAATTATCCGAGATTCCAGGCTTCTTGAGTCTTCATATAACCCCTCAATGGTTGGATTAAAATCCATGGGCAGGATCGAGAGGTTCTGCTCGAATGTGCGCTGCCCGGGCTGGATGATGGCGTGCCCAGGCTTCCCCTCCTCGTGATAATAGTCCACATTTTCCACATTGTCTCCAAGCACGATATGGCGGCACGTGAGCGCAAAGATCTTGCCGGTGTTGCGGCATCGTAGGTAGATTCCCTTTGTTCCTTCGAGCCTTGGTCGATTCAGGTTGGCAATGGAGATCCCCAGAAGCTCTGAAAGTTCCATGGAGCACTCCAGCATACCTTCTTCTATTCCGAGTGGATTGTTCTGGGCGAGGAGCCTGGGCGCGTCCGCCGGTGCTGCCAACGGGGACATGGAAAGTTCTACAGCATCATCCGGTGCTCCTTGGGATGTGTATGGGGAGAGACATGCCTCCTTGATCTCGACCTCAACATCTTGGATCCCACAAGCTTCGAGATGAAATTTGCATATGCTGGCTGCATGGGAGGCTTGGGCAAAGGACGTGGAGCCTGGTTTGACCGAAATCAGCATCGTTACTCGGAGGTCGCCGCCTGGATAACCTATGCGTAGGATATCAATGGCTCTCCATGTGCATCCATCTAGGAGCTCCATTACGCGCAGCGGAACATCTGAGAGGTTCCACAAATCCACGACTGGGTGCGCACCAACCCGGTAGAGGGATTTGAATGCTTTTGACTCGTTATCGGGGGGGCTCCAAGGAGAGATGCTGCTCCGAGCGACCAGCCTCGACCTGCTCGGTAGCCCGCGGAAGTATGCCGCTGCCTCCTCCTCGCTGGGAGGCTGGCGACCGATCCCTGTATCGTTTTGCAATTCCATGATGTCGCACAGCCTCAAGCTCTGCCAATGGTGCTTTTCCCTATCTCGTGGGTTGAGGTGGTCTCTGGTATGGCTCCAAGCATGTGTGAAATGTTTTCTGTCATGTCGTTGGTTCCCCTGGGGCGAAATGTGACCGTGGGAGGACAGGGGATCAAGTCATATTGGCTGCCTATTTTTCAGGATGCATCAGTTAGAATTCGTATGCCAATAGCACGTGGAGGCTTGGAGCTTGTTTGTTGACACAGACGGAAGAAGCTTACTCGGATGAGACCATCTGCAACCCGGGGATGCATTCCTCGCATTCGGCTGCAGTCCGAAACTGATTTCGTGTGATATCTGGAGGGGAGATAGCTCGAGCAATGTTTCGGAACAAATCCTCAAATACGTCGAAGGTGTGTGTGGCTTGACATATCGCGGACCCTGCATCGGGGAGGAGATGGAAAATGGCGATCACCATCACCAAGGCTACGTGATAGACGCAGTCTCAGCGAGTGTGATGATGATGGAACTAAGTTGGCAGCAACTATCTCGTGTTTGACGAGGGTTTAAATAGTCGAGGTTTGTGTGGATATTTCCAAAATGGCAGGAACGGCCCTTTCTGGCAGTCGCTCTTTCCTCGCGCGAGAAAATACTGAGTGACGAAGGAGTCGAGAGGAGTGTAGGGATATCATGCGGTCCTTGTGTACATGTATGTTTGCTGCCATTAGCAAACATCTAATAATATCTTTGGGCTCATATAATCACGTTAACCTTTATGTTTAGTACCATTCACGCACGATGCTCACTGTTATTCACGATGTGCGACCATCACCAGCAAACAAGCTTCGTAGTCAAATTCAAGATTCAAGAGCATATATATAGTGAGAGAAGAACCCTCATGTCCATTCTTTAGATCGCTCATGGGAGGCAGAATACACTCCTCACCATAGACTACATGTCCGAAAACTAACACGACTCTTCTAGGGTATCCAACTTGTCTCTGAACCGCAGTGGTATCCCGATCTGGAGTGTGGACTCGGTCGAATGCGGAAACAAATTAAATGAACAAACTTGACGAGAGCCGGACAAGCTTAATGCTGGAATTGCGGGTTCCCGTGAAACTTGAATCCTTGAAGCCTGGTGACCTTGGTGGCCCTGAATGGCAGGTGGTAGAGACCTCACACACCTGCCTGATGTGACGGTAATGGCGTGACATGTCCCGAGTTCCCCCGGCTGTCGCGTTGGACGTGAATAACGCTCCACCCGTGCATGCAGAGCCTCCCGCTTTGTATCCCATGATGAACCGTGAATACGAGTTCTAGTTTACTCTGTTGTCGCAGACTGTCGGATATCGGCCTTAGCGGTCCTCCCGCAAAGACTTCAGCGGCAAGCGGCACCCATTGTCTCTAACCGAGATGAAGCACAACACTTGCCCTCAACGTCAAGGATGTTGCAAATGCACAAATTGAAATCAGAGTCAATGATGAAAACGAAAAGTAGCAGTATTGGTATAACTAGGTGGAAAAACTGAAAAGATAAACAGATTTAGGTTGCTTGTCCCGCAACCCGGCGACATTTCTTCGTCAAACATTCAATCCCAGACGACTCCCCCGACGCCCCATGTACTCGGAGCCCAGAATTAACCATGTCCCTATGCGTTGATACACGAATTTCAGATGCTGAAGTGGTCCGCATGTCTCTCTACCGGTACTCAAGAAAGCTTGTTGGTCTCTTAGGCAGTCTTGGCAGGGGAGATACCGTACCAGCCCACGATGATGACACCGAGGACACCAGCCACGGCGCTGAAGACGAGGGCAACAATACCACGAGGGGTGAAACTATTTTCAACCGCAGTTAGCCACATATTCGCATGTATTTCAGAAGAAGACATCATAACGTACCCAGCAGGCAGAGGCGCAGGCGGCTTGTTCTGGCCCGACAGATCGAGCAGGTCGACCGTGTTGGCAGCAGCATTGCCAGCCGTGGGGACAGACCCAGCCTCGCAGATATCATAGTAGTCCTTGGGCAGCTCAAGCGTCTTCTGCAGCTCGAGCGGGGCCTCGACAAACGTGACGATGAGACCAGAGGTAACATGCCACTCGATGTGGCAGTGGAAGAACCAGACACCGGGGTTGTCCGCGCGGAAGCGCATCACAATGTTGCCCGTAGGCCAGACGACGAGGGTGTCGCGACGCATGGGCACCTTGGGGAAGTCATCCTCCTTGACGCCCGACTCGGCAAACGTGCCGGCCTCCTCGGGAGCGCGGTACAGGGCCTGGAACTGGTGACCGTGAAGATGGAACGGGTGGCGACCCGTGTCGAGGTTGTTGAGGACAATCTGGACGACCTCGCCCTTCTCAAGGACAAAGGGGTGGGTGTACTCGCCGTAGACAAGCGGGTTGGTGGCCTCGTCACCGGACGTCATGGCGGTCAGCAGGGTGGGCACCTTGGGCGACTTGTAGGTGATGTTGTTGAAGAAGGCGTAGTTGGCGCCGTCGCCGAGGTTGTTCATGACGACGCTGAGCTCGATGGTGCGGTCGGGCTCGGCGAAGCGCTCCTGCCCGTCGTACGGGACGAGCTCCATGTCGTCCATCTCGTTGAACTCATCTAGCACCGTGGCCTGGGGCTTGTCCTTGGCGTCGTCGTAGACAAGCCAGCCGGTCACATTGTAGTTGAGGTCATCGGGGAGGGTATCAAACAGGGTCTAGGATCTGTCAGTACGCACATATACACACAAGATACATGTAGGCGAGTGAGAGTGGGATCTTACCGTGTCCATGCTGCCCACAATGGGAAAGTTGGCATCTGTGTCGTTCTTGGTGGTGACGAGGACGCTAGCACGCTGCGCAACAGAGAGATAGATCCTGTCGGTCTCATAGCGCTTGGTGTACACGCCGTCAACCTCGACGACGGTCATGTTATGTCCCTCGATCCAGATATACTGGCCGGCAAAGGCGCCAATGTTGATGATGCGCAGCAGATACGTCTTGCCCGTCTTGACGGGGATGGATAGGTCCTGCGTCTCGTTGATGAGCGCCGCGTTGGGCACCGGCTCCGCACCCGTCGGGTTGCCCTTGGACATGAACGGCGGGATGAGGTTCTGCATCTGCTCGTGGTACCAGTCCGAGAAGGTGACGACGAGCTCCTCGTCGTAGTCATCCTTGTAGGGGAAGTCCGGGTCGTGGATGACCACGGGACCACGCAGACCGTCAGGGTACTGGCTCATGGTGTGCGAGTGGTACCAGTACGTTCCGGGCTGCTGGACGGTGAAGTTGTAGGTGAAGGAGGATCCGGGCACAATGGCGCACTGCGACACCTGCGCGGGGCCGTCCATGTGCGTGGTGCCGTTCATGAAGAAGCCGTGGAAGTGCAGCGACGTCGACTGGTTGCCCAGCTGGTTGTTCACGTTGATGATCAGCCTGTCGCCGACGTTGGCGTCAATGCGCGGGATGGGCCATTGCCCATTCACACCGATGACGGGACGGGGGAAGGCGCCGTCCGGGTTGGCTGTCACCCATGTGATGTTGAAGTCGTGGGTGATGGTGGCGGCCTTGACCACTTGCACAAGGGTCAGGTAGGCCAGGACCAGGACGGCCAAGGGAGATGATGTCCGCGCCATGGTGTGTGTTTGTGAGATTGATCGCAAGATCAACTTCTTCTGCTGTCTGTCTGAAGGGAAAACAAACAGAACACAGAACAGACTTGGGCGCACCGCAGTGAGAAAGATCGACCACCGATGCCTTCTTCAATGCTTGGGAAGAAGAGAGAGGGATGTGGGCGGGGCACCTGGTTTCAACTAATACTTGTTGGCTGGGTCTTCCCGGGGGACGGAAACGGGGCGTCGGGGGTGTGGTGGTGTATGGGATCGGCGCTTCTTCGCATAGAAAAAAGGCGTTTTTTTTTCTCTCTCTTCGCCTGCTGATCAGATTGATAGCGAGGTCGGCATGATCCGGGCATCTTGACGAAGACTTTCTTCAAAGGGCTTGGATTGAAATACCTCACTACAATATTGATTACTTCCATCTGCTACTAGACTTCAAGCCTCTCCAGCTCGTAGAGTTGTTTCCGCCACGGTGGTTGGTGGCGGGCGGTGGTTTCCGCAGGCGGGAACCTTGGTTCAAGTCTTTTCCAATCTAGAACCCATCATCATGTGTTGCTCCGTAAAGAGTCGGCCGACAATTGTTCAGAGCCCAACAACGGGAAACGGAGCTCCACATATAGTCTACATGTACTATGCACAACATCCTCCCAAGGCAGCTCAAGGGATATAACCCAAGGATGGGCAATATCCCGAGTTACGGAGTACTCAACCCGGCAACTGGCTAATAGTAGCCTGATTTCCAGGAGTCATGTAGAACGGAGCTCCCATAGCTGCATGGAGCCTCTCTCACCTCTGAAAGGAAAAAAAAACCAGCGACTTGGACTGGTGGCTTAAATGGTCTGCGGGGGTGGTTGGCCGTTCCGGCGCTACTCAGTTGCCGTGTTATCCGCCTGGCCAATGGTGTGTAATGCAGAATCTGATAACTCGGCCCATCGCCTGATTGATAAAGGCTACTCGTATCAACTGGCGTTTTGTTTCGCTGCAATACGCGAGTTGGAACAGGGTTTGGATCCGGCCGGCCCCCACTCACCCCATCCACCAGGGCGCCCCTAAGGCGCTCCAAAGGGGAGAGGGGTCCTCTTGGTTCGAGCCCTTGCAATTCTAGATGTGGGCTTGCTTTGCCGGTTCTTCCATCAATCCGTTTACAAGCCTGCAGCAAGCCCTGCGAAGCCCTGCGAAGCCCTGCACAAAGCCATCTTCTGACCTGCCTCAACTGGGACAAACCCGGTAACCGGCCGCCATGTACGGAGTAGTACGGAGTAGTATGTACTCGGTAGCATGTACTTGGTAGCTTCCCAACGTGGGATTTATTTCACTCGCATGGCATGTCCTTTGTCGCATGTCCATGTCCATGTCCTTGTCGCATATCTCAACGGTTGACCCCTCCCCGACCTGCCCTGACCATTGTGTTGGACAGACACATAGTCACATTTCTCTCCTCATCATTCAATCACACACATAGGTGCTTTGGCAGTGCGCTGAGAAGTAACCACCATCATGGGAAAGAACGTCTTCTCCGTCCCCGTCTTCCTCGTCGTCTTTCGCGAGACCCTCGAGGCCGTCATCATTGCCTCTATCCTGCTTGCCTTTCTCAAGCAGACTCTCGATGGACCCAACGGCGACAGATCAGCGTACAAGACGCTGAGAAAGCAGGTAAGTCCCACACACCCACCGGCTCTGGCCCTCGTAACACCTTTTTTTTTCTCTCTATGTTTTACACGTAGTACATGTTTGGTGTCTAATGTGAGCAGGTCTGGCTCGGCATCGGCATCGGCTTCTTCATCTGTCTCGTCGTCGCCGGCGCCATCATCGGCGTCTTCTACCGCGTCGGCTCCGACACATGGACGACGAATGAGTACTACTACGAGGGCTCCTTCGCCCTCGTTGCCTCCATCATCATCAGCATCATGGGCGTCGGCCTGCTGCGCGTCGGCCGCATGCAGGAGAAGTGGCGCGTCAAGTTGGCCAAGGCCCTCGAGAAGCCCACCATGGCCACCACCCGCAGCAAGCGCATCTCGCGCTGGATGGAGAAGTACGTGATGTTCTTCCTGCCCTTCATCACGGTGCTCCGCGAGGGTATCGAGGCCATTGTCTTTATTGCCGGTGTCTCCTTCAGCGCCCCTGCCACGTCCATCCCCCTGGCTGTCGTGGTCGGTCTGATTGTCGGATGCTTTGTCGGCTACCTGATTTACAAGTAAGTTGACTGCCCTCTGTATCCAAGCCAAGCGCCAACTGACACACCCATAGGTTTGGAGCTTCCAGCAGGGTCCAGCTGTTCCTCGTCCTGTCCACCTGCTTCCTCTACCTCGTTGCTGCCGGCCTCTTCTCCCGTGCAGTCTGGTACCTCGAGTCGCAGCAGTGGAACAACATTATTGGCGGTGACGCCGCTGAGCTGGGCACCGGTGCCGGCTCGTATGACATTGACAAGAGCGTGTGGCACGTCAACGTAAGTTCTTTTCCAGTTCTATTGATCAACAACACCTGGGTGATCATCATGAGCAAAATGCTAATCAGAATCGGCATGAACAGTGCTGCAGCCCTGAGCTCAACGGTGGTGGTGGCTGGGGTGTCTTCAACGCCCTCCTGGGCTGGACCAACTCGGCCACCTACGGCTCTGTCATCTCCTACAACATCTACTGGATCGCCATCGCCCTCGCCTTCCTCGTCCTCCGTTTCCAAGAGGCCAACGGTCGTCTTCCCTTCATGAAGGCCAAGCCCAAGACCGAGACCGAGGAGGGAGACGCTACCCAGGTCCAGACTACCGGCCCGTTCACTGGTGCCGCCGAGGCCGAGACGGAGTCTGACCACGGGGAGAAGAAGACGACCGGTACTGCCACTGAGACTACCCAGGCTGTCTCCCACTAATCTGAAGACTGGACACCGCATAAATGTACGCAGAGGTTGCACCAAGACGCTGCCATCGCACTTTGGGGTTGATTGCGAGCTGTACACGGACGTGTGTAAAGCAAAGTTGCATCAGGGATGGGTTTCTAGTAGCCAAAACAGAGGTCAACGCCTCTTCATCCAGTAGTTTATTATTAGTCTCTACTGCCCTGACCCAGCACTCGTTAGTCGTCGAGTTGAAAGCGCCTCTAGATGGCGCGCCGAGAACATGAATTATACCCTATTATAGCTAGATTTCGGCTTCATCCGCGCCGTTTGAGGGATTCCTCGTAATGGTTAGGCTCCCGTATGTAAAGGAAATCAATAGTAACAAATCTAAATAACTCAAGAGACATGCATAATGCAAGAAATGCAAGAAGCCGCACTGCAGTAACGTTGTAGGTATGGTTAAGTTACATGGTGGAGCTCCACGTATTACTGGACATCACCAACTTTATCTCACGTACCTTTGTATGTAAATATGCATGTACTCACCGACGGGCCATGGCTTGCAAGCAAATCAGATGTATACATGTATATGCAATGCCACAATAAAACAATCTATCGAGTCTATCAGATGCAACATGCGCGTGATGCTAAATGCCCTTGAGCCATGCAGGAACGACTTTCTGGCAAAAGTTCATAAACTTCCAGAATCCCACCGCATACTCCACATTGCCGGCCGGATCCACCCTACGTTCAGGGAAGGCAATGCCCGCGCCAAACAGCCCAGGAATATGCTCCTTCTTCGCCTCCTTGTCTGACCCAGCAGCAAAGAACCGGCCCGTGTCACTGTCGTGCTCCACGGCCAACGGCGTCGGAGCAGCGCCATCAGCACCCTGGGAGAACAACTCGGGGATAGCATTCCTCTCGTAGCCAATCGCCCGGACAACGTGCCTGCAGCCAGGCATCTCCTGTTCATAGGACTTCTGCTCGAGCTCGCCGGGCGGCGTGACGAAGCGCTGCACGATGGACGCCACGGGGCTGGAGTGGAAGACGTCCTTGTCGAGGTTCTCGCGCGCCCACGCGGCCGCCTGGCCCTTGAGCCCCGTGTTGTCGTACAGGATCCAGCCGTCCTTGTAGACGGCGTAGCGCAGCGTCTCGTGGCGCGTGAACCACTTGATCCGAAGGTGGGGGTGGCTCGTCGTGGCCAGCTTGTACAAGTTCATAAGCACCAGGATCGCCGAGTGCGAGGCGCCCACGACGGCCACCGTGGTGGGCACCTGGGCGTCAATGGTGCGCGCCAGGATCGACGGCGTGAGGGCCACGTCCAGGTGCAGAGGCTCCGGGTGGTCCCCTGAGGCAGACTGCGTGGCGGTGTGGATGGGGTGAGAGCCAGTGCACAGGATGAGACGGGGCGTCACGGCAGAAGCGCCGCTCCGGAGACCGACGGTCCACAAGTTGCCCTGCGGCTCCTATTGGGGTTCACATTAGCACCGACAATTGATTGATAGGGCGTGGCATGTCATCTGTATACGAAGTATACAAACGGAGTAATATCAATGCAATGGAGTGACGGAGTAAGGAATGGCATACCATCTTTAGCGTCGCCTTGGCGACCTCACCGATTTCCGACCGCACAACGGACGAAAACTCACGACGGATCCCATCGCTGAGCATCAGGCACAGATCGGCCGCATAGCCAAGCGTGCAGCCCTGGTCCTGGGGCAATGCCTCGAGGGTGGTGATGGCATTCGGCTTGGGCGTCGAGCTGACGACCTGGTTCAGCGGGCCGACGGCGTTGGCAAATTGCACAAACAGGTCGACTTTGGTGTTGCTCGGCACCTCGCGGTACCGGGCGTTGACGCGGCCGCCCTGAAACTGAGGGTCAATCCAGAGGACCTGCTGCCCGGGGGCGCTCTCCAGGAGGTTGCCAAGGACGGCGATGCCGCCGGGGCCGCCGCCGACCACCACGCTGTGGTAGAAGGGCTGCTTCCCGGCCGTGCGCGCCGCTTGCAACATTGCTGCCAACGAGATTCCCGGGGGGTGGTAAGCCGTGCAGGGAGGATTGGAGCAATGATTTGCGGGATGCTTTCTTGACGGAATTCGTCATTCGGAGCCGTTATCGCGTGGTACCCAATGGACATTTACTTGGGTCGTGGTCTACGAGTGAGTCACGTGCAAGTCCCGGTGACGGATATGGGCATATTATGCAGCTATAGAGGAAAGGCATACGCGTCGCGATGTCGTGATCAGCCATCATTATCCAAATGCTTCACCAACGTTTTGGAATTGAACACTCGGCTTCATGATACCGCAATATACGCGTATGAGCTCCTTTGTAAACTCATTCATCGTCTACTGTATGCGTACGTGTCCAATTCATTTGCTATCCATTGGCCATGGCCATTGCATTGGATATACAGATACCGCGATACGTGCATATCCATACACATACGGATCAATGCAGCCATGCATCGTGTGAATGCCGCGACACGTGCATGCAGACATTGAATGAATGAGGACGCACCCGATACTACATATCCTGCAGCTGCGCATGGAGTATTGGTAATTCAAGTCTGGTGATTGAATCCCCGGTCCGTATTCGTCGCATGAGGAAAGATTATCTTGCAGATTTTGAAGCCGGAAAAACTGGACAGCGGGTCGCCATAAAAGGCGCAACAATGACAAGCAGACGGCACGGCACACACGTGCTCGACTTACACGACCTAAACGGTCACATCGCAGCAGCAGCGGAGCTCCACATGCCGTACGTAGTGTACAAAGTACGAAGCACGTACAGGTGATATGTTGTGGATGGAGAATATAAAAGGGTCGATGTGTCCATCACATCAAACCCCATAAAACGTCTTGGCAAATGCAGTCGTCAACAAAATCCATGGCCCACACGCGGGTATACGAGTAAAAGCCATGTGCGAGTCTAGTCCCCCTGCCACACCGTAATACACGTACTCGGCTTTGGCCCGTTGATGCCAAGACGCCCTTTCCATCTTGGCATGCACTTGCAAGTCGCCCCGAAGAGCCTCCGACACCAGGCTACCAGCCCAACAACCCCTCCCTTCTCAGCCCACTCCGCGTCGTGAGGGGGTCCGGCCTTATAGGTTATGGGAATATTATCAATCTGCCCTAGTAGCCGACGTTCCGTGGTCTGTTTATACGAGAAGGGACTAGTGGGTGTGAGGCTGAAGTTGGATATGGCAATAGTGCACGCGATATTGAAGCCGGACGTGCTTGTCCGGGCATCATGCTGAAAGTCTGGTGATTGTGACGGTGGCTGCGATAGTGCCGGTCCAGTCCACTTGGACCATACGATGAAGAGGTTGGGCTCTGGACTGGAATCATCTTGGCATAGTATAGTTGTGCGAGTATATTATCGTCGGCGGTAGGTATTGAGCCGTTGACAAACGCCGACGAGGCGAATGGTCCTGGGCGGACACAGGGCCATGAAAGGGGAAAGACGCCACCCAGATGACAAGGTACCTGCCTTTTTTTCTTATACGGGATGATGCTTGGCGGATTCAGTTCAGAGACACTCTGCGATTGTCAAACAGGTGGAAAGGGAGTACCCTATAGAGCACTTTGGCTTGAAGTATCGTGGCACGCGGCAGGGAGGCGCGTATGAACGGACCGACGTGATGGAGAGTAATTGATGAGAATCAAATAGATCATGCGTAGAGGCCGTAATCCCAATGAATGTGATGATAATTCCTTGAGAGACCACATGTAGGTGTAGTAAGATCACAGCTGCGATTTATACGCGAAGGCACGCACAACATGAAAGATCCAGAGCATGATACAGATGAGATGACGACGCCTTCCCCATTCTTACAAGCGCTTCCCTGCCAATTTCACTGAAGAGGAAATTACCGAATTTGTTGTAACTGAGCTCTACTGAAACTATTGTGAAGGAAAGAATGCCAAAAGTGCAATGGCCAGATCCCAAACATTGAACCTAGAATGAAGTATAGGTTATGTTGCCAAACAGCGTGTGCACAACGCCGGGGAGGCTGTAAGTGATCACATAGTAGGCACATGATATTCCACGGGAAAGTTTGCCTCTACTTCGAGATGCATACATGTATGTTATAACCCTCTCTGTTGAATAAGATGAAGTTGTCCATGAACTGCCGTATCAAGCTATTACGTCGCACATGTTCGTGGTATTATGCCTCCGGCGGCCCAGCCGGGGGCTGACCTCGCTACGATCGTAACGTCGATATTCGTGGATTTAGAAAGCCTATGCATTTGTCTACCACTCCCTTATACTCCCATCCGGCCCATGAAACACCTTACACTGCCACGGCTTCGTCTCCTTAGCAATGCTCCTAACCTTGTCCTCATCAATCTCAATGCCCAAGCCAAACTTGGTCGGCGCCTTGATATACCCATCCTTGCCAATATCAAACACCTCCGGATCCTTCATGTACGTGAGCAGATCGATATCGTCCCCGGCCTCAGTATTGTAGTGCATCCCGAGACTCATCTCGAGAATCGCAAAGTTGGGCGTGGTCAGCGCGACGGCGACGCAGGCCGCGAACGCGACAGGTCCGAGCGGACAGTGCGGCGCAATAGCCACGTCGTACGCCTCGGCCATCTGCGCGATGCGCTTCGTCTCGCTGATGCCGCCCGCGTGCGCAATGTCCGGCTGCAGGATATCCACGCTCGCGTCCTCGAGGAACCGCTTCACATCCCAGCGCGTGTACAGCCGCTCGCCAAACGCCACGGGGATGGTGCTCCGGTCGGCCAGCTGCTTGAGCGCCTCGGGGTGCTCGCACAGAAGCGGCTCCTCGATGAACAGCGGGCGGTGCGGCTCCAGTGCTGCCACTAGCTGCTTCGCCATGGCCTTGTGCAGGCGGCCGTGGAAGTCCAGACCGGCATCAAGACCGACGGCCTTGACGGCCTTGAGACGCTCCACGGCGCTGTCGAGCACCGAGGGGGAGTCGACCCAGTTCATGTCCTCGGTTGCGTTCATCTTGACGCACTTGAGGCCTTGGGCAAGACGGGCCTTGCTAAACACACGCACCCGAGTTAAAAAATGCGAAGTACACGTGTTGCGACTGCGTCGGCACTTACGCTGCCTTTTCAACGTCCGATGGGCGGTCGCCACCAATCCAGCAGTATACTTGGACTGAGTCCCGGACCAATCCGCCCAGGAGTTCATACACTGGCACCTTGAGGTTTCGGCCTGCAATCATGTAAGTATGACGTCGAGATCTTATCAGTGGCATGTCCATACCTTTGAGATCCCACAGAGCAATGTCAATGCCGGACAGGGCAGACATGAACACCGGTCCGCCTCGGTAGAATCCATGCCTCCAAAACGTTTGCCAGATGTTCTCGATTTGGCTATGCAACAATGTCAGAAACACGCGTACTTTCACGGTATACATGTATGCTGGGGGTTCTCACTTTGCTTCCTGTCCGATGATGCGGGGAATCATCTCATCGAGGGTGCCCTCGACGGCCAAATCGTGACCTTCAAGGGTGGCCTCACCCCAGCCATACCCGCCGTTGGAGTCTGTGATTTTCACAAGCAGCCATCGGGGCTTGACCCGGAAGTACTCGACAGTTGATATCTTGGCCATGGTAATGTGATTCCGGATTGGACAGGTTGAACTTGGAGTAATAGAGGTCACCTCTTTAGATGGTAGTAGAAAAAGAGGCTGCTAAATGTTATGTAGTTTTGGGCATACAGCTCTGACGTCGGGTTGCACTGCGTCCGCCCGGAAAGTAAACAGAGTTCCGAGAGATGCAACAATCCCCGCACGTCATTTCCTCCACTTCTCGTGACCACAACCCGCCCTTTTCAGGTTTCCGACATGGGCTGTCCCCACGTCGGATACGCTGCGCCGTGTCATGGTCTGGCGGGCAGTCGGCTGTGATTCGCGGCTGCTTTTCCGATCCCGGGGCCTACTTCCGGGAGGGGAAAGTGTGGGGACGGATCTCGGAGGTTTCACCTCGGGGGTTGTTGACCCGGACTATGCGGTGTATGATGGACACGGCAGAAGAACTCCGTTAAACATGAGAGTGAGCACAAAAACAAACACGTTTACGAAGAATCTACATGTACATATATCTGGGTTTCTTAACATGGTATCACGGAGAAATGAAATGAGACGACACGGCCACATAATGTACAGAAACAGAAACGGCGAAGGTACCACAACGATAGACATCAATGAAATAGACCAACTCTGGATACTTTACGGGACACTATGATGGGAAAATACCAATTCCCTAAAGCCTATACCTAAACCCAGCAACAACCTGCGACGCCGTCGGTCCATTCTTGCCCAGCTCCTCCCCGCGATCCAACTTCCCATTATCCCTACGCAGATGTATCCTCGTCGCCGCCGCAAACGCAATCGCCAACCCCGTGGCCGCGACGTTGACAATAAACGCCGTGAGATACCGCGGCTCGCTGTAGTACAGATAGCTGCACCAGATATTCGGCGTGTTGGCTAGCGCGTTGATCACGGCGATGGCGCTGGCCCGCTTGGCGGCTGGCTGGTTGAGCGTGCCCGTGATCCACGACAGGGTGACCACCGTGGACGCGTAGAACGACGCCGGCAGTAGCATCATGGCCGTGTACCGCGCCGCGATGTTGACCGTCGACACGGCGATGATGTTGGCCACCAGCGTGATGCCCAGCGGCAGGGCAATGTGCCAGAAGCGCTCCTGCACGCGGTCTGAATGGAACCCGTTGACGAGCATGCAGATGACGCACAGGATGAAGGGCGGTGCGGTGAGGAGGTACGTCGTGTTGCGGTCGTAGCCGAGACCGCCGACGACGCTGGGGAAGAAGTTGACTACTGCGCCGACAATGTAGGTCTGTTCTTGTCAGTATATGCATTCATACAAGGGCATGCGGGATTGAGACATGAAGAGGCTTACGGCGTATAAAGTCCCCAACAGGAGCCATGTCTTGATGTCGCTGACAGCCATGATGAAGCCCCTGTAGGCAGTTATCTCATGTGAATCGTCGGCTTGGCCCATGTCCGAGGAAAAGTTCCACTGGATCCAGTCGCATTCGAGCTGTGAGAGACCCAGGATCTTCTTGTTGGAGTTGGGTATCACCAGCGAAAAGAGCAGGGCCAGACCAACAGTGATGACACCTTCAATCAGAAAGAGCTGTACAGAGTTAGTGACATGGCCAGAAAGTTCGGGATTGAATGAGAAGAACGTACCCATCTCCATCCTTCAAGACCATGAGCACCATCCAGATTCAAGATAGCCACAGCAAACAGCCCTCCGAACGCATTGCCAAGCTGCGACCCGCTGTACAGAATCGCCGTCCTTAAGGCAAGCTGCTTCCGCGTGTAGAACATGGACAGAAAGTACAGCGCGCCAGGGAAGAAGACCGCCTCAATGACACCGAGCAGCACGCGCGCGACCAGGAGACCCGCAAAGCTGTGCACCGCCGCCATGCACGCCGAGACGACGCCCCAGCCCGCCATGCCCAGACAGATGTATGTGCCCGGCCAGGAGATGCGACCGGCCAGCATGTTGGAGGGGACCTGCATCAAGACTAGACCCGGTGTCAGCGTATTCAAACAGGCACCATGTTGGATACTGAGGGCAGAAACGTACTGTAGCCGCAAAAGAGAATGCTCACAGAGGTCTGGTACTGCACATCCGACAGGCCGAGGTCCTCTTCTATGTCGGCCAGCTTGGCGCTCGCAATGTTCTGCCGATCGAGGTAGTTGAGGATATACATGATAACCAGGATGGGCATGATCACCACATCCATCTTGACTGTTGCGCGACGGGCGAGAGACGCGCGCTCATCATCTGTAAGGGAGCTGAGACTCGAGGGCATGGCGATAGCCGCGACGGCGGCCGCATCCTCAAGCTGCTCTGACGCCGCGTAGGGCTTATCTTTGCTGTCATCAGTCTTGGTCGTCATGGCTGTGTATGTGTACGATGAAGAAACGTCCCAGGCAAGGCAGAGAGTGTAAGGAGAAGAATGGATATGGGAACGTTTTCCGTTGACTTCATTCCTCATTCCCCGGAAAAGGATACAACACCCAATATATACTCGTACGGGGTTAAACACTCCCTCCGATCGGTAGATAGCTTTCCCCACGGGGATACGTCCCCCTCACCCCAGGCTGCATGTATATTGCCCCACCCTGGCCAAGGTTGGGGACGATATTGCGCATTTGCATTGCGTCTTAGACATCGGGCTCACTCACACGTGGATGGAGGCATCCAGTCAAATGGGCGGCTGTTATCGGTATGTGACATCGCCATCAAAGTAACACCAAACATCGTCCCGGGTCAGAACGTTCTTCGTGTCTGTCTCTTTGACATCATTTGAATCTGTAGACTGCTCTTTTGCTGTTTTCCCCGGAAACTCATTCTCATCGGTCCGGCTTACACCCCATGGGATGGGCCTTTCCCGACCCTGGCAGATGGCGTGGCTGGCGTCTCATCCCCTGCTGGCTTGGCATCCTGAGAGTCAATTGACACGGGCGGCGCTAGAACGCTGAATAGCCGGTGTCAGCATCGGAAAAGACCCGATGCAATGAGTGGGAGGGTCAGACGGCATATTAAGCTTAAGCATCAGTTCGGGCCAACCAAAGCATTGATGGTACGTCCTTTGATTAAAATGGTCTGTCAAAGCGGGGAGTTCTTGCTTCTCTACCCCAAGAAAGGCTAATTCAATTTATCCCCCTCGCCAAGTGGTGTGACAGCATCGACCTTCTTCTTCGCAATCCGGTCCATCTCAAATGCATCGGCCACAAAGTCCCATGACTGCGGCACCTCTAGCCCATCTTCCCGGTATCTCGACAGCGCATGGACACTCTGCCCATCTCTCAACAGCCAGGGATCCTTGGTCTGGTCCTGCCACCGCTCGACATCCTGCCTCATGGCGATCAAGGTATCCTGGTATTTCGGGTCATTCGCGAGATTGACCAGCTCATCAGGGTCGGCATCCAGATCAAATAGTTCCTCGGCCGGACGCTTGATGTAGTTCTTCAGGCTGCGCTGGCCGACCTTTACGTCACCCTCGGGGGTGCGCTCCGGGTTCCGGCGAATGCCTTCGAGGACACGGCTGGCATAGAGGTCCGATGCAAAGGGGAAATCCAGGCGCCATGCGACGTTGCGGTGGTACTTGAAGCGCCGGTCGCGAACGTAGCGGGTTGGCCAGTAGTTGGCGATTTCGTGGACTGTATGAGACCCGTGAACCCGTTGCTCCCACTCAGTATCGGGGAGCGCATCGCCATGATCAAGAATGGACAGGAACGAGCGGCCCAGTCGACGAGGAGTCTCCGGCGGTCGCGTCTCGCGGGTGAAGACTTGACCTTTGGGAGGCTCCGCTGGCGCAGAATGATCAAGAGGTGCACCGGCCCAGTCGAGGAATGTAGGGAGAATGTCGATGTAGCTGATTAGGTTGGTGTTGTGGAAACCCCCGGACAACGAAGCGGACCCGGGCTTTCGAACGAGAAATGGCAGTCTAACACCGGCATCGTACAACGTTGTCTTGGAGTTGATAAATGGAGGGCCATTATCGCTGCAGAGGACCACCAATGTGGATTCAGAGAGCCCTTGGCGCTTCAGCGCCTCCAGAACCAGGCCGATTCCGTAGTCGAAGCGTTCTATCGCCTTGTAGTATTCGACGTACTCGGTGCGGGTCTCGGGAAGATCGGTAAGCCACGAGGGGATCTCAACGTCGCTCGGCTGGAAGTCTGTGGCAACGAATTTGCCACCGCACGTCTCCTTATTTCCGAACTCGCCCCTGGTGTAGATGTCGCGGTGCGGGTCGACATATCCGACCGTCAGGTAGAATGGCTTCTCCGACTGGTTTGCGCTCTGGAAGAAGGATTCAACGCGCTCGGCTGTCCATGCGACATTTCTCGTCTCGCTCTCCTCGCGGACCTCCCAGGGAAACACATTGGCCGGACCAACGTGAACTTTGCCAATAATGCCTGTGCGATATCCCAGAGAGTTGAAGAGGCGAGCCCCGCTCTGGATGTGGTCAAACGACTGGAAGTGGGTGTTGCCGCCGACCAAGCCGTACTGCCCCGTCTCGTGGGGATGCAGACCAGTGTACATGACAGTACGGCTGGGACTGCAGGACGCAGTGCTCGTAAAGGCATTGTCGAAGACCACGGCTTGCTCGGCCAGGGCGTCAATGTTGGGCGTCTTGACACCTTTGGCACCGTAGCAGCCAAGGTAGTTGCCCAGATCGTCGGCAATCAGGTGCAGAATGTTCTTTCGAGAGTCGGCCATGATGTAGAGAAAGAGGTTTGGGAGGGCCCTAGTAGTAGAGAGCTACTGGGAGAAATCAACGAGAGAAAGACGCGGCTTCTGAGGGGTCCCGAGACAGTCGTCGAGGGTTGACGTCGAGTACCCGGCTCGGCGTCCCCGCCGGCGACCGAGAAGCCGGTCACCGAGAGTCCACACCCGCGTGGATCCAGGTTGCGGCCCAGAATTGCCCGTGTCGAGCCATGGGATGGTGTTTCTGACCGATAAGAGGGCCGGGCCGAACGTGGAGATTGCGATGGAGGTGCAGGACTGCTGCTGGCACGCGGTGAAGGACGGACAGGTTTGCTCGCTCGGTTCCCTACAGTCACCAACGATGTTCATTGCTAGGCATCAAACCTTGGGAAGGTGCGACGGGAGGTCGGACACTTGCCCGGACGCCAGCCGACCATTTTCCAGCGCCCTCAGCACTGTAGAGCCCGCCATGTGGAGATTGCGACAGCAATGGAGCGGCCCAACCCCGCTAACCGAGCGCATTCTAGGGCGTCGAAGACCCTGGAAGCCCTGAAAGGTCGTGAGCACGTCATTCAAGCCTCAGACGCGCCTTACGTGACGTGACAAGCCTCAGTTTGACCTTCATCGCAGCTTGGAAACATCGCTTATCATGGCATTGCATATGCTCTGTATTCATATGCGATGAGCTCAAGAAGTCATACTTACGTGGTGCAGTCCCAACGCCCGGCGTCTCACCGCATCTGATGAGTGGCCAGCCGCAGCCCAAGAAAACCTGCCTCCAGTGCAGAGCGCGGAAGGTACGAGACCATCGCTCCTTACTCCCTGCCTCAATCCGTGGCTTGTGACGTCGAGGCCATCAGCTCCTCTCCCTCATCCAAGAGACATCCAAATTCTGATACGAGTAGGTTCGATGTGATGGGAGGCGGGAGCTATGCAGCAATTGCGACAGACTGGGCTATGAATGCTCGTTTCTCCGTCCAACGGAAACCGGCTCGCCCGTCTCACTCATACCCACCCGGGTCCGGAAGAGTCGTAGGGTTCCTCGAGCATGCACGGACTGCCATGCCGCCAAGAGTCGTTGCTCGGGCACACTCCCGACATGTCATCGTTGTGCCGTCAAGGGAGTGGCCTGCATCTATCCGACATCTAGGAACTCACATATGAATCCCGTCGAACTGTCGCCGCCCTTGGCCGACCTCTCGCAGCCCTCCTCGGCCGGGAGTGAGAGTCAAAGAGATGCGGCAACACCCGGTCAGCACATTCAGTTCGCTCCTGAAGCAGCTCATACCGAATACAATGGGTACGTTGTAATGCCTTCGTCTTGCCTGCATGCTGTCCGGCCTGGAGACTGACATTGGAACAGGTATCAGGGTCGGTTTGGCCTACTGACCCGCCCGAGAGTTACTGCTGCATTGCGTAACTTCTTTGAGCATCTCCACTGCTTACCCAGTCTGGCATTCCTCCATAAGCCTTCCATAATGCGCCTCTATCGTAACGAGGAGGCTGATCCCGCCCTCATTGCTGCAGTCGTGGCCGTGGCCTCAAGACTCCCGGAAGCGGCACCCGAGGAGATACGCATAGGTTTCCAATGCGCCGAGATGGCTAAAGACATGATCGGTGGGGCTCTCAGCAAGCCTTCCTTGTACCGCATGCAAGCGCTCATTCTCCTCTTGCGATTTCAACTCTGGGCTGGGTCTTCCAACGATCCTCTTCTCCTTACGGCTCACTTGGCGCGGTCTGCTTTCCTCCTTGGCATGAATCGCGAGACAGGTCACTCTGCATACCATGTGCAAGAGTCACGTCGAAGGCTTATGTGGGCTATCTATCTGCTAGACGTCTCTCTTGCAGACGGCCTAACCGAATACACAGTGTGCCCTGCCAATGCTCTCCATCTCCGACTCCCCTGCATGGAAGACGACTTTGAGCTTGGGAATGAGAGCAGCTCCACTCATCTACGAGGAACTTCCCCTGGACGCCTTGGGATACTTGCATACTATGTCCGGGTAGTACACCTCCACGATGAGATTCTTCGGTAGGACTCCATACCAACAAATCGTCTATCTACTGTTTGCTAATGCCGAGACTAGCTACACAAGGAGACTTTCCAACCAGGACACACATCCAGACACCTGCCAAGAGTTCTTTCAATTCGAGCACGATCTCGAGGCCTTTCAGTCACAGTTACCTCAGCAGGAGCGCTTCTCCCAGGAAACGCTGTCTTTGAGAGCCTTCTCCCCGCGCCTATCCAGATTCGTCATGACTCATGTCTGGTGGCATCTATGCCATTGTCAGCTATTTCGCTGCTTGCTGCCGACGATATCACACACATTCAATCAGCGGCTGGCCGACTGTTTTGACGAGGCCCACATCGCCAAATATCGGAAAAAGTGTCTCGAACACGCAATATCCGCCGTGCTCATCTTCACTTCACTGCACGAACTGAACAGTGACATGTGCGTACTCGACTCGGACATGGCAGAGGGTGCCTTCAAAACTGCAGAGATATTGCTTCTCAGCGACCAGTCTAGCAGACATCAGCTTGGCGTCGAGAAGGTTGATATTCTGCGGCATGCGTCAACTTGTTTAGCAGTGACACAGTCGATGTTGAGCATGTACCCAACCATTGAGCCACTTGTAAGCCCACCTTGAATTTCTTCGAGGCGCAAGATGAAAGAGAGAAGTATCAGGCTAACAGTAGACCAAAGGTGAATGACCTTGCGACAGCTGTGCAACGCTTTTCCCAGGGGGATGCCCCAGGTATTCCGGCCTTGTTTGTTGACCAAACAGCGTCCAACCAGGTAGTGTCCAAGCACAGCGCTCTTTATCGCGCCTGTTTTATCGACGACAGCTATAGATTGGAAGGGGTCCATGATACTTCGGATATTCAACGGCGGCAGAGATTGGCGACCTCGATCTCGAGCGACCGCCCGGTCGTCTCGCCGGGGCAATATCCGCGCCCTGACCATGGGGGGTCCGAGGTCGGGACACCGTTATCCGGGGGTGTCCATGATTCAAATGCTTCGCATACGACATTTCCATGGTCTGCACCCGTTCCTGACCTTTGGGGCCCAGTGACATTCCAGGGATCTTTTGACAACGGCGTCGGCAGCCAGGTAGAAGCCGCCACCACGCTCACGGAGCTAAGTCCAGGCCGGCGAAGAAGTGCCCATGTCTCTGGTCTCAGTTGAAGGCAGGGTATCGCAATCAACAATTGAATTTGGGGCTAGAAGCCTTCCCGGCTGGCGCGGTTGGTTCATTGACAGCCAGACCCCTATTTGTGAATGACACCGGCATCTCGGTCTGGTCCCCGGCTCGGTTGGTCTTGGCGCATCTCTCCCCAGAGCGCCCAACGCAAGTGGAGCCGGCTTTTCGGTGCAGCACGCCATAGCGCAGGACCCACTCTGTTGATGCTTGGCAGGAATCTGGGGAACATCATATGTCGTCGCCTCTGACCGTTGCATTTCCAGACTTTGTCTCGTTTGCATCCAACATCTTTGCAGTGTCATCGGTGCTACAGCAATTGCCCATCATGTTACCCAAGTCATGGGGCCTTATCACCCCATACCTGCTGTTCAGCAGCGGCTCCTATCTGATTGGCGCCATCATGTTTGGACTGTAGGTCCTCCTATCCGATTCGATATCATATTGCCAGTCCGCTAACCAGTCACCAGAGACACGGGTTCATTCGGATCACTCCAAGCTCTACCATCCTTTCTAAGCGCCTTTGGCAGCGAAGGCGATGACGGTGAGATGACTTTGCCAGCTACTAGGAAGGCACTCATGAACTCGCTGCCGTGGATTGGCAAGATCCTAGGATGCTTCATGTCCGATTGGATGATTGAACGCGGCGGGTACAAGAAAACCATGTACGCTGCCGCTGCTGTGCAGATTGTTGGTGTCATCTGTGAGTGCTTCCATTACCCGGTATTGCACGACTGCCTCGCTAACTTAACACAGTGGAGGCGAGCGCCCACCACTGGCTACAATTCACCATCGGTCGCGACGTTGCTTATTTCGCCGTCGGGGTCGTGGAAAATGCAGTCCCCTCCTACACGGCCGAGACGTCACCCGCTGCGACAAGAGGCCTGCTCTCTGGGTCTCTCATGTTCTTCACTGCTCTTGGAAACCTATGGGGTGCCGGGATGGCTCGAGCGTATGCTGATGAACCAGGTAGGCGTGGCTGGATCATCCCGGTCGCGGTGCAGTTCATACCCGCCATCCTCATCCTGTCCCTGGTGCCCTTCACCCCCGAGTCTCCTCGTTGGCTGCTCTTCAAGGGAAAGAAGGACCTGGCGCAGGAGAAGCTCGACCAGATCCGCCACAAGGAGGAAGTTGAGGATGGTACTACCAAGGCAGAGCTAGCAGCCATGCAAGAGCTCGTGGCACAGTCATTGGCCACTGAGGAGGGAAGCTGGAAAGACATCTTCACATCCAGGTACATCCGCCAAGCGTGGATCTGTGCGACACTGTTTGCGATCCAGCAGAACAATGGCAACCAGTTTGTCCAGTCGTACGCGGCGACATTCTACGTCGACCAGGGCCTGGGCTCCATGTCCTTTACGTACAACATGATTGGGCAAGCCATGGGGGCCGTTGGGTGTCTGGCCGGCACGGTACTGTTTGACATTTCCGGACGCAGGCCGCTGTTTCTGTACGGGAGCGCCATCTCGGCGTTCTTGCTGTACCTGGGCGCTGGGATCGGCGACACGCAGAACCCCAACCAGGCAGAGACACGCACCATGGTGGCTTGCTTTATGATCCTGCCGTTTTTCACGCGCATATCTGCGACCAATTGTTCGTTCTTGACGGGTGCCGAGATTGGCGGTGTGCGCATGCGCAAGAAGATTATGGTGAGTCCTCAGGCAGACCCTGCATGGCTTATTACGGAGTATCGTTGAAACTGATTCTCACATGAACAGGCCTTTGGACTGTGTGCCGATGTCTTGGCTGCCTTTATCGTCACCTTTGCCACGCCCTACGTTCTGCCCACCCTGCAGGCAAAGATTGGGTGGATCTTTGGAAGCGTCTGTGCCTTTGCGCTGATATGGGGTGCCTTCTTTTTCCCGGAGCTCAAGGTATGTTGTAGTCTGGGGGGGTGGAGAAGATGTCATGGTGTATGCATTTACTTACGTTGTTCTCACAGGGCCGTTCGTTGGAAGAGGTTGATCAGCTCTTTGATGCGCATATCTGGGCATGGAAGTTTAAGAGTTACAAAACGTCTGGTACCGCGGGAGTACTTACGGATATCGAGAACAATGGAGTGACGGGGGTAACTAGTGCTGTGCAGGTGAATGATTCCGGGAATGATGCACTGAAGGGGCATGTTCTCGAGACGAGCCATACTGCTGGGGAGAGAAGCACGTAGCCGGGAGTAGGCCTAGGCAAAGGAACTATACCTGTAGCTGCATTGCGGTAAACAAGAGATTGGAGATGAGTAGTACAGTGAGCATGTCTTACATTAAACTATCCAGGGCTTCTTTTATTTAAAGTTGTCTTGTTTTAAACCTGAGCAAATCATGCGTTGTACGTAACTGGAAGTAAGATGCGACATCGGCTATCTTGTCTGAGTGGGTTATGCCGAGACGGAAAAGCATGCGGATCAGACATATCCGGGGGTACTTGTACCGAGACCAAGACCAGACCAAGACCACTCACCGATGTTCTTGCTTAACTCAATGTGAATCCGTAGATATTACTACTTTCAATTGCAACCCTCTCCAATTCTCATCTCCATCCGTCCTGCACAGTTACGAAGCACCAAGTTGCTCAATTGATCATCACCATGGCACCTAGTGATCCCCCGTCAGAGGCAGCACCACCCCTCACCACCATCCTCTCCATCGCCGACTTTGAAACCGTAGCAGCCCGCCACCTCACCCCCACAGGATGGGCATACTACTCCTCCGGCTCGGACGACGAAATCAGCCTCTCCGACGCACGCCGTCTCTTTCGCCGAATCACCCTGCGGCCCCGCATCCTGCGCGCCGTCGACCCCGTCTCCACGACCACCACTATCCTCGGCCACCCTTCCTCTCTGCCGATATATCTCTCCTCCACGGGGGACGGGTCGTACGCCCACACTGACGCCGAGGCCATCATCTCCGCGAGTGCAGGGCACGAGGGGCTAATCTACTGCGTTCCCACCACCGCACCGCATGAATCTGTCTTTGCGGCGCGCGTGTCAGATTCCCAACCGGTCTTTCTCCAACTATACACTGGACGAGACACTCAAAAGACCAAGGCTCTTATACGCAAAGCAGAGGGTCTCGGTGCCAAGGCCATCTTTCTCACGGTGGACACACCCGTTCTCAGCAAGCGGGAGAAGGATGAGCGCGCCAGAGCAGGGGACGGTGAGGGTGTGGCAAAGACGACATCAGCTAGCGTTCTCAATCCGCATCTTACATGGCAGGATCTGAAGTGGTTGCGGGAAACTACCAATCTGCCCATTGTACTCAAGGGCGTGCAGACAGTCGAGGACGCAGTCATGGCGTACGGGGCCGGCGTGGCAGGCGTGGTGCTGTCCAATCATGGTGGACGGTCCCAAGACACGGCGCAGTCGCCGATGCTCACGCTCCTCGAGATAAGGCGGTATGCACCCCGTCTGCTCAATCGGGCAGCTATGCGCGAGGAAGGTGGATTTGAAGTCTTTCTCGACGGCGGGGTGCGCAGGGGAACAGACGTGGTCAAGGCGCTGGCGTTGGGGGCGACAGCCGTGGGCATCGGACGGCCGATTCTGTACTCCATGTGTGGGGGGTATGGTGCCGATGGACTGCGGAGGATGATTGATATCTTTAGGAGGGAGATTGCCATGAATATGGCTCTTGTGGGAGCGGCGAGCGTGGATAGACTGGTGCCCGAGATGGTGAATACCGAGAGGGCGGAGAAGGAGGTGTCACGACGGGTTAAGCTATAACATCACACTGTGTACTTCATAGAGAAGAATGAATGAATGCGTGATCAGGGTATGGAATATATTCTACACTTGGGCTGTGTTCTCTATCAGACGTCTGTTGATGGCAGTGAGAATGATGTAAATCGTTTCAATCGTGTCGATCCGAATGCCCAGCTCGCGTCCCTTGCGCACAGGATACCCCAGAATGACATCCACCTCCATGGGCCGCCCGTTGTCAAAGTCCACCTTCATACTACTGTAGATGGCTGGCATGCCCCGTATCCGGTCCAGCAGTGTGTCAATCAGATCGTGTCCGATCGGTACACCCGTCGCCACAGCCACGTCGATAACCTCGCCCATCAGTCGACGGGTCATGGGCGTGGCGTCGGCCGACGAGTCAAGCCATCGGTGCGTGTCGAGCAGGGTGAGCGTCGTGAGTGAGTTCCACGCCGCGTTCCACACCACCTTTTCCCAGCGCTGGACTTGGATGTTGGGCACGACTTGGAACTTGGTCTTGCCCGTGGTGAGCAGGGAGGCGAACTCGTTGAGGTGGTTCGTGTCGGATGTGCTGTCACCCTTGGGGTTGGCGAAAAGGCCTATCTGGAGGTCTTCGGAGGAAGTGTGCGCTATGATCCCCGGGCTCGTCTGCTTGGCACCAACCCAAGTCTGTGGGGTGTTAGACTAGTAACTGGTATGTGGTATGTGATGCATGTCAGGGAGAGGACTTGCCACGCCAGATATAATGGTTGAGGATGGAAAGGCATCGCGGAACGGCTCTTCGTTTCCCACGCCGTTCTGGATAATGGCAATGGTTGTCTTGTCGGACACGCCGGGGGCGATCTGGGCAGGCACGCTGGCCTGGTTGAGGGCCTTGTGGGAGCAGACGATGTAGTCGAACGTGCTGGATGCATCGGCGACAGTTTTGACGACTGAGTATGAGTGTCAGAACATGAACTAGTAGGATGCAGTATAAACCTGGGAAGAAAACTTGCCCTTGTGCGGGATGACATGGTGCTCGCCGTGATTCTCGCTAGTAATCTTTATGCCATTTGCTTTGACGGCCTCGTAGTTTGAACGCGCAACAACTGTGAGGCGAACGTTGTCATTTCGACTCAGAATGAAGGCGTAAAACGACCCGATCCTTTATAAAGTCAGCTCATAGCTCATGCCAAACCCGTTCCAGGTCCATGTGTACTCACGCGCCGAGTCCATAAAGGAGCACATCTAGCTTTGGAGTCGACATGTCTGTATCCGATTGACGAGTCTCGTCTAGATGTCAAATCAGGTGTGAGTGAACATAGGTTCAAGGTCACAAAGTCTGGACAATACAGAACCTTGACTGTCGCGGGGTAGCAGCTCACTCCGAGGGGGACCCGCTACTCATCGGCTGAGGCATCCCAGAGCTTGGCTTGGCATATTACCCCAAATCCTCATCACCGGCCTATTCCCTGACAAAAGACCCGCTGACCCCTCTTGACACTGCGGGGGAGACTCACACTCAGCGTGTAAGTTGCGGGGAGACACCAAGTGGGGATCGGAAAAAGCACCGATGTGTCGGAAAACGACCAGCTCACTTCCGGGGATGGCAAGTCTGTCTTGATGTTGTTTTTCTGATAAACACCGATAAACCCACGAGATTAACGGAAACCCGTGCGTACTTCAAAATTCGGATATACCATGCATCAAGTTGCCGAGACATCGGAGACGCACGGACGGCCCGCCGGGGCTTCGCCGGACGGAGGTCACTCGGCGAAACAATCCAAGAAAGATCGAGCCCGCACTCGGGTGAGCAGAGCGTGTGACAGGTGCAAAGGGTATTGAACCAACCAATTCGCAGAGAAAGAATAAGAAAACTCGAGTTTTGACGAAGCTCACATCAATGGCGTAGACGAAAGACCCGATGCTCGGGGACATGGCCCTGCACATTCTGCTCCCGGACCAAGCTTGATTGTCGCTTCACAGCGGTATACCGCCGTGGTCAAGTGCCCACCATAGACATAAACCCTGACGCCGACGCGTCCGTCGCCTCTGAGCACCCATCATCCCATCTCAGCCCCGGGAGCAGGCATACATGTACCGAAACAGACACACCGTCTGCCCCTCCCAGCCCGAAGCACCACAACGGGGGTAACGGCAATGTGACGACGACGCGCAACTCCCCGGAGCCAGCGCAGACCGATCCGTCGGGTCACTACGTCGGCCCCGCGTCGGGCGTATCCTTTCTGCTTCGTGTGCAGCGTACTCTGCAGAGACAGGCGTGCGGGTCATCAAGTTGCCCGTCGTCCACATTCACCTTTGGCGATCTGCCCCTCCCAGGACAAGGAGATGGTAATGCGCCGCCGTTTGCAATCCTGCCGCCACGTTTGCAGGCGCAGGCCATGGTGAGACGGTACTTTGGATTTGCGGCCGCGACGAACCATTTTCTTCATCGGCCGACCGTGGAGGCATGGCTCGAGGAGCTGTACGAGACGGGTGGGACGATGAGGGGCCAGCGCGGGGCGCCCAGTCGGATCGCACTTCTATTCATGGTGTTTGCCTTTGCGGTGAACTATGGGAGGAGTGAGACGCCGGACGAAGGGGTTGAGATGTCTACCGATGAGGCTGCCGCCATTAGGTACGTTAAGAGGTCAAATTGGGTTTGGGGGGAGGCTTGCTGACGTTCTAGTGCCCGTTTCTATGCCGTGGCAGAGAACCAGCTCTCGATTGAAAAGGGGGAGACGCGTTTGACGACGGTGCAGGTCATGCTGGCGCAGTGCTTTTATCTTCTCGCGCAGTCGCGGCTGAACCACTGCTGGGCTGTATTTGGCACGGCGTCGCATCTCATGCTCGCGCTGGGGATCCATCGTAAGTCGCGGTGTGGGAATGGGCAGCCAGTCGACTACATTGAGAACGAATGCCGGAAAAGGACGTTTTGGTGCGCCTACACTCTCAACACGTACCTGAGCGATATCCTGGGACGGCCGATGACGTTTCACGACGACGACATTGACCAGGACCTGCCGCTCGATGTGGACGACTGCCAGCTTCAGGCGAGACAGGTTATACAGCCCAAGGCTATGGGGCCTTCGACCATCTCGGGCTCCGTGGCGCATCACAGGTAGGTCACCTAGATGGCGTTGGTCCAGAGTTTCCACGTTTCTGACCAGTTGAGCCATCAGACTATCCCGGATCCAATCGCGCATTCTTCGTAGTTTGTACGGGATCAAGACACCCTCTACCGAGCGGCACTTTGAGCTGGCAGCCAGCTTCACAGACGAGTTGGACAGATGGCGCGAGGGCATCCAGTATCTGTTTGACACGAACGGGAATTCGTCCATCTTTGTCAGACTGGTCCTCCGGCAGCGAGATGTTTTACGACTCACGTTTTGGCACTCGCGGGTTCTTGTCCACAGGCCCTTCTTGCTCAAGACATTTGCCATGCTGGCGGGCGACGGGAATGTCAGTAGGGTATTGTCGTCGAGACAGCCCGAGCTCGAGCAGAATGTCCAGCACTGTCTCGATGCTGCGATGCACATTGTTCAACAAATTGACCGTATCAATGCTGCGGGCCACCTGTACAGCACTCTGTTTGTAAGTCTTTGTCCACATGTGACCTTTATAGATGTAAACGTTGTCGTGGCTTACAAGACATTGAAGTCCATCCCATATTACGGTTTCAGTGCCGTCGTGGTTCTGTACGTGTACGCCATCCGACAACGGTCCGAGCCACCAGAGACGTACCTGGAGTATTTCAACGGGGCATCCCAGTGCCACGCACAACTCGAGCGTATTGCCAGCAAGGGGTCCATCATGCAGCGTTATGGTATCGTCCTGCAGGAGTTACGTATTGAGGTCCTCCGTCATAATGCGTATCTTGCGGCATCGGCCACACCTCACGCAAGTGGACTGGATGCGTTCCCGGAGAGTCCCTCGCAGGAATACGGCAGGAAGTCGATAGATGACTTCGATCAGCATCCGGGAATCGTTGGGTCCGGGGGTGGAGAGCAGGTCGATGGTGCGAGTCCGACTCTTGTGGATGATGGCACGACTCTATTCGCCGCTGTTGGGCTCGATGCTTCCACGGTTGGCATGGCTGGATGGGGACAGTTTGACACACTGGTGAGTGCCCTTTAGCTATTGGAGTATGGATTGTCCAGGTTGGCTAACGCAAATTTCACGACGCAGATCTCAGGAAGCATCGGTCGATTGGATGCTCCGTTCTTCGAGGGTGCAGCTGGTGGGGAGCTGCTCAACGGGTCAGGCCTTGTCGGATGGTGAGGGAGTTTGGGGGGTCAAGACATACCTAGCGGACTCGCATTTTTGTCTTCGAGAAGACAGGCTGTCTCGTTTGATTCTGCCCTTGTCCTCCTTTGTCTAATGGAGGCGCCGTGAGCTAGAAGAAGATGAATATTATGGAGTGGAAGGTGCTAGAATCTGGAGGTCATCCGTGAAGTTGCTGAAGAGGCAATCACGCAGTCCCCCCCTTCGTGCAACTGCTTCTGGTTGCTCCTTCCTGTATGCATGTTTGTTTGTTTGTTTGTTCGCTTCTGCATAACATCAACGGTTTGTTGCAGCTGTTGACAGCTGCCAAGGGCTCATGAGGTCACATGAGGTCACAAAAGGGCACGCAAACCTGAGGCTTTCTCTTCAGAGCGTGCAGTATAAAACCAGGCCCTTCCCTCTTCTCCCTCTCTGCTCTTTGTTCTTCCTCTTCATCATCATCATCATCATCATCATTGGTCTCCTTCATCCTAGGATAAAACGGTCGCCTAGACGCTCATGGATCTGTCCTCCCACGGCGGGGCTTCGGAAGTAATTGATTGGATCTGTTCCCAACTCCCTTGTCCCTCAATGACACCAAGAACTTCACAAACCAGCAAAAATGATTCGTAAAATATCTCGATAATCCGTCTATTACATATACGGAAGAAGTCTATCGCCGTCACAAATACACGTTGTCGAAAGTCATTCCCGCGCTCGAAACATCGTCGTCGTCACCCTTACCAACAAACGGAGGCGAGTGGACGTCTGTCCTCGTCGACGTATCCTCATCATCGCCTTCTGGGACCGATGCATTCATCGTTGCAGTCCTTCGACAATCTTTGTTCGCGAGCCGTCAAGTGGGTTTAGCATTGTTCAAAGTCTGTCTTTGCTCTTGGACATGCAGGATCAAGCTCTCTTGTGAATCCCCCTTCATATTCTTACTACGATCTGCTTCAAGCATGACATGAATACTGACCCCGTCCATAGCCTGTCACAATTGAACTTTCTGGTTCCTCATCGTGGACGCGTTGACCAACGATGTGATGACACTTTTCGGGATGTTCCCGAGAGTATCAACGCACTTGAAGGGACCAAGTGCTCCCGCAACGACTCCAATTCTACACAAAGAAGCTTCGATGGAACGCACTGGGTATATCGTCCTGGTGGAATGGGGCCGGAGGGCCCTATCGCGGGGCCCGCCCATTGTCAAGAACACCACGAGAATCGAACTAGGCCCTCTGTCACCCCTTGAAAGGATAAGGTGACCCTCGTGGTCCTCGAATCCTCCCACAATATTTCCGCAATGCATCTTCTTCTTCTTCAACAACAATGTCCGGATCCCCAGCGAAGAGCCGCAGCGGTGTCGCAACCCCATCAAACTTACGCCGTGTCTCATATGCTGGAAGCAACGTTGGTTCTACCTTTTTGTAGCGTTCAGCTCGCACACGCACTTTTCCGTTTGGTGGAGGACATCGTTCGCATCGGGTGGCGGGTGTGGTGGGCCGTCATGGATACATGGAGCAACCAGGGCCGGCTTACGAGGGACACAGTCCCTCCATCCCCTCTCTGGCGGTCCGCATCATGCTCTGTTCGTTTATTCCGTTGCGCCGGGAATTCAAACCCCGACAGGTCGTCGACCCCTCAAGATTAGGTCAGAGTTGGTTAGTCCAGAATGACCGTCTGCTGTCTCACGTTTCGCTTCCATTGTGTTCCGTGATACTCCTTGTCATCTTCCGCCTCTAGCTTCCGAGCGAACAAGTCCGCTTCCTGGTGACCAACAACTTTGCCAGGGGCGAGAAATGTCACTCGTCATTTGGGTCCTGGTCCTCGATGAAGCCAGCCGATATTAGGCTCTCTGCGAGGAGGGAAGCTAGGTTTCCTTTTAGGCCCTGGTTATCATCACAGTTTCTGCCGACTTCCCTGGCATAGGGTCCGCGATAACGGGGGTGCGCGCAGGAAGGATATTCGGGCATCACGGAGGACATTCTCGACAAGGCGCAGAACAGCCCTAGTCTTGTGCACCATGTCTAGTTGAATGTATAGAATCAAGACTGTCGCACCTCGTCATCAGATCACCGTCCGCCAAGGGACACCCGGCCGCCGGGTGTTTGCCCCTAGACATGCAGGCAGCAGTGTGCAAGACATAGCAACACACTGGTTACATTATACGGACCGCAGTATTACCGGAATACCAAACTTGCCAGCGACGTTTATATATTCCCCTTTGGTTGAGGTAGCAGTGCAGAGAGCCAAGGGTTATTAAACCAGACCATGAAATATAAATCATAAGTCGTCCAATAGACCGATCAATTGCTTTCGCGGGAGGTATTACAGCACTTCAAGGTATGTTCGTATCGGGGTTATGCATAACACGCGAGTTTCTATTAGCATTATTGCATGTCGCGCTGCAATGCTTATATGCACATGCAGTTACATGTACCTGAATGGGAACGGGCACGTCGATCGACATCTTTTCCTCACCTGTCTCCATCCTCACTCGCCTTCTTTGGGAAAGAACTTTCGTACACTTTTAACAGAGAGTAAGATCCATACCGGCTTGCCCAAGGCTTAGCTTCCACAATATGCCGAGAAAGCCGAGGTACCTCCTCTCAAACAAGGACGGCCTTATCTGGGAGAGGCTCGAGGAAGAGAGCGATGCTTGGTTCAATGCCACCAAGACGACAGACGTGTGTCGCGAGGTTGGCAATTTCATGCGGAAATACAAGGATGCCAATCCAAGAATGATGCATAGCGTGATCCGAGGTGGCTATAATGTGGTATACCGCCTCGAATTCGAAGACGACACCTCGTTAGTAATGAAAGTCCCCATCAAAGGTAATACCACGGCCCTTTATGGGTAACATTGCGCGAGAGATATAAAACTGATTGATTCATTGATTGCTGTAGGTCTCGTCGCATTTCCCGACGAAAAGGTACTCAACGAGGTAGCAGTAATGAGCCTCGTCGCTGCCAAGACAACCATCCCGGTTCCCCGGGTCTACCACCACGGCACGGCGGCAGAAAATCCCACCAACCTGGGACCGTTCATCATAATGGACTACATTGAGCACCACCAGAACATGTCGAGAGAGCTTCTGGATCCCAAACTTGCCCCTGACGAGCGGCCCGTGCTAGACCCCGAAATCAGCCAGGAGAAACTCGAGCTCCTATACGGCCAAATGGCCAACATTCTCCTGCAGCTCTCCTCGCTAAAATTCGACTCCATCGGCTCGCCATCCGTCCCCACTGCAGACAGAGACAGAGACAGTTCTGTCACCAGGAGGCCACTAACCATGGGTATGAACGAGCTCCTCGTGCACACCAGGATGCCGACGTGTTTTCTCCCCTCGCAGGCATACGACACTGCTGAGGGGTGGTACACCGCCCTTGCGAACATGCACATGGCCCAGCTGGCCTTGCAGTACAACGACGTGGCCGAGGAGGACGATGACATCCGCGACATGTATGTCTCGCGCAAGTTGTTTCATGGCATTGTAAGCGGCGAGGGCCATCTCAGGCTAGTGGACCACCAGGACCGGCACCAGCAGAACAGCCGCTTCAGTCTCTTCTCCCAGGACCTGCGACCAGCCAACGTCCTGCTGGACGGGAATCTCCATGTCGTCGGTGTTATAGACTGGGAGTTCGCGTATGCGGCTCCGACGACATTCATAGAAGACCCCCCCTGGTGGCTGCTCCTCACCGAGCCGGAAGCCTGGTCCGGTGGATACAGCGAGTGGATGGGGATCTATGAGCCGCATCTCCAGACGTTCCTCAGTGTGCTGGAAGCGGAGGAGAGAAAGATTGCAGCCTCGAAAGAGTCGACGGTAAAAGATGCACCTTGTGAGAATTACTCACCACTTTCCTGTCGCATGCGCACGAGTTGGCAGGAGGGCCGATGGATGTTCAACTATGCGGCGAGGGACAGCTGGGCATTTGACTTTATCTGGTGGCGGTTTCTGGACCAGCGGCACTTTGGACCGAACGAAACAGAAGACCATCACGCCAGGCTGGTTCAACTTTCGGACGCTCAGAGGGACGCCATGGAGACCTTGGTGGAGGAGAAAGCATGTGAGCGGCAGACCAGGGAGATCTTTGAGTGGGATGAGAAAGCTGCTGCTGCGAGGGTCCAGCTTCTGTCTTCGTAAATGCCACATACATGTATGTCATATGTGCCAATGCCTAGAATCAGGTACAAACATGGACGCTCCATCTCCTTGGAAACCACCACGACCTTAGAACTAAACACTATATACAAGCTTCTGCCCCGACATGGCCTGCGTCCGAATACTGTCCACACCACTCACCACACCCTCCCATCCACCTGCCGAGACCTTAGCCGGGTGCGTCTCGATGAGCCCACGGTCCAGCAGACTCTGCACCGCAGAGAAAGCCTTGGCACCAAATACGCGGTCACCAGGCCTCTCCTCGCGCCCATACTCTCCATCCAACGCAACCTGCCTTCCAAAGATAGTCAGCACCATAACCCAGGAGGCCTCGACCGTCAGCGCGCGCGTCTGCGCAACGCTGTCGCGGTACGGCTCCAGGGCGACGTAGCGACCACCCGCACGGCCCATGGCCGAGTAGCACAGCTGCGTGGTATCAGCCTGCGACACGCAGTCAAACGCAAAGGCCAGCTCCCCGTCCGTGTAGGCCTTGATGTCTTCGGCGCAGGAGGGGCTGCGGTAGTCGAATGCCTTCTCTGCGCCGAAGCGGTACACCAGTTCGTTGCTGCCGGGGGAGCAAGTAGTAATGGGGCGGAGGCCAGCACTTCACAGCGTATTAGTACCTATTCAAAATGCACTATACCACATATTTGGAGCGGACAGAGAGTGCAATCATACAGTTTGAGCAGCTGAATCGCACGAGTGCCCGTGGCTGTCGCGCCCCCCGAGACGAGGACAAACTCGCGACCACCCCTGTCGGCCTCGTCGCAGGGCACACTAGCACGGAGCTCGTCTAGCGTGGCAGGAACACCAAGCTCCTGGAACATGCTCAGCGCGGCCGTGGCGACACCCGTACCGAATGTGGCCCCGTCCTCGAGGCTCATGCTGTCAGGCAGCTTGAGGAGCAGGTCAGCGCACGCACCGACGTACTCGCTGAAGGCGCCCACATCGGGCATCAGCTTGTTCATCCCGTGCACCAGGCCGGCAACGCGGTCGCCCACGGCCAGCCTGCCGGTCGCGGCGGCGTCGGAACCCAGAGCTACGACGATGCCGGCATAGTCGTATCCGATTATGGCGCCTGGCGCGGCGCTGTAGTCGAGCATCTTGGCGTCGGCGGGGTTAATGGCCACGGCGGCGGTCTTGACCAGTGCCATGTCGGGGGTTAGGGTAGGGAGGGGGACGTCGTCCTTCAGGCCGAGGGTGCCGGGGCCCAGGGCCACGAGGGCCTTTTGGGTCTTGGGGAGGGCGGACATGGTGAGGGTCTTAGTCTTTTGCAGTCTGAGAGTGTCTTGTGCTTTTTCCGGGTGATCAATACCGTTGAGCTGAAGATTGTATGTGGGTTATAAATTGGTTTTCGTCCAGGACAGTCATCAATTCGTTCCGCTTTGAAATAGCAGTGCACCGACTGGTGAGACAGTCGGTGATCCAAGTCGCCGTGGGTCGAGACTCGGAGCCGGGAATATTCTTATCTACACCAAGTCGGTGATATATTCCAATGAGGCCACTCAAAGTTCAATTCAGGGTGATTTAGTTGTGTTCAGCTCGTTGGTGCTAGAGTCGGACATTAAATGCGACGTGTGGCACGCGGGGTACATGAAATCCGCCGAATGGCCCGGCCCCACCCCGACTTACACCGGCGCTGATGTGCCCCACTCTCACGGCGAATGGCCAGCAGGTCGCCAACCGATGGCCTTGTTCACAGCCACGACGGTCACGAATGGTACAAGATGGCATGTTTATTGCATTCATTAATACGCCGCTGGGGTAGCCTCAATTCGTGTACTACAGAATCTTGGACTTGCAGCGTGTTGTCGACAGAAGACCGTCAGTGTACCGGAAAATACCCTACACGACTGGTCAATGAACGAGCCGAGAGACATATAAGTCGGCTGAGCCCTTCTTCGGGACAGAAAAAACATACATGCCATTATCTTGGAGGCTTGTAATGTCCCAGTTTTTCATTTTGAAATCTCATTCTCTTCCCCCAACACTTGACCAAGGCTATTGATCACTTACCTCCCACCATACGTCTTCTTAGTATTGGAATTTTCAGACCACACCAACCATCATGGCGGCCGCCACCGCGGGATGTCCTGTCGCACCCTCCCTAGACATGGACAACGACATGGAAAAATGCCCCATGCACCAGCTCAGACCCGAGGATCTCGAGACACAGGTAGAAGAAAACATCGACCACTCCAAGCTGCTGCCCATCCCCAAGCCGCCACACCAAAACTTCTTCGGCATGATGGGCCACCTCGCGGACCTGGACCGGACACTGCCCGTGCGCTCATACTGGAAGTTCATGGACGAGTACGCTCCCATCTTCCAGCTCGATCTGGGGATGACATATCCGCGCGTCTTCGTCGGCAGCCGCGAGCTGGTCAACGAGATGGCTGATGACACGCGCTTCGCCAAGTTCACGCACAGGCTGCATCAGGAGATGAGGGCTGTGTTTGGCGACGGGCTGTTTTCCGCCGAGTCAACAGATCCTGCTTGGTGGAAGGCCCATAGGCTTCTTGTGCCGGCGTTGGGTATGCCACCCAAACCCTCTGTCTAATTCAGACCATGTGCACATACTCACACTGCCTAGGTCCCATCGGGTTGAAAAAGATGTTTGACGACATGTAAGAAACATACTGATCCTGGACATGGATGTAGTATTGTATACTGACTGCTGTCCTGCAGGCAAGACTTAGCAGCCCAGCTGGTCCTCAAGTGGGACAGGTTCGGCCCAGACTACGAGCACGAGGTGATAGAAGACATGTCCCGACTGACGTTTGACACCATCGGCCTGTGCGCGTACGGCTACCGCTTCAACGAGTTCTACTCGGAGGAGGCGCACCCCTTCCAGCGGCAGCTCAAGGAGTCCATCGTTGAGTCGGGCCGGCGCGCCAACCGGCCCGACCTGATGAACAGCTACTACTACTACCGCGACGAGGAGCACCGGCAGGACAACATCCGCGAGATGCGTGCGCTGTGCCGCGCCATCATCCAGGAGCGCATCGACAACCCGCGCCCGGACGCAAACGACCTCCTCAACGTCATGATCCACGGCGTCGACCGCGTCTCCGGGGAGACCATGGGCGTCGAGAACGTCATCTTCCAGATCCCCACGCTGCTCGGCGGCGGCTATGAGACCACCAGCTCCACCCTCTGCTTCATCTGGTACCTGCTGTGCAAGAACCCGGACACCCTGCGCCGGGCGCAGCGCGAGGTCGACGACGTCGTTGGCACAAAGGTCCTCTCGTATGATATGCTGCGCAGCCTCAACTACCTCGATGCCTGTATGAAGGAGGCGTTGCGCATCCAGCATCCTGTCAGCCTGCTCACGCGGTTTGCCACCAGGGATACCGTGCTGGGAGGACGGTACTTTATCAAGAAGGGCCAGATGGTCTCGGGGATCTGGCGCCACTTTCACCGTGATCCCAATGTGTGGGGTTCTGATGCTGATGAGTTCCGTCCGGAGCGCATGCTTGACGCGGAGTTCTCCAAGATGCCACCCAATGCGTGGAAGCCAGTACGTACACCACATGAGTCGACCAGTATACATGGACTGACACCCCGGACAGTTTGGCGACGGTCTTCGTGCTTGCATTGGTCGCGGATTCGCCGAGCAGGAGATCCTCATCTGCATGGCCATGATCCTGCAGAAATTTGACATTGAGCTCGTCGACCCTAGTTACGAGCTCGAGCTCACCGGCCAGATGGGTGTTAAGCCCGTCGACTTCAAGATGAGGGCCCGGCGCCGCCAGGGCCGCACCCTGAACCTCGGGATACCCGGCGGTGTATCGGCGCGGGAATCTGTCGCCAACGGATCGGCTCCCGACGGATCAGTCGCTGATATGCAAGCCAAAGAGAATGGAACCTCTACAGCACCGAGTAGACAACGCACTCTCAAGCCTGTGTCTGTACTTATCGGAAGCAACCAGGGTACCTGCGAGTCTCTTGCCTCGGCGTTTACCTCCCTAGCCCCCCGCTTCGGCCTCGAGGTAGCCCATGTGCAAGAGATGGACGCCTCCGTCAACGCCCTCTCGACAGAAATGCCCACCCTCATCATCACGCCCTCGTATGAGGGCCGCCCGGCCGACAATGCCAAGAAGTTTGTCACGTGGGTGGAAGACATGGTCGCTCGGGGCGAGAAACTTGCCCCAGGCGTCGAGTTTGCCGTCTTCGGCGTCGGAAACAGTGACTGGGTGCACACATTCCACCGTGTGCCCAAGCTGGTGGACGAGTCGCTGGTCAAAATGGGGGCCAGGCGCATCGCCGAAGCAGGCTTCAGCAATGTCAAACGCGATCTCCTCGGACCATGGGAGATGTGGAGTGAAGCCCTGTGCTCGACACTGTCCGGCGAAGGTGCTGTGGTTGACGACATGGCACGCCGGGAGCGCGCCGGCGTCGAGGTTGTTATTGAGAAGGCCGACTCCGCAACGGCTTCCATTTCGTCCCACAAAGAGGGATCGGGCGGCGAGCCTGTCGTTCTTGCCACCGTCATGGCCAACCGTGAACTGGCTGCGGCGTCGTCCCTCGGCGCGGCGAAGCGACACATCGAGCTACGTCTCCCACCTGGGGCCACCTACCGATCAGGCGACTACATCGTCGTGCAGGGAGAGAACTCGGCTGCTTCTATTGCGCGTGTCATGGGACGGTTCGGCCTCGGACCCGATGACGTGATGAGTGTGCCCTCCAGCACCAAGGCTTTCCTCCCATCTCACCGCATGGCCGTAGCCGAGTTCCTCAAGCGGAACGTCGAGCTGGCCACGCCTGCGACAAAGAAGCAGCTCAGCATCCTCGCCGCCTGGGCAGACAGTGACAGTCCTGAAGGGGCCCGTCTCGAAAAGATGCAAGACGATGCCATCTACCAGGAACTGCTAGACAAGCGGTACTCCCTCCTGGACATCCTTGAGGAGGTTCCTTCTCTGGAGGTGCCCTTTGGAGTGTACATAAGCCTGCTTCTCCCTCTCTCATCACGTGTATACTCCATCTCCTCGTCGCCCATGGACCCGCACAGCCAGGCAGATTCAGATGTCACAGGCCCTGCCGTCTCCCTGGCAATCGACGTGTTGGAGTCCCCCGCACACAGCGGCCACGGGACGTTCCAGGGCGTGGTGAGCAGCTACCTCGCCAGTCGGCACGCGGGAGACCGCATATTCTGCCAGGTGCGCAGGGCAACTGTCCCGTTTCATCTGCCTGAGAGTCCCAGTACGCCGGTGATTATGCTCGCCGCCGGCACGGGAATTGCCCCCATGCGCGCCTTTCTCCAGGAGCGTGCTGCTTCTGGGTCGAGTGGGAATGTGGACCTCGGACCCGCACTCCTCTTCTTTGGCTGCCGTAATCCCGATTCTGATTACCTCTACAAAGACGAGTTGGAGGCCTGGGAGAGAGATGGCATAGTCGAGGTGATTACGTGCTTCTCTAGGCCCTCGGATGGTCAGAGAGGGAAGTATGTCCCCGAACGGGTGTGGGAGGCAAGAGATTGTGTGTGGGAGCTTTTCCAGAAGGGTGCCAAGGTGTTTGTTTGCGGGAGCGCTGCGAGACTGGGGATGGGCTCGGCGGAGACGTTTAGGAAGATGTACAGAGAGAAGACGGGGAGGACGGCGGTGGAGGCATTGGAGTGGCTTGAACGGGTCAAGGATACGCAGTATGTTAGTGATGTGTACTAGGTGCCTATCTACTCTGTTTTGTTTAGATCTTTGTTCCCAGATTGAATAATACGAACGTCCATTCTCAATATCTCTTCGAACGAAGCTTAGATTGATATCTTTGATGTACTACATGTACTTGGCACTGGAGTGGCTTTGTGATTCTGCGCCGTTAGACTTACAGACCATTGCACAGAACATATATCTGTGTCCCCATAATACGTATATGTAAAATCACCTTTGTAAACATGGTCTGATTATAAACACGCCCTGGACGCCATGTTTGACACGTCGGCGAGTTACATGCCGCCTTCTGTACCGATTGGGTGAATGTGGACGTCACCCATTCGGGGTATAAGCAAAGCCAAATCATAGCCACCCGATCACAACCTACGTGCACACTGCACTTACACTTACGTACGTCTGTATCGTGGTTCAAACACAAGTGAACATTGAATTCGCCGGGTGGTTTGATATCATAATCACCGACAAGTCAGGTCGGAATCCCGACGGTCCTTTCGCAAACACTATCCGCCCAACATGTATGCAGTCCGGAATTGGTTGAATCCCGGTCTAAAATCGAGTCCCTCGAGCGTATATACATGGACAGCGGCCCATGTCTAGTGTCCCGATCGATAAGCTTCCTCATCACATACGATTGAGCCCTGTACACACAAACTAAGATTATACTCCAGACCGCTTCCACCATGCCCAGTGCAATCCAACTCCCCCTCATCGACTTCGCGCCATACCTCTCCCCCCAGCAACCGGGGGACAGGGAGCGCGTCGTCGCCGAGGTGCGCGCCGCATGCTCCGAATTCGGCTTCTTCCAGGTGAAGAACCACGGCGTGCCCATGACCTCGCAGAAGGCCCTCCTTCGCAGCCTGGACACCTTTTTCCGCCAGTCCAAGGAGGACAAGATGAAGTTGTCGTTCCTCAACAGTCCTGGCCGTCGTGGGTACGAGTGCTCCGGCATGACTCTTCGAGAGGGTGACGCTCTGCCAGATTCCAAGGAGGTAAGAATACCCCTACATCACTTCCTCTTCTGTAACAGTACTGACTATTGTAGGCCTTCTACATTGGCCGCGAGGACCCCGTCGTGGAACCTCCCGGCTTCCACTGCCCCAACGTGTGGCCCGAGCTACCAGAGGAAGACTTCCACGGCCCAGTATGGGACTACTACCTCGAGACGGGCCGTCTGGGCCGCACCATATGGGAGATGCTCCTTCAGGGACTGGACCAGCCCGTATCCGTGATGGACGCTTTCGCCCGCCGGCCCATCGTGCAGATGAAGATGATTCGGTACCCAGAGGCGAGCCGTACCTTGACTGGCCAGTTCGGGGTGGGCGCACACAGCGACTTTGGCGGCGTGACGGTGCTGCTGCAGCAGCCGGGCCGCGAGGGTCTCGAGGTCTGGGTTGAGTCCCAGCAGGCGTGGCTGCCTGTCCCGGCCCTCGAGGATGTGTATGTCATCAACTGTGGAGATATGGTCATGAAGTGGTCGGGGGGTGTGTATGTCAGTGCCAGACACCGGGTGATCAACAGGGATGATCATGAGAGGCTGTCTTGTGCGACCTTTTGGCATGGCGACGTGGGTGCGTCCAACCCGCTTGATCCCACGGCGCCGCGTGAGACGGTGGGGCAGATGCTTGTGAAGAGGTTTGGGAGTCAGTTTTCGCTGAAGAAGGAGGTGTTTGAGGTGGTTTAGACTGGACATGCACGCTTGCTCTACGTGTTGGACTCACTTTTGCTCGCTTTGGTATCAAATCAACTGTCAGTACTTCTATATACATGTATAGCACAATATCAGTCTTCAACAAGACTCTGTATATGCTTAAACATCATCGGCGCCACACCCGCTCTTGCCGACAAGATGGAGTTGTGATCCGTCCCAGGAACGACCTTATAAGAGAATGTGATAGGGTCAGCACCCCCAGAAGAAGCCGTAGAATCCCAACATCCAATAAACCAGTCTGCCCCAGCCGTCCCCGGACTCCCCGTCATAGAATCCGTCTCACTGAAGAACACATCGACAACCAACCTCCTCCCCATCTCACTCAGCGCCTTCTTCAACCTGGGTATCAAAACATCATAGTCCCCCCAGTCAGCCCATCCGGCCGTAGCCTCACCCTCATCCCCATCACCCACCCGGAGGCTGTCATTAGGCCTCTGCAGCAGCAATATAGCATCATTCGACATCCCAGCCACCGAGTTAGAAAACATGCAAGCCGCCATCTTGGGATCCAGCGCCTCCGCAAACGCCACATCCTCTTCACCCTCTCCGTCTTCATCTTCGACATGTGCTTGCTGCTTGGTGACCGACCCCTGCAACCACCCCCAAAGCGAACCAACCTTGTCAATCGCCGGTGCAGAAACGACATTGAAGTAAGATGCCATCCTATCGGTCTGCGCGAGGAGCGACTGCGGCAGCGCCTTGAGCATGGACATCTGCCACAGGCCCGAGCGGGACGAGTGGATCCACGGGACGGCAAGGGCAATGTACCCGCCCTGAGGATGGAGCATCTCGGGATGGTGCAGGGCAAAGTCGAGGGCGTAGACTGCGCCGGCACTCTGCGCGCCGATGGACACGTGCTGAATGTGTAGATGCTGGAGCAGTTTCAATACGGACTCTGTTTGATATTAGCCATGCACATGTGCATACACATATCTATGCTCTTGTTGTAGTCTCACCTCGCCATTCGGCTATTCGCTTCTCTGGGGGGGTATTGGGGCTCGTCTGCCCGAAGCCCGGTCTATCAGGCGCAATGATGCGCACATTGTGCGCCTTGGCGACGGCATCCTTGGCCACGAGGAGCATGCGCGATCCGAGCAAGGGGCCAAAGAATAGGAAGACATGCTCCTTCGAGGGATCCGCCTCGTTGCGATAGCCAAAGTCTGCGTAGGAAATGCATTGGTCTGGACTGTTAAAGGTGCGTGTGAAGCGCGGGTCTGCCAGGTAGGCGTCTAGGCGAGCCTCTGAGATGGGGGAGGCATCTGGTGACATGATGGCGACGGGCTGTAGATACACCGACCGGGAAAGGATGCGGATGAATAGAGGAGTGGTTGATTGATTCTATGTACAATGTTTGTTGTTTTGTAGATGCCTGTGTCTAGTATTGAAGCCTTCAGTTGAGTGGGGTCGGGGTAATGGAAAGCCGATAACCTTTATTTTGGCTGCTCTCTTCTTCCCAGTCTAAGCGAATGCGAATGCGAGTGCGAGTAATACAAATAGTGGCTCAATTATTACCTGCGAGTTAAACTCCATATACTCGTGGTCTAGACTGCGGCTAATGGCGGTTATCATAAAGTGGGCAGATTGCTGATTTTGTCCCATTGACGCTCTCCGCGATTTCCCCACATGCTCTGACTGCATGAATTAATTCAATAGGAAGTAGATGCTGGTTTCAAGTTCAAGTTTGTATTCAACACGCTCAAAATACATATGCCAAACATAAGATGAGTACGCCGTCAACGCCACTATACAATCAAAGACACATAACCTCAACTACTCCCCTGCTCCACCTCTTCCACCTCCTCGTCCACATCATAATATTCGTCATACGCATATCCATCATCATAGTCATCATCCTCGTCGCCCAGTCCGTCAATATCCTCCGCGTCAGTCAGCCTCTTGGCCAGCTGCTCAGCAATGTACTTGCTGTCAGGCTTCATCGCTGCCCACGCTCTCGAGATGACATGCATCGGCGCTGCGTTGGCACCGCCTGCGTGCGACACAATGGTGCACTTGATGAAGCACAGCTGCCGCCCCGCCACAGCCCACACGAACTCATATCCATGTCGGTAAAACTGGCTAAAGGTAAAGGACGCCTTGAACAGCGCCCACTGACTCACCTGCGACGACCAGTCGCTCTTCTCTCTGGCCTCGTCCATGTCGGTGCGCTTTCGGTGTCGGCTCCACAGCTCGTTCAGCCCGCTGATGGCAGGATTGTCCCGAAGCTCGGGAGGCGGCGCTATCGCCATCCATCTCTCGTACAGTGACATGACGTGCCGCTGGTATGGGAGGCCCCTCAACTTACCCCGCTTGTCTTTCCAGGCCATGAAGAGAGCCTCCGTCTCTTGCTTCAAAAACATCCGCAGTTCCTTGCCCACCTGGGGATACTTGTTGCTCAAGTGCGCGTCAATGTCGTTGTACACACTCGTCAGATCCGGGTCAAACCCGTGCGGATTCTCTGCGCTACTCTCCGCGTCACACTTGAGAGCTTTCGAGTACATCTGGAGTGCCTTTGTGATGGGATCCTGGGCCACATGGAATTTGAGGTAGTCAAGAATGTGTAAGTCCATCGGAGATTTGTACTTCTTGGTGTCGGCCATCTTGTCTTTCTTGTACTCGGGTTTGCTAAAAGACCGAGGTTGTTGGAGCCGGTCTGTGCAGAATCGCTTCCAGTCTGCTTCAGTGAACGTCACGCCAGCCTTGGCTTGATCGACCAGGTTGCTCAGCAGGCAACCGAGAACAAGGGCTTCATTGCTCTCGACCGATCCATCGTGGTAGCAAAAGCTTTCCTTGTAGGTTGTGCAATTTCCCAGAAGTGTCTGCTTCATGGCAAATGAGAGCGCTTTCTGTTGAAAGACGGTGGCCGCGGCGTCGATATCGCCAGGGTACTGATCCAACACCTCTTGGAACGTCGTCTTCTCCTTGGTCAAGAACCCTTCCTCAACAAAGTCGTATTCCGGCGGTTGCTGTCGCGAGTTCTCAAAATTAGAAACGATATCCTGGTCCCAGCATATCCAGGCTTTGTCGCCATCATAGTCGCCGCCAGAAAGCAGATCAGCTAGCGGCCGGTCGCCAATGGTGGGGAATATAACCACGTCTTTGAGCTTTCGAAGCTCTGGCTTTGACACCACGCGGACTTTTTGGATGTCAGAGGGGAAATGGGCCGGGGAACGGGCAACAATCACCTCCATGCCCTCTAGAAGCGTGTCGGAGAAGTTTGCTGCCGTGAACTTTTCCGAGAATGACAAGTGGATCTCACCAGGCTTCAGGACGTGAGCAAAATCCGCCACCATGTAGGCCATGGTGGAGCACGGCACCTCTATTTTCTGTCTCTCCAACAGGCTCTGGAGCCTGTCGCGAGCCATATTCCATATGTGACCGGCAGCCAATTTCATATCAGGCATGAATCCACTGGCAAGAAGTGTTGTGATGATATCCGACACCGAGTTTGGCATCCCGCCAATGAATGGCACAGAGTCAGAGGCCTTTCGATCGGCAGCTTTGAATGAACCGTGCCTCTGCATGAGTTGAAGGTGGCCAAGGGGATCGTTCAGTGTCTCCGTTCCCTCCTGGGCCTCCCCCTTTATGCTCTCCAGTAGATGGTTGGCAATGGTCCGCCTCATGGCCTCGATGTTTTTTGCGCGGGCCTCGAGAATCGGAATGAACTGTTGGTTGAGATACGCCGAAGCGCTCTTCTTTGACCAGCCCAGCAATTCAAACGTGCGATGGTGCACATCCTCAAACGCACACTTGAACTTGGTCTGGGACGGGTGAAGCTTGATCCAGATGGTGTCGCTTGCCTCCTCCATTGGGTCAATGATCCACACGCCTTTGGCACTTCCAATTCTTCCTTGGAAAGCACTGGGAATGTCAAAGCGGTTGCCGTCTGGAATTATGCAGAGCCAGATCTGTTCCGCCAGAGCACGAGACATGGTGCCTATGCCGTCATTCATGACGTATTTCTTCCCACCCGCCGGGTGCGAGAAAATGTCATCGACATGTTGGATTTGATTGCGTTCCAGAACAACCGTCGGCATGTTTCGACTGAGGCCTGCAAACGTGTTAGCTGAGGCTCGAGCTACACCACTCGGATAAGGTAGGAGGGAAGCATACTAAGCGACATGCGAGAGGAGAGTTTCGGAATCGGTTGCGCAGCCGAGGCCCTGAGGCCAATGGCCCACTGAAGCAATCCAGAATAGGGGAGCTTGCTGCGTCGTTGGAGGTTGCCTGCTTCTTCCACTGACGGGAATCCCCTTTGACGAAATTGGTAACCGTCTATGGCGAAGAACGACACTCGCTGTAGGTTTACTTGCACGGTTCTTGGAGGGCTGAGGGCGTTCCCAGGAATCTTTCCCTTGGTCTTCTCAGTTTTGACAAAGATAGGAGCCCATGTACGACCGAGGAGATGAAAGTCAGCGTCATTGTCTGTCAGCCAATTCTCCATTTCTTCCATGTCTTTTTCTTTACGCTTGTTCCTGGCAAGTGGCAAGACGAGTTCAAACAAGCGGTCGGCCCCAAATCGCCTATCTAAGCGATGCCCCTGATCCATGGATAGCGGCCGGAACTTGACATTAAATGACTCGGTTTTGCCTTCAGCGTGTCTTTCAAGATCGGCAACCAGGACCACGACCTTTCGGGACGACTTGAATCCATTCAAGGCAGCAGTCCACGCATCTTCACTGCTTTCAGGTGGGAATTCCTTGCCGGCAAAGAGAGGGTGCTTTGCCAGCGTTGATCTGAAGCTTTTTTGGTCATGCCACCAAGACGCTTCAGATCTGGGGCCATATTCCATATCGAATGCCGCCAAGTCCACGCCGCAATGCGTGGCAATCCTCGTCGTCTCCCACGTGATAGCGAACGGAACATGGTCCAGACAAGGAGGCGACGGGGCTACACACACAAAGTTAGCATGGCGAATGCCAATTTTCACCATGTACTTCCAGTAACTCACGCCAAATCCCTTTGAGCTGCTCCGCCGGTGTCAGAGGGGGTTTGCTGGTAATGATCAGGGAATGGGCCACGTCTGGATTAGCGGCGTTTCCAGTACCCTCAGTCGCTCCGTGATGGGACACTGAGCCATTTTGGGCAGTTGCACTCGGAGGATGAATGACAGACTCCTTAAGAGCTTGCACGGTGCACGAAACGGAATTGAATGATGTGTTGCGACTTTCCGGCTGCTGAGGTGTCGGGTTTGCCGAGAAGATTGTGGGCTCATATGCGTCACTGAAAGAGCTGCTGGCCGAATCCGACCCAAATGAGTCGTTGCAGGGTTCGTCTCGCAGAGGATCGTCGATAACAGACGCCTGCGACGACGGTTGACTTATTCTGAAGGGAATCGAGTCGATGATATTGGGACTGGGAGAGGGATGTTGACGGCTCCGGCTTTGACTCTGAACCCGCTTCCTCCGTGTTTCCGGCTCACCATCCCCGTCCTCGGGGGCTCTCTTGGGGCTGCTGCACGTCTGCGGCTCCAAAATGGCCAGCAGGCGCTTGCGAAGAGCGGCCCGCTGTGTGGGGGGGCGGGAACTGAGTGGGTCATTGGTCGGTGTCAGATTGCATGCGAGGGAATGCTGCGAACCACGAGGGGCGTGTGCCTCAGCAGCTTCTGATCTGAACTGGCTCAGGCGATTGAGCAGCTCCGGCTTGTCCTGGAAATAAAAGTATTGGATGCTGAAGTATATTCTGTTGTTCTCCAGGAGTTCTTGGTTGGTGCTGCACTGCTCCCACTTCTTGCGTGGTGAGAGGGTTTGGTCTGGCCTTGTGATGCGCAACCCATATTTCTCGAGAGAGCGAATATGCTCGTCCAAAGTGTCCTCGCTCAGCCGTTGACTTGACCTGCCACTAGTATTCCTGCGGTGCGGCGTGCCTGGCTCAGCCATGGCGAGGCGAGGATGCCAGCGACACGTGCAACAAAGCCAGGGATGTGGAACGACGATGATGGGCTGATGACGATACCGACTGACGACTTCGGATGGTAGCCGTCGACTGTGGCAAACAACCGTCGGTAGCCACCTAGCGCCAGAGCGTTTGAGTTGTGTGCGCCGTTGATGTTCGGACAGGGTACGAGGTACGAGGTACGGAGATAGTGCTCTCCAAAAGTTGAAGCCGCAGTCTGAGAGGCCAAAGGCGGGGCAATGGAGCAACCGCGACGCGCCTGCCCACAGCGCACAACGCGCTAGAGCCGGTCTCGGAAACATCGTAGATCGGATCATCGGAGTGCTGTTTATCCGGCCTGATAAGATGCCGAGCTACCAGGATTGGCCGAGATTCCTCCCCCTCCCCCTCCATCTTCGTCTCGGCATTCGGGATTCTTCCCACCTGCACCCACATCTGCACAAGACGCTGCACACAACACAAGCTTTCGGCCCCCCGTGGTGTTATACTTGGGTCTTTCTCAAAGGGTCCGACATACCATTGATTGATTGAAACTAGCGGTGGACGAGGGCTTCGGGGGCCATGTCTGACCACGGCGACACGCAGGAGTCGGGTGAGCTTCCGTCGGTCGAGCAGCTGACGCCCGAGGAGGCGAACCGCATCATCCACTCGCACCGAAAGGTTCGCTATGGTAAGTCCTACTTGGGAAACAATATGCATTACGAGTCTGTGTGTCATGGAAATCAGGCGGTCTGGGATCCAGGTGACTTGGACCACTTTGCCAATGGCTGAACCGACACTCCGATTCCTTCCCCTTCACTCACCACATCATATCAATTCGTGTGTCCATGGGTGAGCTAACCTCTATGGTTCCAGGTACTGCATGCTGGCCATGTCGCCAACGCAAGGTAAAGTGCGACAACAAGCATCCTTGTGAAAACTGCGTCAAGCGTGAGCACCAGCAGCTCTGCTCTTACAAGCCGAACCGGGGCTCCAGTTCCAATGTCAAGGCTAGCGGGTCCGGGGCTTCTGCCGACGGGGCGGGGTCAAGGAAGAGGGCCCGGTCCGCTTCCAACTCCCAGGATGCGAGCAACAAGTCGGAGCGGCGCGAAAGCTGGCCGAACCCGATGGAGCCACCCCCGCCTCAGTCGGGCGGCATCCTGCTCGACACCAACTCGAATCCCGAGACCCTGAGCGAGGGTGAAGCGGCGGCCGATAGGTATCTCGGACAGAACAGTATTCCTGCTCTTCTGAGAGATCAATCGCCGACTGGAAAGGCGGATCGCGTCGACATACGCCAGGATGTCAGGTCCATACTCGGCCTGGATACATCAGCACCGTTCCCGCTCATGTCTCGAGGGCATCTCCACTCATTGGCGCAGGATATTGCCTCAGAGCTACCATCGGACAGAGATGTTATGAAGTGAGTAGGATGTATGGCGATGCACCCTGGTACCAAGACTAACAATTGCCATCAGATTGTTCCGCACATACAAGGAGATACCTCAACCGTTCTGGGGCTTCGTGATTGATATTGACGACTTCGAATTGAAGCTGCTGGTGTACCTTGAGAACCGGTCGCGCAGTGCCAAGGCCGGGGGCAAGTCATCGAGACAAGTCACAGCGTCATGGCTGGCGATACTGTTTGGCGTACTCGCCGTGGGGTCCCAATACCACGAGTCTCCCTATCATGTTCGCACGCGAGATTCGCAAAAATACATGCAGATCTCGTTCCACTTCCTCCGTTTGGGCAACTTTCTCCTCCGGTAAGACATGGTGTCGAACCTCTCATTTGCGACTCACCTTTGCTAACCTGGCCTAGCCCCTCGTTTGATTCGATCCAGGCCCTCCTTCTGACCAACTTTGTTCTGCTCAACGACATGAAGGCCGAAGCATCATGGGCGCTCACCGGCCTAACGTGTCGTCTAGCCCAATCTCTGGGGCTACATCGGCCGAATCCGTACGAAGGGCGGGAACAGACGCCAGACGTAAAGTCCAAGGACATGATACGCCGGAAGCTGTGGTGGACGTGTGTATGGCACGACACATTGACGTCGCTATCATTTGACAGGTAAGTCTCCCTATATCATCACCTTCAAGGGTCAATACGCTGACAATTTGGCACACAGGGCGCCAATGACCAACTTCCCGAGCTGCTCCATCCCGGTGGGCTGCGAAGGCACGGAAAAAAGCCTGACTTACCTTGAGACCATGTACCACCTCATCGAGATCATTTCACGCCGGCTCAACCCCGACATGATGGCGGCAACGACGTACGCGCAGATTCTGGAACACTGCGAGGCCGTCGAGGTGCTCCGGACCAAGGCACGTGTGCACATGCAGGACAAAGACAAGTGCAAGACGGCCGTGGACCGACTGCAATACTTTGCCATCCGACTGCACACATCCTTTGTCATATCGGTGGCGTGTCGCCCAGCCCTGCGACGCGACTGCTTCTTCGACCCGGACCAGCGCCGCACACTAGCCAAGCGGTGCAAGGCCAACCTGACGGAGACGGTGCGCATGTTCCTGGCCATGCACCAGCTGTCTGTCATCCCGACGCGCACCTGGGCCTTTACCTACCACGGCTTGTCATCAGCCCTGCTCCTCGGCATCCTGTGCGAGACCAAGACGGACCCCGAGGTGCGCCAGCTGCAGGGCGACCTCATCGCCGCGCTGTCGGCCACGGCCGCCAAGGAAGCCTCCCCGGGCCCCGACGTGGCCACCACCGACAAGGACATTGAGCTGTCGGGCCCGCTGTACAGGGCACTCACGGCCCTCAAGAACATCTACGACCACGGGTCCATCAACGGGACTAACATCAAGCGCGAGGGCGACTCGTCGGCCGGAGGCAGCGGCACAATCACCCCCAAGATCCCCTTTGGGTCCACCACCATGGGGCCTGCTGCCGCTGCTGCCGCCGGACTAGCAGGGCCGCAGCTGCGTGTTCCACCTGCTGATCCGCGAGAGAATGCTGCTCTGGCCATGGCAGAGATGCAAAATGGGTCAGGGTTGCAGGATCTAAATGGGTATGTTGCCCGTCTTTGCTCTGCCATATTGTCACTATTACATTGTGTGTTGTTTATGTGCACCTGCTAACAGAAGTCTAGAAACGGTCTTCCGCCCCCCAGTCTCATCGACGTCGACAACCTCGGCCACATGGATCCAACGCAGTACATGGCTCCCATGGATCTCTATGATACCATCTGGGGAAGTGAGTGCACATTCCATCCCTTTGTTACATGCAGTTTGCTCCCATGCTAACCTGACTAGAACCTATCGATCCGTGGGGCACAGATGTCGACGCTATGAATTTCGACTTTATGGCCCAGCCGCCACCCGGTCAACCGCAGCAGCAGTTTTACTTTTAGCGCGGTGTCTGTTTGACTGGGGAGTTTGCATCACGGATATGTAATGTGATATGTGTCATGATCTTGGTGTTGGGATATTTTTCACTCTTTAATACTTGAACCGCATAGGCGAAAAGCGACCGTATTTGTTGTCGATAGTTGTTATTCTGGTTAATAGCCAACAGTCATGAAGGTCGTGATGGCCTGTCGTTTAATAACAATCAAGGCAGCTCGCATGAACAGTTTGCAAACACAATCGTCAGGGCTCTCTTTGATCATCATATCATCTCTCCTTTGTTAGTAGAGAGAGATGAATCAGATCGCGACGGTGCCAGAAGAGGACTCTCGAGAGGTTATCCCACTGGGAAAACGCATAACGAGTGCTTCCTTTGACTATCCGTGCGACGAATCAATGCTCATCATCCGATTGTCTGCATGTGCTTGTCACCTGCATCTTGCGTATCAACTGTGCATGTGTGTGTGTGTGCAATCGTCAAGGCTGTGTCAAAGGAATGCAATGTCGTCTTTTCGTCTATTTTGTTTCTTTTGTTTGTTTGTTTTTTTTGCTTCTTGTCCGAGCCGTCTATTTCTTCCGTCGTGAACTCGAGCTGACGATTTTCTTCTTGACATTCTTGGGCATCTTGTCCTTGCGCTTCTCGCGCTTGGCCTCCTTGACGGCTTGTTTGTGCATCTGAGGGTTGTCAGTACAGGGCAAAGAGAAGTGAAACGAAACAGTAGTGAAGATGCGGAAGTCAAGGGGCAAGCAGAAATACAAAAGACCAAAACAAAGCAAGGGGGGAGAGCACAGTGTAAATGGCGAGGGAAACAGTGGCAGGGGTCTGTGAGGGATGCGTACCTTTTTCTCATCCTTGTCCTCGAATTTCCTCCCACGCGGCGTGCCCTTGGCAAAGTTGGCCTCATCGTCGCTATCGAGGGGCGCACCACTACCCGAGTCGGAATTCGAGTCGGCATCATCGTCAGACACGGCATCCTCGGCATCAGCACCGTCCTCAGCCCCGGCTGCAACCTCCTTATTCGGCGCGACAACAGTATCAGCCAGCAGATTGCTATACACGAGCTGATCACCCTCGCCCTTGCCGAGGCGCTGGACATCCTTCTCAATGTCGTAGACCTGCTCGAGCGTCTGGGGAATGTACTGGTTGCGGAAGACCTCGTTGTCGACCTCCTGCTTGGCGGCGGCGGCCTCGTCGTTGGCGTCACCGTTGCCCTCGTCGGCGGCAGCGGCAGCCGAAGCACGGGCCTCGTACAGGGTGGCAATGGCCTGGCCGAGGGCGGGTTCCTCGACGGGGCCCTCGGCCACTGTGATGAAGTTGAAGACGGCGCGGTCGGGGAGGGTGTCTGCGCCCTTGCGGCGGAAGAAGTCGCCGACATTCTTGATGTCCATGCGCAGGAACTCGAGAGAGCGGGGGTGATCGGGCTCGACGCTCTGCGAGACGTCGATGATGTACAGCTTGCCCTCGTGGTAGAGGATGTTGTACTCGCTCAGATCGGCGTGGACGAGGCGGCAGACGTGGTACATGCGGCGCATGATGCCCAGCAGCTGGGTGTACAGGCCCTGCCAGGCGTCGTCGCCGCTCTGCAGCGTGGTGTCGCGCAGGCGCGGGTACGCCCAGCCCTTGCGGTCGCCGAGGAAGCTCATGGCCAGGACGTGCAGCTTGAGGCTGAGGGGCTCGGGCGACGGGATGCCCGCGCCGTGGATCCGGCGCAGGTTGCGGTACTCCTTCTCGGCCCACAGCTTGACCATCTTGCGGCTGTTGCCCTTGTCGAAGCCGCCGCGGAACCGGTGCTCGCCCGTGATGTACCGCTCGCGGTCCTTGAACACCAGGATGGCCGTCTTGTACACCTTGATGGCCCGGTGGGTCTCCTGGCCCGTCGCCTCGTCCACCGACACCGCCCCGTACACGTTGGCCTCCTTGCCCGTGCTGATGGCCCCGTGGATCTCGCTCACCACCCCGCGGTTGATCATCTGCAGCAGGATCATGCGTGTCCGCTGGTCCAGCACCTGGTCGCTCGTCGCCCGGTCCGACTTGTCCTTGCCGCTCGTGCGTTCTCCGTCACCGCCGCCGCCGCCCTTGATGTTCTCGAGGCGCAGCTTGGACGCGTGCTTCGCCAGCGCGGACACCTGGTCGTCGATGCTGGCACTCGTGTTGGCCGTCGGCTTGCTGTGCTGCTGTTGGTTGTTGGCACGGGGTGCTGCGCCCCCGCTCTCGTTGGCCTGTCGCTGTCGGTTGTACGACTTGGTCAGGTTGCCGTCATGCGCGGCTGCCCACTCGCCGTCCGAGTAGTCGCCGTCGTTGTCGTTGTTGAAGATGTCGTCAAAGTCGTCTTCGCGCTCCTCCTCGGCATCGTCCGCCGTCGGTGCGGCATGGCTGCCCCGCTGCATGGCCAGGACCTCGCGCACGGCGGCGTCTTGGCCATTGGTCTCTGCGGGCGGCGCGGCCGCTGCGGAAGAATCTTGCGTCGACATGTCTACGCAGAGAGTTTGGATGTGCTGGTGTTGGAAACAAAGACTGTCCCAGTACAATTTTATGGTCCTGTAAGTATTTTTTTGCTTCGGGCAAGGCGCGGGGTTGGTTCTCGTTATCTTATCGGGTATTTGCCCCTCCAAGGGTCTTTACACCAAACAGCACGTACTTTAACGCCAAGTCACTTTCATTTACCCTGCAGATCTTTTGGCCCGTCACTGTGACTCATGTCCCATCATCTCGGATCTTTTGTCCAATCCTTCTCGAACCATGCACGTTATTCATTCTAGATGGAATCCTGCAAATGACCCTTGCCTTTTTTCTTTTTTTTTTTTCTTTTCTTTCGAGAAAATTTCAAACAACCCTACCTCTAAAAAATTGCGTTGGGCCTTGGACCTGCCTGATAGTGACTCACGAGGCTCATTCATTGTCCACCCTAACCCCCCCCACACCATGGGAGAGTGATGCCTACGCCTCTCCACATGTTAGGCAACGATGCATGGAATCCTTGCAGAAGGTTGATACGGGACGGGAATATGGAGGAGAGCCCTGCATCACACGATTGAGGCTGTAAGGCTGGTCAAGGATGCTCTGTAAGTAATACGAGACGAGTATAGCGTAGGCAGACAGGCTCTACGGAGTAGTACTATTAGATTTATACGGAGTAGTTACTAGTATGTGGTTTCTATGAGAAGACTCAGCAAGACTCACGAGCACGCGTGATCTGTGAGCGTGCGTTGTAGAAGCTAACCGACCATGGCATGTAATTTCATCGCCTTCTACGGAGCAAGGTAAGCTTAGAACCAACAGTGACAAACCTGTGACACATCTTCATGTTGGTTTCATTTCCGACGGATGGACAAGAGTAATACAGAGTGCGGAGTACATGTAAGCAGCGAAATTCGGCTCGGCGCAACCAGCCAGAGTAAGTACCGAGGCCGAGACGCGAGGGTGACTACGGTCAATACTAATTGCAAATGAGAAACTCGAGTTAGTAGTACGAGTTCGTAGTACGAGTATACTCCCAACCTCCGGTCCAGACTGTTTTGTCATCCAATTCACGTCCCCGCCAAATACTCCAAGATCTACTATTCCGGAGTACTCATTTCCTCCAAGATTGGCGCACTGCAGTGGCAACTATCGGACTTTATATTGTAGCGAATCTAGCGATGCACCTTAAGAGCGTTAAACACCGATGGATCCGGGGCGGAGTCTCGGGCGGAGTCTAAGGGAGCCGGGGGGTGTTGACGGGTCCGTAGCTGAGACGGGGCAAGATACCCCGCTCGCCTTGCCCGCTCGGCATTCAATCATGATGAGGCAAGCATCTTGGACAGTAGCATAGATAAAAAGCCATGCCAACGGAACAGATCAAATCAAGCTGGACATCTGGAAGGAACCATCATCGTCATCATCACAAAGTCTACTTGTTCATCTTTACCCGTTCAGTATGACCCAGAGCATCCTCATCCTCGGAGCTGGCGAGCTGGGCCTCGCCGTCCTGGAAGCTCTGGCCAAGCACCCGTCGCGCAGCAGCCAAATCTCCCGGCTGAGCGTCCTGGTCCGCCAGTCATCCATCGACTCATCGGCGCCCGACAAGAAGCAGGCGGTGCAGCACATCCAGTCGCTGGGTGCGTCCCTGATTGGCGGCGACGTGGCATCCTCCTCGGCCGACCAGCTGGCGTCGCTCTTCGCGGGCCACGACACAGTCGTGTGCTGCACCGGCATGGGACTGCCGCCCGGCACGCAGGAGAAGCTGGCGCGGGCGGTGGTGCAGGCCCGTGTGCCGCGGTACTTTCCCTGGCAGTTTGGCATGGACTACGATGTGATCGGCGCGGGCAGCTCGCAGGACCTGTTTGACGAGCAGCTGGCGACGAGGGCCATCCTGCGGGGCCAGACGGGCACGCGCTGGACCATCATCTCGACGGGCGTCTTCATGAGCTTCCTGGTCGAGCCGGCGTTCAACATTGTCGATCTGGAGACCAGGACGGTGCACGGCCTGGGCAGCTGGGACACGCGCATCACGGCCACGACGCCGGCCGACATTGGCACGGTGACGGCCGATGTGATTGTGCGCGACGAGAGGGACGACGACGGCATCGTGTACATTGCGGGCGATACCGTGTCGTACGGCGAGCTGGCCGACAAGGTGGACAAGCGGTTTGGCCCGCCACCCTTCAAGAGGGAGCTCTGGGATGCAGAGGCCCTCGCGCTGCAGCTCAGGGACAGGCCCGATGACACGATTGTCAAGTACCGTGATACGTTTGCGCGGGGCGTCGGGGTTGCGTGGGACGTGGAGCGCACGGCCAACTACAAGAGGGGGATTTCCATGTGCAATGTGGACGCGTACCTGGCGGGTCTGACCTGAGGGATCTGTGATCTGTAACAGCCAATGTTGGAGCGTTACCGCAATGCAGCGAGTATAGTACCGTGCACTATTGAGCAATATTATTACGCCATCATGACTGAGTGTGTGTATGCGTGTATGCGTGTATGCGTGTATGCCTCTCCCCATCCATCACCTGGTGGCATTACCATTACCTGTGGTATTACCTGTGGTATTACCTGTGGTATTACCTGTGGTATTACCTGTGGTATTACCTGTGGTATTACCTGTGGTATTACCTGTGGTATTATCTGTGGCATTGCGTGTGGCATTGCGTGTAGTATTCCCTGTGGTCTGTCGGGGACTCTTTTCCGTCACGGTCGCATTGGATGCATCTGCGTCCCTGATGCAAATGCCTGCCAAGAGCTGGACCTTTTGCTCAGCCTGCTGTGCGTACGGCTGCGAGTACTGTCGTGTGTACTGCTGTGCCTACCGGAGCTTTGCGATAAGAGCAAGGCCCGTGGCAATGAGGCACCGGATTCATCCAGCTCTGATCTCGCTTCTCGTCATTGACGTCACGGCCAGCTCATGCCTAAAGCGGGCAGCGCTACTGGGTATGCTGCCTGGCCGCCATGCTTTGGACGTGTGCGCCTATTCGTCGATAGCTGGGATGTATTATTATGACTTGACTGACAGCACAAAGTGTATGCATATGCTGACGCCGTATGGAGCACGGATACCCGTAATACGGGGAATACCTGTAGGTATGCTCGTACTCGTATCATTGTAATTCAATAAGCTCGCGAGGTCATCGGATAGCAGTCATCAAGGCACGGGCAAATGCATGTCCCAGGCAGGGCCAAACAAGTCCAGTCCCGGGCCAACAAAGCCAAAATGGCTAAACAACCAAGGCAGCTGAGGGCCGAGATTGGAGACGAGGTGACGCCATCCGAGACGACGAGGCGTACTCGCATGGGCACAAGGCTTGTCCGACTTGTCGATGGATGGATGGCAGATGTGGATGGATAGGCAAGGAAGAGTACGACGAGAGCGTAACGCCAGTGCTCATGTACGGAGTAGATTCCATCACGTTGAATCATCGGGACAAATGTGAGATGGTGGCTTGCCAGTAGCGCTGTGCTGCCCCTGTAAGATGTGCTGCGGGCGTCTCGGTAGGCGCTGTAAGGGGAGCACCGTGGCACCTGAGCATTGAGGGGTCAGGCCCTATAGATGAGCGCTGTATGGCCCGCGGGCCCCGTGGATGGATGGACTGGAGGTGGTGCTACAGGGGGCGTTACAGGGGACAACCAACGTGGAACCTGCCTGAGGAGCAAGCAGCAAGCAACCTCCAGGCTCCGGGCAGGGCAACGAGGCTGCGCCACCAACCAGCGACGACGGCGTAGGCACAAGGAGGAAAAGAGGAAAAGAGGCGCTTGGCCCATTGGCAGTGGACATTGGCAGTGGACATTGGCAGTGGGCATTGGCAGTGCATTGGCATTGGCACCTTCCGCGGTTTTAGGTGCGTGACTCACTGTCATGTGGCCCCGGGCCGCGGAAGGAGCCACCCACACCACTCTGCCTCCTGCCCTCGCACCTCTTTGGCCCTGGCTCTTTCACAAGCCGCCTTATGACTCGTCCGTCGGCCAATCATCACCATGCGTCATCGCCTCTGGGAGCATTCCCCCTCCATCAGCCCTTCTCCGATGCTTCTCAGTCCTCCACTGCTGCCCCCCCTCTCGGCTTATCAACGTTCCAAGGTACGTACTCCTAGGGCCCCATGGTNCCCCAGTGTGATGGTACCCAGTCGAATTCCCGTGTAATCCGTGCAGGATTGCCCCCCCGAGACGAGACCCAGCCTAGCCGTCCTTTGGGCCGGATCCGGCTGGCTCATGCCATGATACGCAATAATACGCCACGGCCATGACCACGCCTCCTCCCCCAGACTACCACTCCGTTCCCAGACTAATATAAGTCGTTATCTTGCCCCCTTGTGTTTGTGTTTTGTGTTTCCCCCCCCCCCATTACCGAATTCCAGTCCCTTTGATTCCCACATGGATCATACTACTACAAGTACATAACATACACAAGCACCTTCTCTCGTCCTCCAGTCTCATCCTCAGTCGACTTACACACGACTCGCACATATACGGAAGACACACCTTACGGCTGCTGCCATCCACTGACAGCAGCATGGAGCCCCCCAGTCACAGTCCCCGGCACATACTCAAGGGGAACATGAACCGCACCCACAATGAGACGTCCGCGTCCGCGTCGGCGTCGCCTTACATCGCCCGCCGCCAGGCCGACAAGTACCCCAAGATGACGGTCCGCCGTTATCCCCAACCCATCCGTCACCACCACCACCACAAGCCCGGCGGCCACGGCCACACACGATCGCACGCGGACCCGTGGGGTGATGACGGCGTCGCCCTCGCCCACTCCAACACACCCCTGCCCACCGATCGCGCGCCGTCGATCCAGCGCTGTCCGAGCCTCGAGCGCGAAGACGCCTTCTGGGACGCCAAGACGACCAAGGCACCCCGCGCCCCTCGTGCCCAGCGCATCGTCCCCAGCCTGAGCGCCGACGACGCCCAGATCGCAGAGCTGTACCACATGGGCCTGCTGTACGACGACGACGACAAGTCCGGAGCCGCCGCGAGAGGGTCCGATGACCTCCGTCTCAGCGACCTCCACCACGACGAGCCCATCTACCCAATTCGCCAGGTCCACCGTCGCAAGGTCCACCCCAAGTCTGTTGTCGCCAAGGTCCGCTCGGGAGGCAGCTACGACGGCCCTCTGCCGCTCAACCTGTCGTTTGCCGATCTCGGTAACGACGACGATCTGGCCCGGTACATCAGGGGAGGATCAGCATCTCCGTCGTCGACTCCTGCAGGTCCCGTTCCCGACAGCAGTGCCGGCAGGACCCACCAGCGCACCGAGAGCAGCCAGTCGGAACCTCCCCTGCGCGTCATCTACGAACTCGCCACGGCGCATCCCTCGTACGACGTCGACACTTCCCAGACGCCGGACCTCATGGACGATGCCCTCTCCGAGTACGACTGCTTCTCCGATGTCGATCCATCCGAGAAGGGTCTGTCGCAGACAGAGGTCCGCGATGCGCATACCTCGGATTCGTGGGTCCTGCTAGGCGACGACTCCTAGCAGCTGTACGAACAAGTGTCCTCCCCGGATGAGTACCATGTGTATGGTGCTTGGGTGGGCACTTTGGGCTGGTCCTGCTTAGTTCCAGCAATGATTTCTCGGCGCGAGTTTGAACAGGTGTTTTCATCCATGGTCTGTACAGTTGTTGTATTACTGTATAGAGAGAGGACAAGGCAGCGTTGCATATATGGCGTCGGTCGGGGTTGCGTTGTGTTTATTTTCTTTCATTTCCTTTGTCTTGTTTTCTCTATTCTTTGTTTCCTTGGCCTTGTTCCTGTTGTTTCTTTTTCCTTTTTAAGCTTGTACATGCTCAGCTGTACATTGATCAGGCCTGATGTCGTTTGTTTTGGATGTCTCGTGTCTTACGTCTCTTATATCTCATATCTCTGTTCTTTGCGAGATACACGCCAATATGATAGATGGCGTTTCTTAATTTATACCACGCACTTTCTGGCATTGATTCTGAGTCTGTTCTTTGCTTGATGCATCTCATTGTGATGGATGGCGTTTCTTAATTTACACTGGCCTGCATTGATTATGGTTTGGTTCTGGTTTTGGTTTTGGTTTACGAGCATGGAACGAGCACGGAGTGTGAATCTCCTTTAATACATGACTATGGAGCATGGCTTCTTATGATTATGATTGATTCCGACTATTATGATTCTGATTTCCTATAAGTGATATGAGACGGTATGATTGATATGACGGACGTGATGTAGTTGCGCGTATTCGCTTGTACGTAGTGGCAGTCAGATCGGCCCCACCTGTCCCGGCATATTCGATCCATCCATCATAGTCAGCCGAACGTAGAATGGAACTGGTCATTTGGACTTTGATGATTCCTTTTAATATATGCCCTTTTACTTGTGTCCATACAATCCAGCTGTCGCCTTGTGAGTAACGCGACCATCGTCTACTGGAGCCTGTGCTTGAGAATCAAGGACAGGAAGACATTACCAGATATACACGCCGTCAAAGACTTCAGGTCGGCCGACGTGGGCACACGCAGTACATACGAGCAGACTATTCCCAAGGGCTCATCCAACGGGAATCCAACGGTAACCCAATGGGAACCCAACGGCAGGCAGTGGGACACCTGGTGCTGGACTGTCAATAGACGTTGAATGAGACCATCCTCTTATTGCACTACACCAATGAGCGCCGAACCTACACCTGTTAGCTCGTCACCTGTACTCTGTACTCTGTACGTGCAGGCCGTTGGTCCATGTGTAATACAGACGTTGGTCCAACTGGTCCAACTAGTCCATCCTGGCCGTCGGAAAGTGTCCAAGTGTCCCCCGAGTGTTGGTTGGACCCTGGGCAAATAAGCCCTGGAAATAGACTACCAACTATGCGAATAGCATTCCATGTACTGCGCCCAAGTACTCCGTAGCTCTGTGCTCTGCACTACCTGTATACCTCATTTGCAAGCCTGGGTTGTCATATATCACGCAAAAGTCCCGTCTGCCCAATATCCGACAGAGTCTGTGTGCGAGCATATTATTACTCTGCAAAAGCACAAGTCCGCTTAAACCCGGCGTCAGGTATGCCGGCAGACGTGCATGCGATACGACGCACGACGTACATATGCGAGATGATATGGCTGCTGTCTGAGTACGGCTGATGGGTGCAGCTCGTGCAGGACTCGTATTGACTTCTTACCTGTTCATTGGCATATGGCGTACAACCTGCGCACGTAATACATGACGATATGGTCCAGAGTGCACACGCAGTCCACTCTAGTTTCTCGGAGAGGAACAACTACCGACCACTACTACATACAGAGTAGTACGTACGCTATCCTAACCCACAGACATGAGGGCACAGACATGAGGGGCGCAGTCGACAAACAGGATGGGCTACGGCAGGCTACGGCGTCTACGGAGTATTATACTTGATACAGAGTACGAGTACGGAGTACAGAGTATTCACGCAGACAGACCCGATGCCCAGAACAAAAAGAGGAGACGACAAGAAGCTACCATCGCATTGACAACTCTACGAGTCTATGGAGTAAAGTACGAGTACAGACGCCGGGCGGGGCGGGCTCTGCCGAGGCTCAGTCTTGGCGCTATTATACCGTGCAGGACTGGTGCAGGACTGGTGGCAGCAAGTAAGATGACGGCCCTGTGGCCCTGGCTCGATCCATTGTAGATCATCCCAGGGGTTGACGGTAATACGACGCTGGCTCATCTCATTTCGCAGGCTCAACTGACTTATACTTATGAGTACTCTCCCACCGTCACCACCCACCGTTGGCAACATAGCCTGGCTCAGGCTGTCAACACATCACCACCAGTCTCGACTCTCAATGGCAGTCTGACAACCCAGCTAAGAGCCAAGCCAAGGAGCTAGCTGTGACAAAGTGTCCCCCCCCCC
>FYEU01000312.1:999461-1057743 GCA_900188575.1 Geosmithia putterillii | reverse complement strand
CCCCCCCGGTCATTCCCAAGATTGCAAGGTGACAGGAAAAATATCCCGACCGGGCTTGCGGCTTGCGGGCCAGCCCTGTCAGCCACCTACGAATTACGAACTACGAATAATACTCCGTACGGAGTGATGGTTGTACAGAGGACGAGTATACCGGGCGGGAGGTTTGCTTTTTTGCATGGCTGCATGGCTGCATTGCATTGCATGCAGCTTTCGAGCATTGCTTCACCTCTCTTTTCTCTTTGGATTCTTTCAGTCTTCTACCTCGGTGACTGTGACTGCGTCTGCGAGTAGAGATGTCGCCCCACTTCCCGCTAGATGAAAGGGGTTTGCAAGGCAAAGGACAGCAGGTCAGCAAGTAAGGTGAAGTATTAAGGCGAAGCAGACAGCAAACCGGTTGAGCAGTCCGAAAGCCCGTCGTTGGGGTGGATTTGGGCATTGTCCAAAAGGTCGCTAGTCGCCAAGTTGTACTCCGTACTCCGTACTTTACTCCGTATTAGCTGCTGCTAGTGTCTACCGAGTATTAGTGTCTATGGAGTACCCAAGTCTGTACCAAGTCTAGTTGGTGATTTCACCTGCGACATGCAGACGGAGCGGAGACCATTGTCCGCCCCTGTTTTCGAGTTTTTTCCAACCCAGCGCATCTGTTGTCATTGTTCTCATAATACGTCGTATTGTCTTTTGTATACATCTATACAGACAGGGTACAGGTATGCAGTACCAAGTGTTGCCATGACCTCTTTGCGAGACAGCATAAACTGATCGAATGTCCAGTTGTCAAGATCGATCTCAATGCATCGTATAGTTAGTTGTCCCGTCTCTCCTCTTTAGCTCGTCCAAAGAGCAGACTACAGCGCAATATGCATGCTCATGCGTATATGTATGTATGAAATTGCAGTGTACGGAGTGCTTGGTAAAGGTCAGCTACTCGTCTGTTGAGAGTCGATCTGCCCCCCCTCGGCGACTTTCTCCACAGATCCCTACGCAGCAACAGGGATTGCGATCTTGCCTGCGGTCTGGGCGGTTCTCTCTGCTCTCTGGGGGGTTCAGCCCCTGCACGGAAGACGCATACTCCGAAAGTCAGCCGCTTGGCATCCACAGGAGTACACTGCGCAACCATCTACTCCGTAATGCCTGTGGGTTGTCATCGACGTGCAGTGTGTGCTGCAGAGTAGTAGAACCTTGGTGGTCAGCCAGAGCCAAGAGGCTAAATCGGAATACGGAGTAGTATACCAAGTTGTTATTACGGAGTAGACAGACTAGAGTGGTTGAGTGGCAGAGTTCTGAGTGTCACCTCGGCAAGCAAAGCCCTGAGATTGAAACTAAATCGAGCCGCCGCCCGTCGGCCCCGGCAGAAGACGCTTGGACCAGTTTCCCTTCCGGGCAATAGTGTCGTCCTACCAAGCCAGGTTCGGGAGGATCCCCCGTCTTGCAGGGGAGCCGGCGGACAAGACAAGGGCCAGCGGCGGGACCAGCCACAAGATCCTTGGACTGACTTACGGAGTAGTACGAGTACGTACGAGTACGGAGTATGGGTATGGGTATGGGTATGGAGTGGACTGGAGTGTTGACCCCTTTATGATTTCAATAGCTGGTCTAACCATCAAAGTCTACCTGCCAAGCGAACAGTCGTAAGTACTACTCTAGTACTCTAGTGCTCCGTACTCCGTAATGGAACAGAGTTGACCAACAAGGCCAACGGGAACGGCGTACGGCTAGTGTCAAGTGGCTGTCAAGACTCTCAAGACCAGGATCACAACCTGGTCCCCGACGCGGGAGCTACGGAGTAAATTTCCATTGACCTGGCCCTGTCTGTACTCGTACCGAGTACTCTGTACTCTGTGCTCGTAAGAAGTATGCAGGACTACTCATATCCTCCACAATGTGATGTGCGCCGGTGACCACAACCCGTTGAGTGTCTAGTGTCCATGTAAGAGCATTAGTACATGTTCTTGGTGTCTATAGACTGCAGGTTTCGGTCTTTACTCGTACGTCTGCGTTGCACCAAAGTACACCTGCATCATGTACTCTCCCCATGTCTAGGCCCCTTGCCCCCCCCCTCCCCTCTCCCCTGTGTCTATGCATCCACCTCGTCAACGTCGCGCGCAGATATAATAACATGCTAGGGCTGCACGTCGAGTGCTCAGTCCTCTTCCTCGACCTCTCTTTAGCACCGTTTTCTTTCCCATCCCGGTCTGTCCTGTCCTTTGCACTCCCGTGCACTTCTCACCGGCCCGCCTCTCCACCTAGAGACGATTGACACTCGCTTGTTTCTTTTTTCTTCTCAACGTCTTTTCGTCCTCTCTACTCTGTACTGGGATCTATATACATACTCTTCTTCCCCCATCTCCTCCTTGGTCTGATACCGACAACATGCTCTTCCGATCCACAGTCCTCTTCGGACTGGCCTGCGTCGCTTCGGCACGCAAGTGCAGCGACTTCATCGTCGATGTCTCCCTGTCGTCCCGCAACGCCGTCTTCGACCTCGCCACCCCCGAGAGGGCCGACCAAGTGACCAGCTTCTACCTTGGCATGTCGCGGTCAGGCAACAACCTGACGGAGCAGCTTCTCACTGGTGTAAGTTCTCAATCCCACATCTTCTTCATATACAACATACCCAAATACACATATGTACATGTACTGACTCCGTGTTTAGTGGAAAAACGTCCACGGCAACTACAAGCTGGCAACTACCTACTGCGAGCCCGACGATGGTCCCGGCCGCGTCCTCCAGGTCATGACCCACGGCGTGGGCTTCGACCGCAGCTACTGGGACCTTCCCTACCCGCACGACGACCACAGCTACGTCGCCGCCGCCGTCGACTCGCACGGCTACTCGACCCTGACATGGGACCGTCTGGGCGTTGGCATGTCGTCGCACGTCGCCGACACGGTCAACGAGCTGCAGATCTTCCTGGAGATTGAGGCCCTGCGTGTGCTCACCGAGCGCGCCCGCGCTGGCAAGCTTGACCCCCTCCTCAAGCACGCGTACCAGGACATTGTCCACATCGGCCACTCCTTTGGCTCCGCCATGACCTACAGCCTCGTCAACATGCACCCGGAGATCAGCCAGGGCGTCATCCTCACGGGTTTCACGCAGGTGCCCAACTACATGGGCCTGTTTGCCCTGGGAGGCAACTTTGTCCCCGCGGCGGACATCAACCTTGCTGGCGCGCTGTGCTACCCCAAGGGATACATTGGCTCCGGAAGCAAGAGCGCCATCCAGACCAACTTCTTTGGACCGGATGATGTCGACCTCGATGTTCTGGATATGGCGTTTGCGAGGGGCCAGCCTCACACTGCGGGCGAGCTGCTCACCGTCGGCGCGGGTGCCGGCATCGTGAATGTCTTTGCTGGACCAGTCATGGTCCTTACTGGCCGTGAGTTTACCTTTTTTTACAACCATTGATCAATGTTGAACATGTTGTGAATTCATGTACTGACTGCTCTTCCAGGCTACGATGTCCCCTTCTGCGGAGGCGATTGCACCACCACCACCGCCATGACCACCGAGGGCGCCAACCTGCTCTACGCCTCGGCCCCCATGTTCCCCAAGGCCTCCGCCTTCAACGCCACCATGCCCTCCAAGGCCGGTCACGGCATCAACTACGGCAAGTCGCATGACGAGTCGTACAGGGCCATGCTCGGCTTTTTCGACCACCATGTCTAAGCAATGTACCAAGTACATACATGTGCTTTGGTCTCTGCATCCAAGACATGGGGGGGGCCTCTTAGTCTCCCACGGCCCGCGTGTCCCGCCCGCCTCTTCCTTTCTTCTTCTTGACCACCCCCCGGTCTTGACTCTTTTCCTCTCCTCCTATGGAGTGCATACTTTCTTTTTTTTTTTCGCGCACAAGTTTCGTTGACTCCGGTTTGCTCAACTGGTTTTTGTAATGAGACGGGATCCATTCACGGCAGGATGAACTCAATCCTTGCGCCGCCCCTCCCCCCGAAACGTTTACGGCATTCACGCACGGCAGTATATTTATAGCCTTTTACCTTTTTTTATTCCTTCTTTCATTTCTTGTTGCATACTTTTCTTTTTGTTGCATACTTCTTTTTTAACAGTAGACAGCGCAGAGGACGTTTAATGTTTCAATGTATATACCCCCGACTCCAACGGGAAGAATGGAGTTATTGATGCCCAAAATCATACCTTCCGTCACTCGCTCTACAGTCTTCTTTTCTTATGTGTCCCTCTCACCGCAAGGGCTCTCCACATCTCGGTCGGGAATGCGAGGGGTCCAAGGGCACTCTCCGCTTCGGCCTACAGGCGCCCCTGCAGATAAACCGTTATGACTACCGTGGCTTAGGAGGCTGGGGTTCATCGCCATGACGAAACAATGATTGAGTCTTGTTCGCGCAGTCAATCGTAATACCATTTATTGTATTCTTCTGTCTTCCATTTCTGCCCCCTGCTTGCGCCGTCGCTTACCTCTCATTTCAGTGCCTTGCTATAGCTCTGGCTGGTTTCATTGCGTATGCTGCACCGCTCAGAGCCTGCTGCACCACTAAGACAACGTCTTGACTTCAGCTCGTCACCGCCAGAATGCCATTACCGACTATAGTGAGGGAAACAAGCTTGTTTGCTCAATGCTGAATGATATAGACTGATGATGATGATGATGATGATGATGATGAGTGAGTAGCAGCGCTGACGTGCACCAATGGATATAAGTGCTGTGGGTAATAACCCGGCATTGGGAGTCCCACATTGTGTACTGGTGGGTTCGTGAGAAACATCCATCGAATTATTTTTCTCCCAATACCAAACATCTACACGATCTATCCATGCAGGTTGTATTGAACCACCCGTAGATGGCTTCATGTGAGATAAAAACTCATGTAATGGACACATGAATTTATGCTTATACATGTAATTTATGCATCTAACTCAGAGTCAGTCTATCGGAAAGTGCGGAAATGTGAGAGCCGTTCCTTCCTCTTCGTTGTCCAGGGCCACCGGGTAGTGGAAGGAGCGGGTTTCGCTGAACGGGAAGGTGCAGCCCTGCAACCAAACGTCGCATGATGCACGATACTTGATGCCTGGAACTCCATCTTCCCATCTTCCCATCTTCCCCAAAACAATCCCACCTCTCGGTATCGTCCAGTCGTATTTCACCATGTTGCAATGCTTCATGTGACGATGCTTCACTTTTCTTCCCCGGACAGTCCCAGCGCGGGAGTCCCACCCACCCCTCCGAGCTTACTAAAGCTCCGATAACCCCGCCGGAATTGCGACGTCGGGATAACAGCCTTGTCCGTCCGCCTTTGGCACCCAACCAATTATTCCGGGTGCGTGCGCGCGTGAGCAACGCCATTTCTTCAAGAGCTGCATCGTGGAGCGAATGGCGTGCTCGTTGCTCGCAGCAACCGTCACAACCGTACAAAACGGTTCGTCAGAACTGCCCCCAAAGTCGGTCGCACCGCACACATAGCCTGCCCCGGTCTGCCGCGTCCTCTCGTCGCGTGCCGCATGCGCCGTATTACGACGAGTAATATATGCGCAGAGTACAGAGTACGGACTACTTACGGACTATCACTGCGGACTATCCCTACGGACTACGGGGTTGCAGCAGCAGCAGCAGCACTCTGCAGTTTGTGACAAGAGACAGCAGACAGTTGACAGACAGAGGCAGAGGGTTCCACCGTCTGCTGCAAGGGCCCTGGTTAGACGCCATCCTTCTTTTCTCCTCCTCTTCTCTTCTCTCTCCCACCATTCTTTCTTCTCCTCTTTCCTCGCAAATACACCGCCTGATCCGGGCTGATTGCGAGGAATCCAAAAAGCACTCACCCAGACGTTTGAGTCGAGTCGAGTGGCGGATTCGTATCAGCACTGGCGCAAGAGTGTTTTTCGGTTGCCTGCCATGGCTCTATCACCAACCCAGAGCGATGATGCTGAGACCCTCGGCCACGGTGAGGATCTCGTCGTCACAGAGGAAACCCCGCTGCTGTTGAGTGGTGAATCCGTCCCGAATGGTCATCATGCCAACGGTGCGACGACGACGACAACCGCCTCGTCCGGTCGCAATGACCAGGGCAAGAGCAAAGACGGCGGCAAGCCCCTTCCCTGGGTGCAGATTCTGCTGCTCTGCTACGCCCGCATGATGGAGCCCGTCGCTTTCTTCTCCATCTTCCCCTACATTGCCGAGATGGTCCACCGCGTGGGCGACGTCCCCAACACTGACGTTGGCTTCTACAGCGGCCTTATTGAATCCCTCTTCTCGGCTACGCAGATGCTCGTCCTCGTCGGTTGGGGCCGTCTCGCCGACCGCATCGGCCGCAAGCCCGTCCTGCTGTACAGCTTTGTCGGCATGGTCATCAGCCCCGCCCTCTTTGGTATGTCGACTTCTCTGTGGCAGATGGTCGCCTTCCGGTCCCTTGCGGGTGTCTTCTCTGGCTCCGGCCTCGTCATCCGCACCATGATCAGTGAGCACAGCACCCCCGACACCCAGGCCCAAGCCTTTAGCTGGTTCGCTTTCGGGTCCAACATCAGCATCTTTATAGGGCCCCTCATTGGTGGTGCCCTGGCCGACCCTGTCACGCAGTACCCCAACGTCTTTGGGGGGAATCAGTTCCTGACAAAGTACCCCTACGCCCTGGCGGGCTTCGCTGTCGCGGCTCTCGCATCCACCGCCTTTGTCACCAGCGCCCTCTTCCTCGAGGAGACGCTCAACGACGAGTCGGACAAGCGTGGTGGTGGTGCCTCGTCGCAGCCCAAGCAGCCGTCCCTCACCCTGTGGGAGATTGTCAAGTCACCTGGCGTCGGCATCGTCCTCTGGATCTACAACCACATCATGGTCCTGGCCTTTGCCTTTACCGCGCTTCTCCCCGTCGCGCTCTACACGCCCGTCCACCTCGGCGGCCTCGGCTTTGGCCCGTCTGCCATTTCCATCATCATGTCGATCCAGGGTGGCTCCCAGGCCGCCTGGCTGCTTCTCGTATTTCCCATTCTGCAGCACCGCCTCGGCACCAAGGGCGTCATGCGCATTTGTGCCATCGCCTACCCCTTCTTCTTTGCCACCTACATCCTCCTCAGCACGCTGCGCCGCGACGGTGGCCCCACGACCACGGTGCTGTTCTATGTCGTCGGTGGCACGGCTGCCGTCGTCGGCCCGGGTGTGTCGATGTGCTTCACGGCGGCACAGCTGGCCCTCAATGACGTGGCGCCAGACCACCACATCCTGGGCACGCTCAATGCTATTGCGCTCACTGTGTCGAGCGGCATCCGGTCGTTTGTGCCAGGCATCGCCACGGCCATCTTTGCCGTGGGCGTCAAGAACCAGATCCTCTGGGGTCACCTGGTGTGGTTTATCCTGATCCCCCTCGCCGCAGCGTACTCCGTGTCTGTCAAGTGGCTTCCGGAGGGAAAGAAGCCTCATCGGGCGACGGAGAATGAACAAGATGCGTCTTGATACTGCATGGGTCAATCAATGCATGCAAACCTTGACGTTTGATGGTTAGAATGAGACACAAGATATGCATGGTAGTAATAAAAGTTGAATGAATTGAGTTCCAATTTTCCGCGCCAGTCGCACAAAGTGATGCTTTGATGTATGTAGATGTATGTATAATTAAGTCAACAACGCCGCAAAAAAGAAGGTATGAAATGTGAGTTGGGAGAAGTAGATGCGCTCGGTATTTTAAAACGAAGGAAAAGTCCAGGTGTCTGGAAATGGAAGTGATGACATTTGAAGTGATCGTATGTACTCAAGTGTCCATACTCTGGGCCGGTCATACTATGTCGGCCACGTCCTCACCCTCTGACTTCTTCTTGAGCTGAAAGACCTTGAGATGCTTCTTCTTGATGGCATCACGGAGCTTATCCTCGTCACGCCTCATCCAGGCATTCATCGAGGCCGTGCTGGTAGGGTAGAGGGGCAGATTCCTCTCGTGGGCCATAAAGGAGAGAGGGTCGCGCTTGTCGTGGGAGGCAATGGCGTCCATGTCCTGGGCGATCTCCTCGCAGAACTTGTCGAGGGGTAGATCGTTGACGTCGAGACCGAAGGGGTTCTCGACCTCCTCACCGATAAGCAGCAGACCGAGGATGATGTAGGCGGCCACCACGGAGGCAGGGATGGCGATCCAGTCGAGAAGCGGGATCAGCTGGAAGGGCAGCAGCATGACGTAGACCCATGTAATCTGTGTGATGGCGATGGAGTACGCCAGGGGGAGAGGGGTGTTGAGCACGCGCTGGCAGCCCGTCAGGACGTCGTTGAGGAAGCCGATGTTGTTGTAGGCGAGGGTCTGCAGCATGGGGATGGCGAGCTGGTTGTTGCGGACCATGTCGTCAACGGTCAGGGCGATGTAGTTGAGGATCTCGAGGGGCGCGTTGCCCAGCGGCCGGTCGGACTTCTTGATCGCCTTGCGGGGGTTGCTCGTCGCGAAGGAGATGCCGAGGTATTCGCCCGTCTCCTTGAAAAAGTTCTTGTGCACGGGGCCACCGGCGACCTTCTCCGGGTGGGCGCGCGTGGCATCGTCAGCGATGAGGCTCAGGTGCCCCGCCAGATGCTGCATGTCCGCGTAGCCGGTGTACGGCTCGAAGCGCAGGGCATGCTTGATGGCGTGCGCGTACGCAACAACGAGGTTCATGGCCGTGATCTTGCGGAGGAGCAGCTCCCGCGCGTCGAACTGGTCGGTCGGGTCGGTGGCATGGATCCAGAACAGACGGCCCAGGGACTGCGATGCCGTGTGCAGCATCGCCCAGTACCGTCTTCCCTCGGCGTAGCGCTCGTACGCCGTCGAGCTGCGGAACGACAGTCCCAAGCTGATGGTGAAACCCGTGATGGTTAGGAGGACGGAGTCGACACCCAATGGGTGCACGAGGTTGCTGATCACCGTGATGCAGGTCGCCCACGCGCCTACTAGGAGTAAAGGCACAATCATCTTGGGCATGATGCTGCCGTGCATGCGCATGAACATGGGCCACTTGCTGTGACGGGACATGTCGCGCGGCCCCGTGAAGTAGTCGTCCAGGTCGAGGGATGTGCGCCGCTGGTGGAACAGGTTGTTGGGCATGGAGAGACGGGGCGAGGTGGGCACCTCGCCGGCGCTGACGGCGCTGATGCCGCTCGAGGTGCCGAGCGGACGGGCGGTCGTGCCGCTGCTGTGGTCGGCCGAGACGGTGCGCTGGACGGCGATGCGCGGGGGGGTCTTGTCGTCCACGAGGGTGTTTTGCCGGCCGGGCATGTTGGCGCCCATGGCGGGGCCGTTGTCTCCTGATCCGCCTTCTCCCATGATGTCGTCTGTTGTCTCTGAAGCTGCCAGCGGCTTAGGACTATATGGACAGAGTACGGAGTATGTACAGAGTACAGTACTGGGTATCAAGTGTACTCGTGTGGTATGTAAACGAGGGGAAGCACAGAGATGTGTGCGAGGGGAATGGGAAAGGGAGAGAGGGGATGGATGAAGTAATAAAGGAAAGAAGAAAGAAAGAAAGAAAGAAAAGAGGAGCTTCAAGAAGAAGAGAAGGAATGACAGGTCTGCATAACGAGATCAAATATTCCTAGACGACATCGGACAGGGGGACTGGGGACAGGATTGAAGGTGGGAGTGCAAGACCCTTGTCACTTGCAACTCAACCTTTAACCATCCCGGTCTTGGCAGTGAGTAGAGCAGTGAGTGTCTTGGGTCTGTACAGTCTCCACAGGCCAAGACTAGACCTGTTCGGAGTATTACTTTGTACTTAGTGAGCTTGGGTGCTTACGAAGTGATACTTTGTGCATGCAAGCATGGTACGTAAGTACGGTACGGTCAACGGTGAGCTTGCTGTAAGTACTCGTATGTACGGAGTCTCTGGTACGGACAGTAAGTAGTATGCAAACATGCCATGTACCTTGAATGTTGTCTTTTTACCCCGTATCGCCACATGAGGGAGCCGACAAGACGCACTGATCAGGGGATGCCAATGGGATCGAGAATCGGCAGGTGTCCTGGACAGTCTCTGGAACAGTCTAACAGTCTAACAGCAGAGTCTAACAGTCGAGATCGAAAGCGGAAGCACTGCAACTGTACCGGTACAAGAGGGGAGTCAAGGGTGTTCTTTCTGTAAGCGCACACCGCAGTAGTCTCTTGGTCTCCCTGGGCGTGCATATTCTGTACGTGCATCTGTGCAAAGTATGTGTGTGAGCACCGTGGAGGCATCCTACTCGCCAAGATTCCTCGTACGAGTACTGGCCAGAGAGCCCGATCATGTACAGTACTCTGTACATGAGGCGCGCGCCTTGGGCCCGGGAAGTGGAGGGCAAAGGATTGGGTTGGATAGTTGGATGGATCATTGGGGTAGAGCGTAGCCTGTAGGAGAGTCCGCATTCAACGGCCGCCGTTTCAGGGTGACGAATCGCGTATGTCTGGAACAGGGTCGTCGTCGCCACTGGCCGCAGGCAGGCAAAGCAAGCAGGCAAAGCAAAGCAAGTAGACCAAGTGGGACACCATTATGGGCCGCCGTTTTCTACCGTCCATGCCATGCCATGTGCTTTAGTGCAGGCGTCAACTGGACTTTGTACAGCGTTGACTGGTAACTGTATTACTCCGTAACCGTGCTGTCAAAGGCTAGTACTTGTATGTATTCGCCTGCAAGTTGCCGTTGTTTCTATATGCAGTAGGTGGCGGGACATCAGGGGTTGTCTCCACAATGCGGGCGGCCTCCCTCTGATCATGACTGGGGCAAGGGCAAGGGGACATTGGGACAAGTTGAGTTTTTGCTCGTATATTCGGTACGAATAGCTGTGCCTGTGCTGTGGTGCACTTGCTTTTAATTATCGAGACTGGGCTCCCTGGCTCTCGTATTGATGCATGCCATGGCTCCATACTGTACATTACAGAGTAAGTAATGACCAAGAATCGAGACCGTCCAAGGAATACATACTTTTGGCTGTAAGTAAACAAAGAGAGAACATCGAACTTACCGCCTAGCTTGTCAGCCCAACCTCCGGCCTGTCTGCAGTCATCAACGTCGCAGCGTGTATTCAGTACGACAAGTATCCGCACTTGCGCTATACTGGTACGAGGAGGAGGTACCTGTGGTGAGGTGGACCCCTGACTAGTTCTTTCTGGTCTAGTTCAGAGGAAAGAGGCGGCTGCTCCCGTACCTGTGTGTGCCTGCTCCGCGAATAGCAACTGCCAGAAGAGTTGTCGGGGCCGGTAGTACTCCGTGAAGAGCCTGGAAGCCAGAGGATGGGAAGCCCGTCAAGGATGGAAGCCAAGACTTGGCTACATATTTGGATGCGTGAGTGCTGACGGTACAGGTATCACTGGGAACCAGGGGGGGAAAGCTTACGGCATCTATATATGTATGTATTACTCCGTGGATACTCTTTTGGGATTGAGCTTTTGGGCTTTGGGCTTTTCTCTGCTTGGCAACTTGGCTTTGCTTTTAAACAAGCAACGTCGGGTGAAGGAGATTAGAAAAATTCCAAACTCCGGGAGGGATCGAGAGTTGGGCTGCCAACTAGTTTGAACTGTTTGACTGGTAAGGATTAGCAAATGCTACTCTGTGCCCGTCCGTCCGACCTACGCGCCGATCGACGTCGTTTCCCCTGCCTTTCAACCCACTGCGCGAATCGCTCGTGATTGTACGCACAGATGACAATGACGCTCTACAGGCGCTGGTCTACTGGACTGGCAACTGACAACTGGTAAACTGGAGTCCGTTAACTGGAGCCTGTGCAACTCGCAATGTCAGTGCCGATCAACAGGTCCCGAGTCCAGACCAAGTAGACCCGTCTGTGCTGATGAAACGCGTTGCGCATTGTCCCAGCCCCTGTTTCATCAGTGCACGCAAGCAGCATTCCGTTGCGTCTGCGAGTACAGAGTAATACAGAGTACGGAGTACGTATGAGTACTCGGTAGCATACGTATGCACGTGCAAGTACATACAAGTCATATCGCCTGCCCTTTGAACTCGTACAGCGACGAATCGAATCGTTCCACTCGACAAGAATGCCTGACCTGAGTCTGAGTGCTGACGAGAGTATGCACAGTAGGATCGGATGGTTGTATTTTGGTTGCTTGGCTGCTTGGCACCTGCTGATGCGCATAGGGCTGGATGCTCAACTTGTGACGGCCGGGATCGCAGATGGTCAAGTAGTAGGTAAACAAGTATTGATGGGTATTATTACATGATGATGATGATGTTGGTCAGCTTTCAATACTTCATCACATACCCTGTCAACTGTCAGAGACTCCGAGGAACGGAACCCAACCCGGGGACAATGCCCAGGAAGAGAAGTTGAGTTGGCCTTGGCCGCTGTGATTCACGAGTTTATCACCGAGGTCATACGACAGCTTGATGCATCGACTCTTACCTCGGACCTCTAATGTTGACTTGAATCATGTGGTTATCCAACGTCGACTTCAATGTGGCAAGTCTGCAGGTACGCGTGGTAGACCGCGAGAACTGAGATAGATCCAGTGCTGGCTGGCTGAAGCAGAGTTTGCTATTTATTCAATGTCGCATCACCTTTTCGTCATTTAGGTGCGCTGGCTTGCGCTATTGAGAACATTCAGCCACTGGCCACATAGTTGAAGTTGAATGTGTTCAATGTCTCAACATCAATACTTGCCTTGCCATTGCCAATTGACAGCTTCACAAACAGCAGCAGCAGCAGCAGCAGCAGCATGATCAACATACAGAGTATGGAATACCCTACAACCATTGCCAAGAAGAGAACAACCCCACGGAGAAGGACTGAGGGGGACGAATGGAGAAGACAAAAATCATGGAGAAAACACGCAGAATACGAGATCAACGCGGGCCGTGAGCCGCCGACCAAAAGACCAAGTCACCCTCTTGAATCACACTTACCCTATACTTCCCGCGTACCCAGGAAGCCCACAAAACATCTCCCTTTGGCTCCATCACAGCCCCAGTTCCAGCCGCCCATGTCGAATTGTCGTCATCGCTTGTCTCGGCTGCCCCCCCAGGAGATGAGAGACAGCCAGCCAACAGCCAGACAGCCAACAGCCAGACAAAAGACCAGAGCTCAGGACTTTTCTCTCGACTCCCTTGTGATCGTCGCTCGTTGGTCCCCTTGGAGGTAGTGGAGGCAGACCACACGTGTCTCTCATTTCTCCCATCTCTTCTTTGCCCTCTCCTTTGTTTTGCCCTTTCCCATTCTGCTCCTCCTGATGGTTCCATCCTGGTAGGAGACCTCTTCTGTTTCCTCTCGTTCGTTCTGGTATTTGCACCGCCATGGCCATGCTGCGCTCCCGCCAGCGCATCAACCTCGTGGCCTTTGCCGTGTGCGCCATCATCATCCTGCTCTTCTACCACAGCACCAGCAGCGGAAGCCGCGGGTACGACAACACGCAGACGCCGCCGCTGCCCGTATCGAGACCTGCCAGCGGCAGCAGTGGCAATGACGCGACCAACCGACTAGTCGATATGGTGGTGGCCAGCACGACAAAGGAGAATCTCACATGGCTGGATGATCATCTTCTCGACTGGAACAAGAAGGTGTATGTTGTTGACGATGCGAAAGCGCCGCTCACGGTGCCGGTCAACAAGGGGAGGGAAGCCATGGTTTTCTTGACGTGAGTTCCCTGCGCACCCCGCATACTATTATGATCATGACAAAGGATGATACTGACAGAGGGACATCGGGTAGCTACATCATCGACCACTACGACTCCCTCGCCCAAAACATCATCTTCCACCACGCCGAGCGCTTCCAGTGGCACAACGACGACCCCGACTACGACGCCCTCCCGCTCCTCGAGCGCTTCCGCCTCGACCGCCTCGCCGACGAGGGCTACGTCAACCTCCGCTGCGCATGGATCCTCGGCTGCCCCGTCGAGATCCGCCCGCTGGCCGACGCGTCGGGCGCGCGCATCAGCGAGCCCGTCACCGCCAAGCGCGTCTACAAGACGGCCTTTGAGGAGCTGTTCCCGGGCGTGCCCGTGCCCGAGACGATCGGAGTGGCCTGCTGCTCGCAGTTTGCCGTGCGCAGGGAGGTGATCCGCAAGAGGACAAAGGCCGACTATATCCGGTACAGGAAGTGGCTTGCTACGTCGCCGCTTGGGGATGAGCTCAGTGGGCGGGTGCTGGAGTATTCATGGCATAGTATGTTTCTCTTTCCCTCTGGTTTCTCTCTCTCTCTCTCTCTCTCTCCCTTCTGCCAGGTTGGCTTGGATAGACATACTGACAAGAACAGTCATCTTTGGAAAAGAACCAGTCCACTGCCCCGACGCAGGCGAATGCTACTGCCAAAACTACGGCCTGTGCGGCCTCCGATGCGACCAGGACAAGTGCGACGACCGATATGTCCTGCCGCCGTATGCCACGCTCCCCCAGGGCTGGCCTCAACTAGGCTGGAATGGAGAGGATAGGCATTGGAAGGGAGAGCTGTAGAGGAAAAGGACAAAAGCTGTTGGTTTCTTGGGATATTAATACGTGCATTGTGGGCAGAACGGCGTTACGGTTCAAGGTCTTTTTTATTGTTGCCAATTCTTTATATTAGACGTAGCCGCATTATTTATAGAAATGGAGCTCATAATTCAGTCTCCTTAAAGTCTGCTGCTGTCGCATTCATGCTCATCCATGTTTGCTGTTGCACCGCGTCCAATTCTTGGCCGACGTAGCTCCCAAGTGAAGCTCCCCCGCCCCCACATTTCTCGCCAAGCCCGTAGCCTGGAGGATTTGAACTCAACCACACATCAACCTCGATCAACCTCAAGCCAGGCCATCGTCCATTCCCCATCGGTCATCATTCGTCGCGACTTCACTTTTTAAACGTCATCACACATCCTTCACAGCCATGGACCGCTCACAGCCCTCACAGGGTAACCTGATGGGTACACACACACACACACCTTCCCTAGGCTCCCAAGGCATTCAAGGCCGCTGACAGACCAGACAGACACCCACGAGCGCCTCGTCGCCGACGTCCTCACCCGCTACCGCACCCTCATGATGCTGGCCACCATCCAGGCAGAGGGTGATCGCGCAAACAGCAGTCCCGAGGCGATTGCCGTGGCGGGGATTAGTATGCGAGCTGAATTTGATGGATTGGTATGACACTCACCCCCTCCCCTGGTGGTCACACACGTACGCACATGCAGAGAGAGAGACACACACACAGAGACACAGAGATAGATGGAGAGAGGTAGGGAGGTAGAGAGTGTGTGCGATAGAGAAAGCTAACCGTGTGCAGTACTCCTCCGTCAAAGAACTCCTCTCGCTCTCCCGCAAGATGAAGGAGCTATGGGTCTTTGGCCCACTGGGCGGCGACGACGCGGCCACCCGCGCCCGGCGCGAGGAGCAGATTGAGAGCAACGTCAGCCGCGTGGCTGATATCCTCGGCCGCGGGGAGGACGAGCGGATGAAGGAGCTTGCGCGGCAGTGTGGGGGCGAGTGGGAGGCTCTCGGGGCGGATAATGCTGATGAGCAGGCGCAGGGCCAGAACCAGAGTCAGAACCAGAGTCAGGCGCAGTCTACGAGCACAGGGACAGTCACGGCCGAGGGAGCAAGTGCGGGCGGTGCCTAGCGGGTGTCGTCGTCGTATGCTCTCAGTTGGATGGGTGATTATATGCCTGTGTCTTTTCCGTGACTGGACTTGGCCATTCTTTGTTTCATATTTATATTCAGGCGTTCTGGTAGGGTATATACCATGGTGTGGAAGCAATAAAACAGAGGTCTTTGTGTTTACTCAAATGCACTTGTGATTCTGGTCTGCTTCTATACTCTACATATACAGAGTGAGTAGTTGTTTAGCCCTCGCCACCCTCGGGATCCTCGTCCTCATCCTCGCCGCCAATCTGCTGATCGACGTTCTGCTGGTCCTTTGCATTGGAGATGATAGCCGACTTCATGCCCCCGGCCGTGACCCACAGGAAGTGGTTCTGCTTGAACTGGTCAATCTGGTTGAAGAAGGAGTGGAAGCTACACACAGCACTTTGGTCAGTCGACGCTCGCTTGTAAGATGATCAGAGGGTGTAGGGTGTAGGGTGAACATACGCATTCTCTCTCTCCTCGGCCTCAAAGATACGATTGTAAATGTGCTCATTCTTGAACGCGAGCAACTTATCCTCGTACTTGCCAAAGTCAATCGTCTCGCGGCCCAGCGACTCGGTAGCCCGCTTGTTGTACTGCTCAAACACGGGACGCTCAAGCAGCAGCCCCAGCCCGGGGGCCTTGGGGATCGCCATCTTCTGCCGCTGGTAGCTCTCCTCGACGCGGTCGAGGCTGGTGCCGCACCGGACCATCAGGCAGGCCAGCCCGACCATCTTGCGGATCTGGTGCATCATGAAGCTCTGGCCGTGCACCTTGAGCGAGAGCCACTCGGTGTCGCCGATGATGATCGGGGTGGGGTTCACCACGAACGACTTGATGTGGCGCTTGGCCGACGGGTCGTTAAACGACTTCTGCACCGTGTAGTTGTGGAAGTTGTGCGTCGCCTCGTACCGGGTCAGCACGGCCTGCAGACGGGCCAGGCGCTCGGGCGACACGCGGTACCGTCGCTTGGCACCCACGTACGCGGCTTTCAGGTCGCGCAGGGCAAAGTCCAGGGGACCCAGCTGGCGCTTCTTGGGCTGGAAGGTCTCCAGCGCGATGCCAGTCTGCGGCTCCATGGTCTTGTCCTTGTTGTCCTTGTCCTCCTCGGCCGCGGCCTCAGCTTCCTTGCGCTCCTTGTCGTCGTTGGGGTCCTCGACGTGGACTCGCTCGAGGACCTGGGCGCGGATCGCCGGGTCGAGGCTGTCGAGCAGCGGCTTGATGTCCTGCTCCTCGACCTTGGCCCAGAAATCCGCCACGTCGCCGTCTAGCTCAGCCTGGGTATCGGCGTAGCCGTGCTCGGCGGCCATCTGCGGCACCATCTTGCCGAGGTAGGTGTGCGGGTGCGGCGGCAGAAGACAGTAGCTCGGCATGAGGTACTCGTACCAGCGCGAGTCGCAGCCCTGGTAGCAGCTGAAGCCGTTGTTGGTGCGCTGGATGCCCCAGACGCGGATCTGCTCGGGCAGGTGGGAGTTGATGCGCTCGACGAGCTTGTCGTTGTTGTCCACGGCGAAGCCGTTCTCCTCGTCCCCCTTGCCCTTGCCCTCGCCCTGGCCATCGCCGTCGTCGATGATGAGCTTCAGGCTGATGACGTTGCCGGCGGCGTGGACGCCCTTGTCGGTGCGCGCGCACCGCACCAGGCTCGACTTGCGCGGGTCGTTGGCGTTGGCCTTGGAGATGGCGCCCGCGCGGATGAAGGCGCGGAACAGGTCGCGCTCAATCGTCGGCTCGTCGCCGTTGATCTGCATGCCGCGGTAGCCCGTGCCCGAGTAGCCGATCATGACGGCCACCTTGCGCTTCGGGCGCTTCGACTCGGCGGCGATCTCCTCCTCGGTGAAGAAGGGGTTCGGCTTGGGCGGCAGCTCCTCGCCGTCCTTGTTCACCTTGCGGCGCTTGCGCTCGTGGTAGTCGTTTGCTCCGCCCTTTCTAGATTCTGGAGGTCAGTTGGCTTCACACTCTTTTACTCTCTTCTCTCTCCTCTTTGCTTCTCCTCTCCTCTTTGCTTCTCCTCTCCTCTTCTTGTCTTGTCTTGTCTTGTCTTGTCTTCGCTTCTTCTCCAGGGGCACATACTCCCACTCCGACCGGCCTTTTTCACGGTTGTTCTTGCCCATTCTTGAGCGCTTGTGTCCGCTGTGTCGGGGGTTCCTGTGCTGCTCATCTGTCGTCGTGGCAGGGCCGTCTGTCGAAGGGCCAGAGGCGTCGTTGCCGGCGACAGCAGCATCGGGCTGCTTCGCCGGATTGTCAGCGGGAGGATCCTGGCTATCGGCCATGGTCGCATCGCTCTCAATCGCTGGGACTGCGACAATGTACGGAGGAGGTATCGAGGTATGGAGGACTGGCTGCGACGGCTGCGAGGTGGGCAGCCTTGTGGAGAATCTTTGGTTCGGTTCTGCAAGGTGTGGATTTTTTTTCTTACTCGCTTTTTTTTTTTCTCTCTCGCTTCAGTCTTTTCCTGGTCTAGAGCTGCATTTGGGGATCCACTAAAGTTGAGCCAATCGAGTATAACAGACGAGGCATTACACAGCGTTGATGATTCCTTTCATGTCGCTTTAGATTTAAATAATTCCCGGTGAAGAAGAAGTTGCGAGCATTAAAGGATCTTGATTGTTCCCACATGAAAGGTTTCATCAAATAAAATAGTGATGGAGATTCCAATACAAGTACAATCCCGTGATGGTCCCAAGCGCCCCAAATCCCAGTAATAGACGAGCAAAGAACATTGAAAGAAAGAAGACAGTCAACTCCAAAGCATAAAACAGTCATATCGTACATGTACAATCCCATTACTTGCCCTTATTCGAAAACAGCTCCGTCTCCGCCATGCAAAACTTGTCCATAAAGTGCGCATACTGCCACGCCGTGCAGTCTGAGGGCAGTTCCGTCGTCGCGCACGACAGATTCTCACACTTGGGCGCCTTTTTGCCAGTTTTTGTATCTGAAGTCTTGGGCTTGGGTTTTGCCTCCTGTGTCGCTGCCGGTGCTGGGTCCACCTTGTTCAGCGTCTTGGTGACGGGCTTCTCCTCGACCATGACCTCGGGTTTGCTTCCCGGCCTGTCCTCTTTGGGATTTTCCTCTATGGGATTTGACGCGGGCTTGTGGGAAGCGGGTAGAGTATCGGTATCAGTATTGCTACTACCTCTGGTCGTCGTTGCCGTTTGCTGCGTGGCTGTGGTAGGTGCATGCGGTGCGGTCGCTGTCGGTGCTAAGGTAGTCGTGAGGGAGGACATGACGACGATTTCGGGATGGTGCGTCTGTGTTGCCTCTGGTGCCACAGTCGTACTTGATAAAGTTGAATTGGTATCGGCCGCGGCTCTGTCACCAGGTCAGTTGGTTAGTCTTTGTTCTACCAAAGCACATATGGGTACATGTGTTAGTCCTTGAGGCAGAGTGGACTCACCTCTCCTTTTCGGCCTTCTTCATCCCATCAATCTTGGAGGCCACGCCTCCTACAATGAGGGCCACGGTGCTGACGACGACGACGGACGCCATGATACGTATAAAGGCCACCTTGCGCGCCTTGGCCTTGGTGTGCTTCTTGGGCGGGCATCCGCCTGGGCCCGCCTCGGTGCCGGTACCATCATGGCAGTAGTACAGCGGTGGGGCGCCCTCGTAGTTGTAGCCGGGAGGGTCGTTGAGGGAGAAGTTGCGGGCGCGGAAGGGGTCAGGCGTGTCGGTGGACGGGTCGTGAGCGGGAGGGCTCTGGAGGAGGTTCATGGTGAATAGAGCTCTCTTTCTTTCCTCTGGAAGGCTTGTGTGTGTTCTCTTGTCTAGATGTAGTTATGTTTGGTTTCGGTGTTGATTTTTCTGATAATGATGGCTGGATCTAGGTCGTCTGCGGATCTCCTACTCGCGAGCAAGCATGGGACTTGCCAATTGTGTCTGCGACCATGTTCTCTCCTCTCAACTCATATGAGCAAAAGTTGAACTTTTTTTTCCCGTCAGTTATCAGGGAGAGAGAAGAGGGAACACAGGAAACAGAGGGCTGTGTGTCGATGAGCGAGTAAGTAAAAGTAAAACCAAAACTTTGTCTGTGCTTCTGTGGGCTGAGCTGGCAGCAAAGGACCCTTTGATCGCGGGCTGGTTGGTATAGAGATGAATTCAAGATTGAGGTTTTACCTGTATAGACGGCAGGTCGTAATGCATATAGTGTGTAGAAAGAGAGAGAGGGAGAAAAAAGAGGAGCATGACGCGACGACTGCAAAGAAGAGAGAACCACGGCGCCAGATTGAGAACACGAGCAGCGTAATGTGATGTGATTGATGGCTGAGTTATCATTCACTGTCACGGTCACGGTCAGATACGACGCCTCTCGTAGGTATGGAACGTGGTGAGACAGTCGTGATCTCAACTGATCACTGATGTTGCGGCCACACGGGGGGTACCACGAGTCCGTGTGATGAAGTCATGCATCTGGATCTATGGAATCAATGTAATTCAATCACTGAGATGAAATCATTAGAGTTTTGGTTTGGTTTATTCCGTTGTCTGAAAGATATGGCCCGTGGCTTTTTGAGGCTGATGAAAGGTGGTGCTATATGTTGCCTACCTCTCCACTTAAGCGTGTGCACTTATCACGACAGAGTGTAGTATTGGTACCATGGGCATGTTCTTTCTAAGAGGACCAGAAGTAAAGTACCTGTTTGAGCCTGAGCACACAGCGTGCCCACTTGGCTCCCGTGCTCTTGACAGGAGCCGTCTAACCCAAACCCGCAAGTCTGTCTCACTCTGGTCGACCAATCTCAGCTGCCAGGCAGGCTGTGGAAGTCAAAGCTCGAGCTTTGTTCTGGACTCCTTTGCTTTATCTGACTTTAATGGCTGGGAGTCTTGCCCTCTACAGATTACTCGCTCGTACTTGCTTGGGTTATCTGCCAAGGTGTTAGACCACCAAGTCAGACAAGTCGTGACGTGATGGACTGCAGGGACTGGCTGCGCTGTCAATGTCGAGCTGTCAACTTCGTAGGTTCCGATCATATGTATTCATACTTGTACAGTGTTTCGTGTTTCAATCTGCCGAGTGCCGCGTCTCGAACGATGATAAGAATGAGGGCGTACAAATATGAGTACGTGCTTGGGCCTTCTCTCGTATATGTTCCCTTCTAGATAACCGCGTATGAGCATGCCATGTCGTACGATTGCTCTGGTAGCTGGTTAACTTGGCAAGGGCCTGGACCCGATTGCATCCTCCGAGTTGTCCTCGTCTTGGCTATTCTCACGACGCGGCTCAGTGGGGTCGTCACGCCAAGTAGTTGTCATCTTCCACCCGGGACCGCACCGGCCGCTACGCGATATGGCAGCATAATGGTCGTTGGGTTCATTGTACGGGCAGACAGGCTCGAGCTGTCGGTTTAAAGTATTACATGTATGTATGAATACGTGTATATGACCATTCTATATACATGTACTCCGTACTTGGCAACCTGCAGAGCATGTACACCAGGGCCCAAACGAAGCCATATACATGTACTCGTATCAAAGCCGGTTGGCAATCCGGTAGCTTCCACGTACTCATACACGATGACTGCGGAAAACAGACCACCCCGCCACCTTAATCCCCTCTCACCGACCACTGGACAAGCTCCATCGTTCTGTCCCTTTGTTTCCTCTTCCGATATGTTCCTTTTACCGCACGTATCCTGCCCTGTTCCTCTAATCCTCCAAAACCATGTGCGAGTATTCGTTCCCCAAACCTCTCACCTCGGAACCGCAACGCGGATGATTGGCGAATTCATATTTTCAGCGTGCTGTCAGCGTTTCCTTGCATTTCGGAATGCCCAGGGCTCGTCCAATTTAGCCTAATAGTCTATATCAATCCCCGGCACATCATATGCCGGCAGAAGTGGGCGGAGGAGGCAAGCGGGGCGCGTTGCGGGGAACACACGACCCATGCGCACCTACCGGTCGGAGACCGGCTCTCCTCCACAATAAGCGCATGCGGGGTTTACGGAGAAGGGACGCGCTGTTGGATGTGTCTTTGCAAAGTATGGATTGAAGCCATCTATGCTGTCTTGAAGATTCACTTGATGATATCTGTTTAGACCAGAAGATTGATCTCGAGGTCATCGACTCTTCTCAACCTTCAACACATGTACATCAATGGAAGCCCCAACGACAACCACTAAGGACACCGAGAACACCAACATCTACGCCTCATCCCAACATGACTTTCCCAATGTCCGGATTCAATGCCATCATGGCTACGACGGATAAACTTCGCAACATATCCTTGCGTCTCATGACGCTGTGACGTAGCCCTGCCTGTCTGGGAACCCACCCGCAGCCCCAGCCACTGCGGAATCCTTCGGGAAGACTACCAGCTAGGCACATGTAAGTAGACCATCACACTCTGGAGAGTCGTATTATTGCAAACCAACAGAACGGGGCAGACCATGCAAGGTTGTCGGAAATATGTGCGTCTTTAGGCTAATGGACAATCCATGTTGACCATGTTGACCCATATGTCTGTACGAAGTGCTTCGTACGCGCAGTCTGGTAGCCATTGGAAGGACATGATGGAAGATGAAGTATACGAAAAGCTACAAGCCAAAGCGCTATGTGTCCATGGATATAAAGTGAGAGAAGCATCTTGCCTTGTTGCTTCCCCCAGGACAAGTGACATACAGACTATTGTCCAAGGCCATTGTCCGATCATCATGCTGGGTGCAACTATCCTCGTCGGCCTTGCCATCGCCCTCGAGGCCAGCGCGCTTTCCCTGCCCCGGACCCAAAAGGAGTGTCTCCCCGCCTACGAAGCATCCATCCACCGGTTGGGATGCTACACCGACAGTGTCGGCAGCAGGACTCTGACGGGTCTGAACCGCAACTCCTCCAGCAACAGTCCCCAGAACTGCGCCAATGTCTGTGGTCTATCGGGGTATTTGTATGCCGGGACAGAGGCAAAGACGTATCTAGGATTTAAGCCGGGGAGGTAAACGGCCCCTCTATAAGCTTTCCATCTTGATTAGATAAAGAAACGAGGAAGGCGGACATGTCGCTAACTGTGATAGCCAATGCTACTGCGGCAACTCCATCGCTTCAAATGCCACCCTGGCAGACGAGGCGTCGTGCAAGACGGCCTGTCCAGGTGATGCCTCTGCAACATGTGGCGGGGAGGCAGTGTGAGTTCAATACCGTCCACGTCTTGACTGTCTTCCCTAGAAAGAAAAACTCGAAGGTGGCTGACTATACCAGAATCGAACTGTACAAGATTGCCAACCCCGTAGCCGACGGCAAGAACGGCGTGCTGCCCAACTGCGCGCGCGACCCGCTCTGCTCCAACGACATCTGCACCGAGTCCCTGTCCGACAAGCAGCGCGCGGACGCCCTGATCGCGGCCCTGACCATCCCCGAGAAGCTGGACAACCTGGCCAACGACGCGCCGGGGGTCCCGCGCCTGGGCTTCCAGTCGTACAACTGGTGGACCGAGAGCCTGCACGGGCTGGCCGACTCGCCGGGGGCGGCATTCGCGTCGACGGGAAACTTTAGCAGCGCGACCTCGTTCCCCATGCCTATACTTATGAGCGCCGCGTTTGACGACGATCTGATCCGGTCGGTTGGCGATGTCATCAGCACGGAAGTCAGGGCGTTTCACAATGCCGGTCGCAGCGGGCTGAATGTTTATGTGAGCCACCGTCACCACACTACACTACATGTACATGTGACCAATGCTAATGCCGTGTTGGTAGTCCCCCAACGTCAACTCCTTCCGGGAACCCCGCTGGGGCCGCGGCCAGGAGACACCGGGGGAAGACCCGTTCCACGTGCAGCGGTACCTGTCATCCATCCTGGACGGGTTTGAGGACGCCCGCAGCGGACACAAGAAGTTCTCGGCAACGTGCAAGCACTACGCGGCCAACGACTTTGACGACTACAACGGGGTGCTGCGGTACGGCTTCGACGCCGTCGTGTCGCCGCAGGACCTGTCAGAGTACTACCTGCCGCCCTTCAAGACGTGCGCGGTCGAGAAGCGCGTCAGCTCCTTCATGTGCTCGTACAACGCCATCAACGGGGTGCCGCTGTGCGCGTCGTCCTTCTTCCTGCAGGACGTGCTGCGCCAGCACTGGGGGTGGGACGCCGACGACCACTTTGTCAGCACCGACTGCGACTGCGTGCCCTACATGGTCACGGCGCACAAGTACGTCGACGACATCGGCCAGGCGGCCGCGGCGGCGCTCGACGCGGGAACCGATCTCGAGTGCAACATCTACGTCGGGGCTGAGCCGCTCCACGCCGCGTGGAACCAGTCCCTCGTCACGGAGGGGCAGCTCGACACGGCGCTCTCCCGCATGTGGACCAACCTCGTTGGTCTGGGGCTCTTCGACTCCGAGTCTGAGTCTGAGCAGAATGACCTCTCGTCGCTGGGCTGGCAAGACGTCAACACCCCTGCTGCACAGCGTCTGGCCTACCAGGCTGCCGTGGACGGGACCGTGCTGGTCAAGAACGAAGGCGGACTGCTCCCGCTATCCAGGAACTCGAGTGTCTCTTACGCGCTCATCGGCCCCTGGGTGGAGGCCACGCGCGAGATGCAGGGCATCTACAACGGTGTGGCCCCCTATCTCATCTCGCCGCTCGAGGCGGCCGGCGCCCTCGGCCTCAACTTCACGTACCAGCGCGGCGTGAACATCAACTCGACGCACGCGTCGTACGAGGCCGCGCTGGACGCCGCTCGCGCCGCCGACGTGGTCATCTACCTGGGCGGGCTGAACAGCACGCTCGAGAGCGAGGAGCACGACCGCACGGACCTGCGCTGGCCGGCCGCGCAGGGCGCCTTGCTCGACGCGCTCGTCGCCGTGGGCACGCCCCTTGTCGTCGTGCAGTTTGGCGGCTCCCAGGTTGACGATACGAGTCTGCTCGCCGCCGAGGCCGTCCGGTCGCTCGTCTGGGGTGGGCTGCCCGGCCAGTCGGGCGGGCGGGCCATCCTCGACATCCTGTTTGGCAACAACGGTGCCGCCCCGGCCGGCAGGCTGCCCGTCACGCAGTACCCCGCAGACTTTGCCGACAGGGTGCCCTCGACGGACATGAATCTGCGTCCCGCCGAGGGCAACGACCACCTCGGCCGCACGTACATGTGGTATAATGGGCAGGTGCCTGTGCCGTTTGGCCACGGTCTGCACTACACCGAGTTTGGGGTGCAGCTCGGTGAGGCAACCTTTAACCCAGGGCCAGCACCCCGCTCAGTTGCGGGTCTGGTCGGCACTGGGGCTGCTGCTGCGGGGCCGGCTGTTGACTGGCAGCGAGTCCTGGACACAGAGGTCTTTTCTATACCTGTTACTGTGACCAATAGGGGGAGTGTCACATCCGACTACGTTGCTCTCCTGTTTCTCAGGTCGAATGCTGGACCGGAGCCGCGGCCGAACAAGACGCTCGTGGACTATGCGCGTGTCAGGAATATAGGCCCTGGAGAGTCGAGAGAGGCCGAGTTCTCCATCTCGGTGGAGCGCTTGGTGCGTGTGGATGAGAGCGGGAACCGCGTGCTCTACCCGGGAGACTATCGGCTCTTTGTCGACATTGACGCCAAGGGCTCCTACGAGTTTGCCTTGGAGGGAAGCCCGGAGACTGTCGAGGTGTTTCCCAGTCAGGGATAGATACTCTGCACGTGTACGTGTCCGTGCACACACTTTCAATGGGAAGCATTGGATAGTATTCATATGTACGGAGTACATGCACGTACTTTGGCGATTATGAGGCCATCAAGCCATGTCCGTGCAACTTCACCTGAATCAAACTTGGGATGGCATCCATTCCAGCGCAACTCCTAATATTGAGCACGTATTACGAAGTCCACTGTATTTCTCGGTGAGTACTTTTGATCTGGCCAATGTCAAGGAACTGCGAGTAAGTATTGCTGATGGCTGATGGCTGATGGCTGAGTACATGCACGTACTGGGCATTAGGGGGAGATGGTGTTATTAATAGGCGTCACGACGTAATAGCACACGATTGCTTCATCAGCGCTATTACCCTGTGCTGCCAGTATTATGGCCCCATGAGTCTGGGACAATGGGCACTGACATGTTTTGAAATCGACTGGTCATGCAATGCAGGGGGGTTTGGGATTGTCGCTGAGTGGTTGCTACGAGTATGATGTTTGCTTTGTACGAGTACAGACCAAGGAAGTATTACTGACGTTTGAGAGACTCGCAACTTGCGAACCTTGTCTATTATGTGTTTGATGATGACGATTGAGTCATTGGCATTGCATGTTGCATGGGCCTCGTCACGTAATTGAGGTCGGTGATAGATAAGTAACTCCTTACTTACCAAGCACGAGTGAGTGCGGAGTACTCTTGCTCTGTATAGAGTGGACAGAGTGCGTAGAGAGTACATGAATAGAAGAAGGGGGTCGTATTGATATATGCGAGTACATGTACAGTACAGTACTCCGTACAGCAGTCAGCATCCGATTCGCGATGAGGCGCAGGGAGATTTGACGTGTGTTGTGTTGGCAATCAATTCGATGTTTGCGAGTTGCATTATGCACACACCCAACAGCGATGGCGATTATGCATTGTGCAAGAAGAAACATTGATGAGAAGAGCGAAGCAGCAAGCAGCAAGCATTGGCAGATACGAGTACTCGTAGACTTGAATGACAACGGTCGGCAGCCAGTTCCGCAGAAGCCGACCGGCGAACGACTCAAAGCATCAAACCCCGACCGCCACAACGGACAGCCTGATTCATCTCGCCGGGTGAGTAACAGTTGAAGACTGGAGCAATGCTTGACGGCTCCTCAATTACCGACAAGCGACAGCTGAGCCGTCAAGCCGTCTGATCCAGAAAAAAATAAAAGGGACGAGTACGAGTACGATTTCTCGTGGAGTCGACGCACGGCTGCTTGATCAACGACGGCCGGAGCGGCCCCCCTTTTTTTTCTTCTGCCCTCTTCCCCTTTGGAATTGCCTCCTCCCTACCTTGGCCGGGCCGCCCAGGTTGTCGGTATCGGGACTTGGTGTGATTGATGGGGTGGCTGGCTGGCTGGCTATCGTATTCCCCTAGGCGGCGGCTAGGGGGGGGGTACAAAGTACAAAGTATGGAGTATTACTGCCAACTGCGTGAGTACTCGTACTGTAATGCCGCCATCCATGCTGAAATTGGTGCCATGGATCCGGGGAATGACTGAGTTGCAAGAGGTACGTACCATGACGATACGAAGAGTTTCGCGTACCGGTGCGCGATGCGTACGTAATCTGCCAGACTCCCGGGTAACTGGATGCCTCAATCTGGCACGCCGATGACGAGCTTAAGGACATCGGGGTCGGGGGATACCCGCCCATCAGCGAGATTCCAGCCAATCGGCGGCGCGCCAGGGAGGCGATCCGGCTCGTCGGTGTGGGGGCTATTTCTTGCCGCGCCTGGACAAGGGCCAAATAACCACAAAGCCAGAGCGCCAGCCAAGGCCCCAAGGGCAGGCCAAGCAAGGCGCAGCTAGACAGACACCAGAGCACACAAGCTTGGGGACGGATAACGCCATGGCGGCGGCCCAAGTCGTGCTCGCACACAATCCACGGTCTGAGTCGCTGACATACTTGTTAGTATGTAATACTTGGCAGTACTCGTACCACGGAATAGTATTCAGGGGACTCTGGGGAAATAAAAAACAAGAGTCTAGAGTGAAAATGGGATGATCGAGACCCTCCCCCGGATCAGTATGCCGGTACTGGTACTCTTGGGACCGCGAAAAGGAGACGGCGACGTTCAGTACAGGTACTACAGGCACTCCATCGTACATTGACGCCATCACAGACTCTGGCTACAGGCCATTTCTACAGTCCATACCCCCGGTGGCCTGATGCCCGGCCATGTCGTAATCTTCCGAGGGAAGACGCATTCACCGTAGTCGCCTTTCGTGATTGGTGTCAACGGGCGCTGGTATGTGATGCTCTGGGAGGGTGCGGACGGCGCAGATGAGAGCCCGGCAGGTACGGGAAAGCCATTTTCCAGTTGCAACACCTTCAGGTTCTTCAGGTTCGTACCAAGTAAAACTCCGTAATAAAGGCAGGGCGCTGTCGGTATTGCGTCAGATGGCGTGCTGAAATGCCCTGTAACTACAGCGGTCTCCAGCAGCCTACAGCGGTTGCCAGCGCTGAGCAGGACACACCCCCCTATAATTCAGGCCTGAGGCACTGTAGAGCCGCAAGCTACAGCGGCCCTGTCCCTTGGGCCATCGGCCCCCGAGCACCGGCCGGGAGGGTCGCACCTGCTTGATCTTGCCTGCTCTTTCCCCGCCGACAGCCGCCCCGCCCGATAGAATGGCACAATAGGCTTTGGCCTTTCGCCATCCGCCAGCGCTTCCACCACAATGACCGCCACGGCTTGGATCCTCTCTCCCCGACTCGAGCAGACACGAACACGCAAACATCTCTCCGGAGAGAAAAGAGACCATTCTCGGCCCATCAAGCCCAAGGACAATAACTCGAACCATCTCGCTCTCTCTCTCTTCTCTCTCGCCTCCGTCTTCGCCATCCGGCTACCGACACACTGTCACCACCATAATACCCCGCCGACCACTCTTTGCCCTGTGGTGCGCATATTCCCCGATCCAGCGTCACGCACGCAATCGCTCGCCCTACTTGCCTCACCTACGAGCACACCTTGAGCCGCCCGAAAGCCTGACCGCCAGGTCCAACACTCGCTGGGCGCTTTCATAAAACCAAAATACCGTCCCGAAGGGGGGAACGAAAACAAGATCCCCATTCATCATTCATCGATCCCCCACACTTTGATTTCTTTCTTGGTTCAAACTACACCAACACCAACAACACCAAGAGACGACTGTGGCTGGTAACACGCCGATCATCGCCAACAACACCACAACCACCACCATGGACGCCGTCCAGCAGCAACCACGCTTCGACGGCAGAGACGCCTACACAAAGACAACTACACCGCCTCTCGACATTCAGACCACCATGGCTCCCTCGCCGCCCCTCACCCTCGCCGGCGACGACATTGCCTCCTCTCCCCAGCAACAACAACAACAGCAGCCGCAGCAGCAGCAGCCCTCCAAGGAAAACAACTGCGACAGGCGGCGGCCCGAGGACGACCAGGACTCGTCTCGCTTCACCAAGATGAGGGGTGACCTCGTTGGCAAGCACGTCAGCCCTTTTCTCAAGGAGCACATCCCCGGACAGTACGCCCCCGTCGGCAAGCAGCTGCCCGAAGATGCCGACATGGACACAAACTCCAGCAACAACAACACAAACTCCAACACCGATGTTTCTGCCCCGCAAAACAGGGATTCCAACACCAGATTCTGCTACCGACATCGGCCAGACTCTAAATGCCGCCGTGCCGCCGACGAGACCAAGATGGGCATGATCCAGAGGGTATGTCTAATACAACACACACAACACACTATCCTGCACTATTGCGCACACATACACACATAAAACAAAACAAAACAAATTGTGCAGTCACTAACTTTTCTCAGGACCTCAACTCCCTCTCCAACGCTGACCAGCAGGCCATCACCCACGTCTGGTCCCTCTTCTCCGCCGCTCCCTCCAAGCACCGTGAGTTGATGCTCCAGGGCATCATCGCTCAGTGCTGTTTCCCCCAGCTGTCCACCGTCTCGCGCGAGGTCCATGAGCAGCTCAAGATCGACTTCCTCACTGCCCTGCCCCCGGAGCTCTCCTACAAGATCCTCTGCTCCCTCGACACCGTCTCCCTCTGCAAGGCCGCCCAGGTCAGCCGTCGCTGGCGTGACCTGGCCGACGATGATGTCGTCTGGCACCGCATGTGCGAGCAGCACATTGACCGCAAGTGCACAAAGTGTGGCTGGGGTCTCCCTCTCCTCGAGAAGAAGAAGCTCGCCGCCTGGAGCCGCCACCACAAGACGCACCACCCTCGTGCCGTCTCCGAACCCGCCGCCCAAGAGGCCAAAGCCAGCGACGCCGACCAAGCACCCCGCTCGCCGCCGACCCCTGGCTCCAGCAAGCGCCGCCACTCTGACGATCACGACCACGACGAGGACGAGAGCCACGAGTCTGCCACCAACAACAAGAGGCCTCGCCTCGAGTCGGCCCCTAAGTCGGCCTCTCAGGTCGACACGGTGGCCAAGGTCCGCCCCTGGAAGGACGTGTACCGCGACCGGTTCAAGGTGGGCTACAACTGGAAGGCTGGCCGTTGCTCCATCAGGACCTTCAAGGGCCACGACAACGGTGTCACCTGCCTGCAGTTTGACCACAACATCCTGGCCACGGGGTCGTACGACGCCACCATCAAGATCTGGAACGTCGAGACAGGCGAGGTGATGCGCACACTGCGCGGCCACACGTCGACGGTGCGCACCCTGCAGTTTGACGAGTCCAAGCTCATCAGCGGCAGCTTCGACAAGACCATCAAGATCTGGAACTGGCAGACGGGCGAGTGCCTGAGCACCCTTCAGTGCCACACGGACGGTGTGCTGTCGGTGCACTACGTCGAGGGCACGCTGGCGTCTGGGTCGATTGACAAGACGGTCAAGATCTTCAACTTTGAGACCAAGCAGACATTCTGCCTGCGCGGCCACACCGACTGGGTCAACCACGTGCGCATCGACTCGGCCTCGCGCACCGTCCTCTCCGCCTCGGACGACCTGACCATCAAGCTGTGGGACCTCGACACCAAGCACTGCATCAAGACGTACAAGGGCCACGTCGGCCAGGTGCAGCAGGTGCTACCCATGCCCGACGACTTCGAGCCCGATGAGATCCCCGACTCTGTCGAGAACAACAACAACGACAACGTCTCGATGCACAGCCGCATGAGCGCCTCGCCCGTCCCCGAGGGTGGCGCCGCCGACGAGCGCGTGGCATACGGCCCGACTTTCGTGCAGGACGAGTCCCGTCCCCTGCCCCCCCGGTACATGCTGAGCGGCGGCCTGGACAACACGGTGCGCCTGTGGGATACGGCGACTGGCAAGTGCATCCGGTCCATGTTTGGGCACGTCGAGGGCATCTGGGGCCTCGTGGGCGACACGCTCCGCGTCGTCACTGGAGCTAACGACTCCATGACCAAGGTCTGGGAGCCCCGGTCCGGCAAGTGCGAGCGCAGCTTCACGGGCCATGCCGGTCCTGTCACGTGTGTGGGTCTGAGCGACAGCCGCATGGCCAGCGGCAGTGAGGACGGCGAGGTCAGGCTGTACAGCTTTGACGGCGACTTTCTTGAGGAGAGGGGTGTTCCTTCTTGATGAACCCCTTTGCTTTCTTCGACTCAATTTCTGAGTCACTTCATCCTTGTCACCTTTTTTTCCTTTTCCCGAGTCTTTCTTTTTTCTCAAGACTCTTTATGAACGCCGTGTTGGCTTATGATACCAAGGAGTTTGGCAAGCAGGACAAAGTCACGAGATGAACCATGTGGCGTACCCTGCGATTTTTTGTTTTTGTTTTTGTTTGACTTTCCATACTACATGAGTACATGTAGTCTTTTGCTTTCTCATCTTCTTCTCTCATACTCTCTATTTCTTCCATAGTCTCGGTCTTTGATTCTGGATTCTTGTTTTCTTGATAGGTTTCTTGCAGGCGCGGTTTTTGGAAAACTTTCTACATGGGATGGCCATGGATATGGTCAGGCATTCGGAAAATGGCACTACACTGGATAGATGGGTGTTACTACAATAAGCAATTCTTTTATGACATGTCTGTCTTCCACTCTTTCACTCTTTCAGTGTTGATACATTATGTGACTGTTTACGTACTGGTATATATATGCCACCGGCCCCTGTATACGTGTAGTTAGTCTTCTTCTTCTCTCTTATGACCCGCCTCTGGCTCCGGGTAACCTTCCCGGGTATGCCAATAGGTAGCAACAGCACCGTTGGCATGATCCTCTCGGTACGGCGGTTGCCCATCCCACCCGTTACTATTGTGGAATCCCCTCACAGTCTGGTTGACCACCCCGAGGGGTTGCGGGGGGTACGACTTGAGCCGGCCCCCTCTCGATCTGGATAGGCGGACAGGCGTGACGGGCAGCTCATCGCGACCCGGTAAATGGGCCTTGCGACAATCGTAGCTGGAGTGGAAGAGGTCAAAGACGATGAAGATGGTGCCGTCCCATCGCTCGACGGCCATCAGACGGCATTCCGGGCTGGCGTACTCGTCTGAGGGGGAGATGAGGGCGTCGTGATGGAGGTGCTGCAACGCGCGGGTGACGAGCCGCTGGGGTGTGTCCCATGCTTCTTGCCATGTTGTGTCGGGGGTGCGGTTGCGTCTTAGCGTGATGAGTACGCGCATTGGCTGTGGGTGGTCTTGGTTTTGGTCTTGGCCTTGGTCTTTTGGTGTAGTTCTTGTGCTGGACATTGTGGTCGGGGGCAACTGCGGTATTGACATGTTACTCGATCGTGAAGAGCGGGCGGTGGGTTGTGTAGGTTATGTGGTTACGTGTAGATATATGTGTAGATGTATGTGTAGATGTATGTAGATGTATGTGTAGATGTATGTGTAGATGTATGTAGATGTATGTAGATGTATGTATTTGGCCACATGTACATGTATGTTTGGTTCAAGGGTTCATGTTTGGTCGTCAGCATCTCTCAGATGGCTGACGATGGCCACCTGGAGGTTTCTGTAGTACCAGACGGTTTTGGTATGAGTGCGGCCAGCTGGCCAGGTGAGGTGAGGTGATTCACGGTTCCGTGTCCGTTTGTTCATATGGGACTGGACAGGAGGATGGAGGATGCAGTTACCGAGTACATGAATTATACATGCATCATGTAGTGCCCCTCTATGCTTTAGGTACATGTATTATGGATCATTACATGTAATGGTCCACATACATGTACTCCGTATGTGTGCACTACAGCATTCCCGTGCCTGTTCCATGCCTGCGGCGGCCCTGCCGGGGGCTGTCCTCGCTGCGCTCGCCTTTCCGCCAAGGCATTATACCCTCGGGTCGGGAAACTAGGTGCTGCCACGATCCCAGTCAGCATGGGAGACGCCGTCTCGGCCAAAAATCTCGGCGGCGTGGGCTTCTTCCTGCGTAAAGTTATGTAGTCTTCTGCGCGCGGGCCGGCGTCAAACGATGCCGAGTGTTGACAGGGCTGGCGATACCGTCTCAGTTTCTTCCTTACGCTCCCTCCCAGGCCTCCAGGGCCTACCCAAAGGGGCCAACGATGCAAAAAGACAAAAAGACAAAAACATACAACAGCGGGTATTCGCTGGTCGTCACCGACCCAACTACTAATCCACCCCTTAGCGGCTTGACTCTGGGGGAGCGGACGGGACCCCGTATTGTCCACTAGGTATGGTCGTATGTGATTGTCCGACAAGGACAACCGGCTTGTATTCGGTGTCCGGCCGGTGGTGTCCGGGCCGGGGGCGTTATCTCGAGGTGGGGCTCTCGCCGGTGCGGTCTAGGCACGATTACAACACAGGTGCCTAGGAGAGCTACTAAAGTCTTTGAAGTCTGCGCTTGTTTCCGTTCACGTAGGAATCCACATGTACAGTAAGCCAACTACATGTACATGTAACTACACGCACATGTGTATAGTGAAACGTCCCTGGGTAGGGATGATCTTGAGCACAGTACTCGTTCCTTGGTTGTCTCCATCAAGGTTGGCGCCGAGGGCCTTCTCGATACGGCGGTTCAGTAAGCGGTACTGTCCATATATTGGCGTAAACGCACAAGGCCAAATCCAGGGACACCAGACAGACATGTAGCGAGTGCACCTCGTATTTCTAGCATGTCAAGCTTGACGTGTGCACCGGATGGATACATGTATAAGAGCCGTTTGTTGACTGATAGCAGGGGTCTATCCCGCTTCTCTACACCCTCACAACAGTGACCAGTCCAATCACATGCACGTATAGATGTGAAAGCCGCTGTCCGCATACTGATGTCGTATTGCAACAACCGCAAAGTGAGAGCCAGATACGCTCATGAGTCACGCTGTCCGCATACTAATGTTGTATTGCAACAACCACAAGTTGAGAGCCAGACACGCTTATACACGTGAGTCATAGTCGCGCGTGCATGCAGGCAGTCTCGCCCTCATAAGGCGTATTGATACTTTCCAGGGAATGATCTACAAAGTGGTCGAGCCTACGGATTACTACGTACTGGTAAGCATGAAGAGCCACCCTTGTTGGGTTGAAAGGCACTGACATATTTCGGGACCCTTATGAGCTGAATTTCATGAATAAAGAGGCCTTTCGCCTTCTTAGGCGCAAGGAGGGGGTCGTAACACAGGTATACATGTATATATTCAAGGGGTAGCAACAGATATTCATTTCGACACTGAACCGCCATCAATGAGATATAAGTTTATACTGTCTCAACAATTCCATAAAGTCGATCCTCGCAACTCTCGTCACAATAACCACATTAACAGCATACTCGGTGGCATTCAACGAGCTGACGACACACTTGCCCATCTTCAGCATGTCACCCACGCGGACCAGATAGTCGGTAACATTGCAGTCTGCAGAGCTCATCATGGTCGCCACGCTGTAGAAGTGCTGATCCACCCTGTTTCCGGGCCCCAGGTCACCGCGGTTGTTCCAGTATACCGACACCGACGGCGGGCCGCCGCAGAAGAGACCGCTGTGTGTTTTGATCTCGTCCGTCGCTAAGTCGTGGTATTTACCGTCGACAATGGGGTATCCGTCCACTGTCCATGACTGAGACGGTGTGGATGATATGGGAAGCGAGTCTTGGGGAACCGCATTGTTGGGGCTGGTGTTGTCGAGGTTTTCAGAACTCATGATTGGGGAAAGCAAGCACAGCTGCGAGTTTTCCAAAGCTGATGTGAATATGTAGTGATGGCAGACTTTGGAAAACAAGTGAGGGTATGGACATGGAGTGGTAACTGCGGTGGGTAGCGGGGAGTGTATTGACTATATATATATATAGATATACTAGTATGTATACTTCTCTACTCATGGAGCTACTCCAACGGTTCCTCTTAACGATGTTTGTCCAAGGAGAACAATACCGTTAGGTTCTGTTGGTCTAGCGTTGCATATTCTTAATATCACAACTATCCATTGGCTTGTGCTATGGGGTGCCTATGGCAAAAGTTCCTGTTGGGAGCATGCGAGTAACGACCAACACATTGGATCATGTGGTATTAAAACAGCCTCCTGGGACTGAACACGGCTAACCGGCAAAGGTGATAAGATAAACCTCCATACATGTAACTTCTAGATGGAAAAGCGACCGACAGATCAGATGATATCAACAAGACACATCTCCTAGAACTAGACGCGACCAACTGACGAGTAGTGGTATACAATTGAAGACATAGATGATGCTTAATACATACTATACACCTACTTGTACATGGACACGGACGTAGCCCCGTGGCGTCAAAATGTACCGTGAACCTCGTTCAGTGTCATCCTAGTTATGTCCCGAAACGGAAACTGTGGATATGTTCAGTGCACGGCGATGCTACCAACTGCATTACACCAAGTCCTCCAGGTTGATATTCTAGAGGGAAACGATTTGTTCTTCTTGTTTGTATTGTTCGTAGGTGAAGAAAAGGGCCGTTGAGAAAACAATAAAAAAGGGGTATGAAGAGGCATGCTCCCCTCCTTGCCATGAGCAAAAGGGACAAGCCAAAAGTCCAGCATTAAACAAGTGAAAGCAGAAGCTAGCAGCATCACAGACAGACAATTTTCTTACATTCACAATCCTCACCAACAATTAAGGCAAGTGATCTGATCCCCCCAGAGCTCTACTAGACCTGTCCATATTCTTCTATATATGCCTACATGGATGCAGTTTATCTAACCAGAATCCCTCCCCTACATACCTCTTCTACCATACAATTCCTCGGCCTGATGTTGGCTACTCGCCTGGCCATGGCCGCTCCAATGAGCGACAATCAATCCCCGAATCCGACGGAGACGGTAAAGCGGGCTCTATACTATCTTAACTGCACCGCTGGCCGTGTGGGTGAATGCAGGGCTCTGGGAACACATTGCCAAAATGCTTGGCTCCAGACCAATAACGCTTGGTGCAATCAGAACTGTGACTGTGAATACGCAGGCCCGTGTGGCATCTACCGTGCGGAGGAGGATGGGGAGGAGGCCAAGGGCGAGTCTGAAGAGAAGGAAGAGAAAGTTGACAAGGATACCACTGGTGATCAGGGCCGCTGAGTCGAGGAGAGTAATGGGGGGGCTGAAATTGAAGGCGTGGGAAAGGGACCTGGAGAGAGGAATGGTGTTAGGCGCGACACTCATAGGTTATGTACATGTATTTTGCATGGCGGCTGTTGGCGTCTCACGAGAGAATCTAGAAAATTACACATCGTGGTCCGAATCTAGCTTATACATGTCTTGACTACATAGAGCCCGGTGTTATGCTATATGTGCATGCGACTATATAGTGAAGTGTCCCTGGGCAGGGACGCCCTTGAGCACAGTACCCTCGTTGTCTCCATCAGGGTTGGCGCCAAGGGCCTTGTCGATACGACGGTTCAGTACACGGTACTGTACATTGGCGTAAATGCACAAGGCCAAGGCCAGGGACACCAGACTGACAGCCACGGTCCATCCGACCTTGTACAGAGGAGCGTCGCCAGCCTGGAACATCTGGCCGCCGATGACACCGGCCAGGTTGCTCATCATGACAAACATGGACATGGTCACATTGCGCTCCGCTGGCGACCGGGCATTCAGAGCTAGCCAGGAACCATTGATGGGGTCTGTGTTTATATCAGCGAAAGTTTTCTTCTGGGACAGTACTTGGTATTGAAGTCTTACGCCAAAGGGCTACGACTGCCGTGGCCATGATGAGAACAGCGTAACGGGTAGTCTTGGTATCCGATTCGACCAGACAGCGCGTGGCGACCTGGAAACATATTACAATAATATGTCAGTGATAAGAGATTGAGGACTGGAGACAAGGCATGTCAGAACAACGGGTAAAACACATGGACATACCAGAAAGGTCCACCAACACGACAGGACAACCATGACAACCAGGCCCCTGCTCCCGGAACGATCACTATAGATAGGTATCATGTCAGCCGTATGAACATGTTATTCCTTAGAGGAGTGGTATTCTTACGCGGCGTAGCCAACCAGTGGATTCAAGAGAAGCTGGATCCAGGGGCCGACAGAGACAAGCGCGTTAGACTGGAGTCTCCCAAACCCGAAACCGTGGACGATGGTCGGAGCGTATTGCGCGAGCACGCTAGCCGGAGCCAGGCCCACGGCCGCCATGACGAGCTGCGGATAGGCCTTCCAGTTGAGAAGGGCATCTCTAAGCTCGGACCGGGTGATGGACTTGCGGGCCTGGGCCTTGGACGGGTCATCGATGAGGACACGTCTGCGCAGGATGGACGCCTCTCTGTCGGTGAAGAGCCTGATCCTGGCGAGGCTGACGAGTGTGCTGGGGGTTCCGGGAAACAGGAGGGCGAAGAGTATGGCGACGAGGATGGTGACGAGGCCGTCAATGACGAATAGCCACTGCCAGCCGGCGAGACCGGCCACGCCGCGCATGTGCAGGATCCCGTAGGAGATGAGGCTGCTGGCCGCCAGGGCGATGGTGTTGCCCATGAAGAAGATGGCGAAGCGCGTGCTCGTCTCGGACCGCTTGTACCACATGGTGATGCTGTACAGGCCCGCGGGGATGTATCCGCCCATGCAGACGCCCAGGAGAAACCGCGTCGCGAGGTACGGGCCCACCCCGTGCTCGAAGATCTGGCAGATGGCCACGACGCCCCATGCCGCGATCTGGGCCGTCATCCAGAGCGCTGGGCCGACGCGGTAGAGGATTAGGTTGCTCGGGATCTCGAGGATGATGACACCCACGGCCAGGAGCTGAATCCCCACGTTGAACTGCCGCTGCGTGATGCCCACGTCGTCGAAGAAATTGTCCGTCAGGGCGTTGGATATGTTGCTCCGGTCGAGCTGGAGGACTATGAAGCCCAGCATGAGGAGGGGCATCACAATCAGGTCGGCCCTTGATCAAACAGTTAGAACTGATGAGCTGGAATCACTGTCATTGAAGTAAACGTGTGTTTTGCACATACTTTAGTCGCGCCTTTCTCTCTTCCTCTTCTGTCCAGTCGACAACATCCTCATCGGCTAATATGATGCTTTCGCTCGATTCGCAGTTGTTCACTCCGGTGGTTTTCAGACCGTCTTGGACGTCGGGGGCCTTTTCATGATCCATCTTAGGCAAAATATACGCTCTCCGTTTCTCAATATCATTCAACATTGAACACGCCCTGATTAGGGAGAGAGAGAGAGAACCGCGCAACTCTTTATGTTTCCAAGGATTGAACATTGAACATTGTCGCCGGCTGATACGGTGTTGAACCCAACCGGCTAGCCTTTCCCGCCTCTGGTCTTTGCAGATTACACTTGATGTACATACATTGATGTATTGAATTGAACCATTAGCAAGGTTGAATTGATAAGCTCATGTCAACATTGGTCCAGAGGCATCGCGATACCCACAGCAAGCGAGTAGATTGATGAATTGGGCAGACCCGCACGATAAAGCATGTTCTCGACTGACGCTTGATAGTAAACGCGGACCTAGCCTTAATGCCAGTTTTACGTTTTCACGTTGAAGAGCGGGCGTGCCTGTTGTAGCTATCACCGGTGGCCTTATCGCCGGTTTATCATAGGCGTGATATCTCCGGTGACATGCCTTATTGATCTTTTCTCCGTCCATTCCGCGGTCATTACCCTCTCCCAATTCATCACTCAATTCATGGTTAAAACCCCAAGTTACATGTATGTACTGGCACTCAGCTCCATCTAGGTTTCAATGCTGTTTTGAGTATGGGAATTCACAGCAAGAGGGTGGGCTATGTAGATGTAATCGCCACATCTACATGTACTGAACGCACCTCTTACATAGGCCACCTAGCCTGTTTTTATAAAGACGCGGTAGTATAGGAATAGGTAGCATGCGAATAGTATTCAATCATCATGAGACTCCACGGGGTCTGGCCACCAAAGTAAAAATATAAGATATATACATGCATTCAATGTTCAATGTTGTCAGCATCTGTACATAATATGCTCTTAGACTAGCACTTCATTGCCATCCCTGCTAAGTCACCTGTGATTACGACAAGAGAAGCGTTTGGCATATCTGACATGTAATTTGTTCTTGCAAGTTTCTTTTCTTTTACTTTTTTTTTTTTTTTTTTTTTAAAGGCTCCATTATTTCATTTCATATCACCTCTAACTCCTCCGAGTTCCCTGCGGACGTCTTAACAATGGGTACATGTAGCTGGCTATAACTGCCTATAGTTGTTGTCGGCTTCCCTTGGCGCTTCCGACGAGAGGCCTTACTGGGCTGGCTTTTTTGAGCTACCCAGGGCGAGCCGTTTGGTAATGAGCTATCAAGATGTCAGTTTTTAAGGGGGGAAAAGAAGTTGACACTAGGTAGTTGACACCAACCTCGCCACAAGTAGCAGGCTCGTACTTGGCAGGATGATCCTGGTCCACACAAGTCGGCAAAACACCCAACTTCTTATCAAAGCTGAAGCCTGGAGTATTGATCATGATTAGCAAACCACTCATTCTTTTATCACATAGTAAAGAGAGAGAGGGGGTTACCGAAAAAGAAGGGCATAGAGTATCGGTCCTCCTTGCCGTGTTGGATCACTCGGTGCACGGTAGATTTAAGACGATCATTTGTCAAACGCATGAGGAAATCACCAATGTTGACGACAAAAGTCCCCGGGATGGGCGGCGCAAACATCCACTCATTCCTGCTGTTGAGGACTTGCAGACCCTTGTGTTGGTCCTGCCACAGGAGCGTCAGGATCTGCAGGTCCGTGTGGGCACCGACACCGACCTCGTCCGGGTTCTCGACCACCTGGTCGCCGTGTCCCGGATAGAAGGCCAGTCCGCAGTCAGCGCCGGGATACTTGGTCACGCTGTCAAAGTAGTCCTCGGGGAGGTCTAGAGATAGGGCGACAATGCGGATCAGGCGACGGGCCAGTGCGAGGCACGACCTCCAGTAAGTAAGGACGTCCGTCTTGAAATCGTCATCCAGCCCGACCTCGCCCCATGCGAAGTCGGCGGCGGGGATGCGGTCAAGTAAGCTCTGGGGCACCTCGTTTAGCCTTCCCTGGTGGATCGGGTCGTATTCTGGTCTGTACGTGAACGTGAAGGCCTCCTTGCGATCTTGGCGACTCAGTGTCAGTGTTGGGACTGAACAAAGGGCAGATGACTACATGTACATTGATGTATCCGACGTACCTCGTGTCTCGGACGGGTTCACCTGGCGCTCGCGGAAGCCGTGATAGCCATACGGTCCTCCCTTGGAGGAAACCTGGAGCTTGCTCTCAAGCGGCTGCGCAAAGAATCTATACGCAGTGTTGGTACGGCCTGGGTGCTTGAATGAGGACTGCACGGAGGTAGCATTGCTTACTTCTTGGCAGTCATGTTGGCCTTGGATATGACATCCTCGGGAATGCCATGGTTCTTGATGTAGAAAAATCCAATCCTCTCCGCTGCGTCCAAGAGTTCGCGAGCAACCGTCTTCCTGGCTTCGAGGTCGCCGTACATGCCTGTCAGATCGATGACGGGAATCTCGTCTGGGGTGCAGTCGCGGGGAGGAGCTTTCGAGACATCGCGGTAGACGAACCCTCCATAGGTCCTCAAGGTCAGCCTCGTGGTACCTGCTGACGTGGGTTCGACGGTGGTCTCGGTCGTGGTCGACATGATTTCCTGATGTATGATGGATGCAATGTGCGTATACTTGATGTAATGGGTGTTTGAGCGTCACATGCATGTGCCTGCGAAGGGTGCAAAGAATTGAAGGCAGCGCTGATATATAAATGCAATGCATATGATGTTATTAACAAGATTCCCATACATTAAAGCGTTCCAAAATTACATAAAAGATCCAGCGCCTATTCCACTCTGTCATGAGTTGCGTGGTTCAACGTTCAATCCCTCTTGTAAACGCCGGTCTACGCCGGTCTACGCCGGTCTATCTCCGTCCCACATTAATTTTCCACTAACACTGAGGCGGGGCCGGTCACAAAGATTAACGCCGGTCCCAACTCTCAGCCGGTTTACTCACCGGCGATAACCTCACTCCAGTTGCAGCATATCCTCGAGTAACCTCCGCCTTCTTAACTCCTATAAACCACGTACCATAGACGTGTCCCCCCTGCATCACCCGCCGGACATGTCTAGCAGCGGCCTTGATGGAACCCCAAGCCAGGCAGCCCCCAGCCGGGCTATCAAGCGCCGCCGCCGACGTGTCATATCATGCCTCGAGTGTCGCAGGCTCAAGTGCCGCTGCACAATCGAGCCAGGCAGAGAAGGATGCTCGAGGTGCTTTGCACTAGGGTACGTGCTATTGAATGATGTGTCCGATACATCAATGTATGCTTGTAGTTGTGCCCGCTAATGATTTCGTGATCCGTGGCAATCAACAGACTATCCTGCTCAAGGGTCGGACTTGAAGACAACTTGAAGGCCTCGACTTCTTCTTCGACCCATACGCGTCCGATAGACGACGAATTGTACATGTAATTCAGCCTCCCCACATTGATCCTCTCACCGTGGGTCCGAGAACTAATGTCAGGAGTTAGAACTCAAGCAACTGATGCTTCCAGCTCACACCTCGCGCCCACTACTCCAGCCGAGAGCCTCCTTACAAATGGCACTGAACAGGCCAATTCGCCACGCAGGGCCACCTTGGATTCTACAGATCCAGCCCTACACAGGACTCCCGGCCTAGTCGATCGCGACACGTGCATTTCTCCAGCCGAGGTGGTACGAAAAGTCAGCAAGCAGCTCAACGGAGGCTTCCGAAGAGGCTTTGGACGACAAGAGGACGTGGTATCGCTGGGTTTCGTAGATGAGGCCAAGGCAAACGAGCTCATAAAACTGTGAGACGGACCGAAAAGCCCCGACGGGATGTTGACATATCATGTATTGACATTGATGTCTGTAGGTTTGTCCAGCGCCGACGCCACTCATTCCTCATCACAAGCGAGAGCGATCTGGCCTCCCCTGGTGGAAACATCCGCCAGTCGTCGCCGTTTCTCCATGCCGTGTGCTGCTCCAACAGCCTCCGAGGAGGAGTTGAGTCCTCTTCGAGGTCACACCAGACCATGCACCGCTGCATATATGAGCGAGCGCGTCAGATGTTGGGAGAGGTGATGCTGTCAAGCCCTCTGCCATTAGAGGAGCTCACGGGGGTCTTGATAATGGCCATGTATGCTTCGTCTCCTACGGTATGGTGGCGTTCTCCCCCTCCCCGTAGATTCCACGCAAGATGCTGAGTCTTCGTTATGTTTCCAGGATGGCCCAGAGTATATAGATAGCTGGGTCCTGAGCGGTCATTGTGTCCAACAGGCGATGCTGAGCATCAACTTCACCGAGATTGAGCACCGAATTAGCTTGGCAGCGGCGACAAAAGAGGACCAGAGAGCTGTCCGGATCTGGGCACTGGCGTGCCTTGTCAATCTCTAGTAAGGACATACACAGGACCTCTCACCGCCCCCGAGCCGCTTCGGACTCTGATAGATTGCTTACATGCACATGCGCGTACATAGCTGGTCCGCAGCGACTGGAAGACCGTCGATTACCCCGGCAGGCTACCTGGGCCTGAGCAAGAATCTCCTCGACTTCGAAGAGGCTACAATGCGTGACGGGATGCTTCACGCGGAAATACTGCTGTACAACCAACTGAACGAGTACCTCGAGACTCGGAACTACGTCGATTTTGACAGGCACTGCGGCGACCTGGCGGCCTGGAGAGCCACATGGGCGCATTTCTTCGGTGCGTACTACAAAATGCCGTACATACATGTACACTTGAGGTATCAATGTCACCGAATTCGGAGCAGCTGACTGAAACTCGAGCATTGAATGCAGACTTACCAAGTTCGGGAGCCTTAAAGCTGAGCTACTCCATCGCGCGTCTCATCCTGGCTCGTCAGTATCTGGAAGGCCAAAGGAGAGCCCTGACATCGTGCGAACGCCTGGAGAAAATCGTCTGTCGGTTCTCCATCGATGTTCTCGATGCGTACATGCACCTGCCCAGAAACATCTCGGACAACCTTGCCAGCTTCCACACCCTCAGCATCGTGTACGCCATTCTCCTCCTGACAAAGTACAAGAAGCCGCCTCCCGATGTCCCAGGCGAATCTTTCCATCGCCTCATGGTCAGCCTGGACCGTCGCTGCGCCGATTCTGACGTGCTCCCTACCGCGGCGCGTTTCGGAATCAAAAGAGCCATGCGCCGCATGGGAATGGACATGGAGCCTCTTCCGAGTCGTCATCCGCCTCCTCCACCTTCTGCTTCCCCTGCTTCTGATATGAGTGATACGAGGAGCTGCGTTGCCTCAACAACGTCGCCCGCCGTGGAAGGCACCGGCCGCGTTGGGTTACCTGGTGGCCCCTATGCTGATGATTCAAGTCTCATGGATTTCATTAACTTTGGGGGTGACGGGATGAATATGTTTTTTAGCGGAGGACATCTGACCTTGGATGAACGGCTAGATGGGTAGACAATTGAAGTTGGTCGATGTTCGCAAGTACATGCATGTACATGCACCTGTATATAATAACATAGAAATATAACACGACGACTATGTTGCTGCCATGTCGATTGTAGACTTGGATACTGATGTGTGCCATTGTGGGCGAGGCAACCCGGAAGACTTCTAGATTTATATACCACATGTACATGTGCGGAGTACATACATACAGATGTATAGCAGCCTGGCCGAATGGCAGACATGTTCACCCTCGATCTCTCGCATACATGTAGTATGCAGTGCGGGCTGATTATTTGTTCGTAAGCACGTTGCTTAAACTTTCGCAGGTTGGCATTGGTAAGGGCCAGACCGGATACGGCCATGTATTACCCCGTACGGAGTACAGATGTGATACATGCAATACCTCAAAGTAACGCTCTACGCCAAGCCAAGCCACTAGTCACGTAACATCACGTACATGTAGCTCACGTAACATCACGTAGCCTCACATAACCGTACATAAACACTTATGAACACGTAGATATGGTCGGTCAGACTCTCTCGCCTTCTACTACTCCAGTCCAATGCTATTCATCACCAGAGATTTACGAATACCGAGAAATCAACGACGCCCCACTGTTAGCACACTTCAACCAAATCCCATCTCGATATAAGAGATAGATGAATATGGATTACAAAGCAGAGCTCGAAGTAAGTCGCCCTTCAAAGTCTTGACAGTACCACTCGACGAGGATCTCATGCTCACATAAATTCCCTAGAGACGTCGTAAAAACGGACGCCAGTCCCAGAATGCCTTTAGAAAACGCCAGGCCGAGGCGCGCCAGGCCATGGTGGACGAGAACCACAGGCTCAAAAGTGCCATCACTGCCATTGCCTCGCAGGTCAGATCAGACGATCGACCAGAGTTACGGCTCTGCATCGACGAGGCAGCAAGGATAGTTGGTCTCGTCCCCAGTACATATATCGAGACACAAGCCTCGACTCCCGGCAGCAGCAGCGCAGCGTCGTATCCCGCGCAAGTGCATGTCCCCCAGGAGGAGCATCCCCCCAATCGGGGCCAATCCATTGCCACATCCCAGCAGCTGCAGCCATCTACGTGTACTACATACGAGAGCAGCATCTGCCGCGACCCCTTCCAGATATACCGCTGCCACAGGGGCTCAGCCGTCGTGCTGCCCTTTGTCGGCACAGGGGCCTTTACATTCTCCGGGCTCATCTTCTGGCACTTAATAGAACGCTACGACATGGACATGGACGCCGCCCCGAAACCTCAAAGTGTGACGACAGGACAGCCGTCCGTGCAGCCAGACGGGAACATAATGGACCTCTTCCGACAGTCCGTTTCATTTCCAAATGCGAGCCCAGACTTCTGGGTCAAAAACGTGGAAGAACATGTGGCAGCAGCCCGACGTGCCAGTACTACGACCCACGGTACTGATCCCTGGGTGGAACGGCGCAGCTCCAGTGCATCTCGTCGGCAGTGGCTGTCCCTCATGGACGCAGAGAAGAGAGTCCGGGTCATTGTCGGAGACTCCGTCTTTGCCTCCCTTGCTGGCGCTGCCTTGGAGACCTGGGCTGCCGAAGGGAGACGACCAGACGGAAGGGCAGAGGGAAAGGCGAGAGTGAGACGGAAGCGCGACGTCGTTAGTGACCTCATGGATTCTCTGTACGATGCACATGAATGCGTTGAAGACGGTCCTGTATGGGATGTGGTGGTGTTTGATGCCACCGTTAGACAATGGTGTCTTTCTCTCATAGGGCGGCACGGTGGTCCAGAAGAGGCATGATATTCGAGGCTGCACATACATGGATGTATAAATTGACGTACACTGCCTTTATTGTCCATGTGCATGTATACCTACATACATGTAGTGACGATTTCAGTGTTAAGATGCAGATTCTTGGGATAAACACCACGACCAGAAGAGCTATAAAAGTGAGTCTTGTTCTCATGTATGTGCAGGTATCTATGAAACTGAGGACTGAAGTCGCGGGCACAAAGGGTACAGACAGAAGCGAAACACGCGTTGATATCGAACCACAAATACCGTGTATATGAAGAAACTAAACCATCGTCAAATAAAACACAAGTGGCAGCCTATCCAGCCAGTCTGAAACAATCTCCTTGGTCCCTTCCTTCCAAGGTGACTCTCAGCAGAGAGCAGGACCTCGATGGAACATACCAATCTGAACTTTTAACTCAGTCCCTTTTCAGCAGTAGTTCCCGCAGGTACTCAACGACCTCGGCGTGCTCTTTTCGCTCAGCAAAGTCCACCGCCGTGTCTCCGTCATAGTCCGGCGACCAGAAATCAGCCCCCCTGTCGACAAGATACCTAGTCATCTCCAGATCTCCCAAGCGTGCAGCCATGTGAACCAAAGTCCGGCCCTCCGTGCGAAGGTATGCATTCATCCCCGGCTCGTCTCTCTCTACGAGAAACTTCAGCATGTCAAAGTGCCCCTCCTCCACAGCACAGAATGCAGCCGTCTCACTGGACTTGTTTCTCGAATAAAGATCGGCCCCATGATCCAAGAGATACTTGACAACCTCTATGCGGCCCTCGGAAGCCGCAAAGGTCAACGGCGTGGTGCCAAATAAAGTAGGAGAATCAACAACGGCCCCTTTCTCTACTAGAAGCTTGACAGTGTCGAGGTGGCCTCTCTCTGCGGCAAGCAGCAACGGGGTCGATCCATAGATATTCCTTACCGCGACATTTGCCCCCTTTTCTATAAGGAGCTCGACAACTTCGACATAGCCGTTCAGCGCGGCACATCCTAAAGGCGTATCGCCGTCAGGGTCTGTAGACTCGAGAGCTGCCCCCTTCTCCAAAAGGAGCTTGGCGACTTCGAGATGACCGTTCAGCGCAGCACGGCCTAGAGGTGTGCGCCCATCGGGGTTGTTATTGTCGAAATCTGCCCCTCTCTCCAAGAGGAGATGGACGATATCGAGGCGGCCGTCTAGTGTATAAAGGCTCAGAGGCGCCAGCTCGGGGTGGTCTTTGGGGTGGACACTGGCCCCCGCCTCCAAGAGGACCTTGGCAGCTTCAAAGTGGCTATTCAGTATAGCACATCCTAAAGGCGTGTCCCCGTCGTCATCTTTGGTCTCCATGTCTGCCCCGTACTCTATAAGGAGCTTGAGAACTTCGTGATGGCCGTTCAGTGCAGCACGAGCTACTGGTGTGCGCTCGTTTTCATTTTTTGTCTCGATATCTGCCCCCTTTTCCAGGAGGAACTTGACAGTTTCGAGGTGGCCATTTAGTGTCGCACAGTTCAAGGGCGTGTCTTTGTCATTATCTTTGGTCTCGATATCGGCCCCGTTGTCGAAAAGGAACTTGACAACTTCGAGGTAGCCACCCAGCGCAGCCGAGTTCAGCGGCGTGCTGCCGGATTGACTATTCGCCAGGTTGACATCGGCCTTCTTCTCCCCAACGAGGTATTTAACCACCTTAAAATGGTCATTGGAGACAGCACAAAGCAGCGGCGTGTAACCGAAGCCATCGGCTAACTCGATATCTGCCCCATTGTCTCCCAGGTACTCGACAATGTCGAAATTACCAGCAAGAGAGGCGAGCGTCATGGGAGTCTCTCCATCGTTGCTGGCTGCATCCAGGCTTGCGCCGTGCTTTGCTACAAGCTCAACGATTCCTAGCAGGGTCTTCAGACGCCTACTGACACGGTTGCACGCGAAATGGAGAGCTGTAAGCCCAGAATCTGTCTTCCTGGCAACATCAGCCTCGCGTTGCAGGAGCAGCTCGACCAGGTCAAGTCGCCGAAGCTTTGTGGCAATATGCAGGCTTGTTTCTCCCTCAGCTCCCAGGGCATTGACATCCGCGCCATTGTCAAGAAGGAACTCGGCTGCTTTATATCCTGCCACCTGCACGGCCTTGACGAGTGGTGATAGGCTATCCTCGCCCGTCACATTGACACGCGCACCCCTATCAACGAGGAACTTGACTGTTTCAAATAGCCATTCGTTGTGGTTCAAAAGAGCCGGCGGCCGCTGGAAGGTTGAATTTCCACCCTCAGTGCCGCCGCCGTTGCCGCTGCCAAGTAAAGGTGTTGCCTTGTCCACGGAAGAGACTTGGACGCCGCATTCGACAAGGAACTTGATGACATCGAGGTGAAACGATTGCGCGGCATAAAACATGGGCGTCCTCTCTTTATCGTCGGCCAGATGGACATTGGCTCCCTGGTCCACGAGATATTTGATCGTCTCGAGATGGCCGTTCTCTGCAGCCGAACTGATAAGAGTCCGGCCATCTTTGGATTTAGTGTCAGGGTCGACTCGAGACTGCACAAAATACTTGACCATGTTCAGGTCGCCGTCTCGGGCCGCGAAGTGAATAGCCGTGTAGCCATCGTCATCTTGTTTCATGGCGTCAATGCCCTTGTCTAGAACCAGTTTCACAACGTCCAGGTTTCCAGCGCGTGCGGCCCAGTGACACACGGTTTCGTTGTCTCTGTCAACTGCAAAAATGTCGACTCCTTTCGCTACCAGGAGATTGAATGACTCGATAAAGCGTTCAGAGACATTCTTGTCAAACTTGCGACTCCCGGCCAAATCATGGAGAACTGTTTGGCTAAACTGCCCCCTATGCGTGGTTTTGGCTCCTTTGGAGAGAAGGAACCTGATCATATCGTGATCATTGGAACGTGCGGCGAAATTCAGCGCTGTTTCTTCATCATTGTTGGTCAAATCAAGGTCTACCCCCTTTCCGAGCAAAAGTTTGACGACCTCGACTTGGCCCTTCGCGGCGGCGATATGAAGTGCCGTGTCCCCAACCGAGTCAGGGTTACAAATGTCGAGTCCCTTGGATGAAAAATACTTCACCATTTCTAGGGTTTTGTCGGCGTCGTCACAGATCAGCTCAATGCTTTTGACGGAAACCTTTAGGTCATCGGCCTGGCTCTCCAAAAACAGCTTGGCAACATCCGTATGGCCCCGGTCCAAGGCAATCCGGAGGGCGTTTTTCTCGTCGTCTTCGGCCAAGTCCACAGTAGCTCCTCGGCTAAGGAGTAAGGAAACCAGTTCCACGTTCCCAGAAAAGCATGCCTGTTGTATGGCTGTGTTCCCATCCTTGTCTCGCTCATTGACCCCAATTCTGGTGTCGAGAATTTGGCGCGCAAGCCCGACGTCTCCCATCTTGCAGCAGTCATTCAGCAGCCTGGCCACTGATTGCTTCCCCTCCGAGCTGGCCGTGGAGAGGCTCTCTGTGTGCAAAAGTTTGCCTGCCACCAGGTTCAGGCCGAAATGAATCGCATAGTAGGCCGGCCCATATGCTTCCAACACGGGCAGTGGATGCTTCATGCCGGCCTTCAAGAAGCCGGCCCAATGTGTCCAGGACCTCCAGCTAGGATGCGCTTCGTTCATAAACTCAAGGATTGTATGTAACGTATGGGGATCCTCTTCCAGAGGCAGACTTAACTTGATGTGGTCATACCACCAAAGGGCTGCGTAGTTCCCAAAGGGCGACCGGAACAAAGACTTCCTGGGATGCGAATCTTGTCGGGATTCGACGACTTTCCACGTCTCTTCGGCCCGAACCACCCACAGGCAGAGGTGTGCGAGGATTCGGTGTTGCATTCTCTCGTCCGGCTCTTCCAAATTGGACATTGCTCCCAACCTCGAGGCAGCCCGTGAGTTCAGAGCCGGATTATTCCAGACAGAATGTCCCGTAAGTCGGCTGACAAGGAATTTGCGCACCGTATCGTGCACCAGATGGACGGTGTAACCCCGGTAGTTTCCATCAGCGTACGACTCCTCGTCCTCGTCGTCTTCATCGTCGTCGTCATCGCCATCCCGCCATAGGGGCGGCCGGATAGGCCTACGGGTGGTGAGGAATTGCCCGCAGCAGACCATAACCCCTGCACGGTAGTCCCTGTTGGCGTCCTCGCCATCGTCAGGGAATCTGTCGGTAAAGACGTTCTTATCCCCTTCGACAACAAGGACCGCCCCGGTAAGTTCCTCGACCGTTAGTGCCCGCCCAGAGTACACGACCCACCGCAGCAGCTCGACGGCACGGGGGGTCTTGGAAATCGAGTCCCATGCTATTTCATAGATGCTGTCGAGATCCTCCAGTGTCTCCTCAATCAACCCCTGGAGCGTGGCTGTTCCTTCGTAGTCTCTATCGCCAAGCATCTGCGCCATGAGATAGATCCACAGCATCTGACCCTCGCACCGATCTATCATGGTCCTGCAGATGTCATCTCGGGTATCCTGCTTCTTTCTGGAGAGACTGTCGGCAATGGCAGACTGGGAGAGCAGTCCGCAGTCATCCATCGTGTGCTCCTTCTTCATCTCAAACTCGAGAACCGACTCGTGCTGAGACAGCGTCTGCTGGATCTCCCCGCCTCCACGGCTGACAACGAGGACCCGTGTTGATGGGCGTATCAGATCCATGACCGTCTTGAGGAACTTGCGTATTGACGGAGGCTTCATCTTGGCACTGCCACTGGCCGTACTGGCCGTGCACTCGTCCAGGCCATCAATGACCAGGTAGCTCTCCGGCATGACCTCGAGGGCCTCTCGCAGGAGCTGGGTGACGGCCACACGACTTGCCTCGTGAGACGTGGCACCCCCGCGTGCTTTGTGGACCATCATGTAGACTTTGCTGTTCTTCTCTGCCAGTTGGGAAAGCCAAGACCGGAGGATGACGGACGGGTCATGACGATCTGAGAGGGCCGAGAAGAAGAAGTAGACCACGGGTACGCCCATCGCGGTAAGCTTGTCGACAATGTGTGCGGAGAGATACGTCTTTCCGAACCCAGGCGGTCCGTAGATCCACAGTATCTGCTTGGCCTCTGATGCCAGGTCCAGGTCTGGGGAAGGCGCGGATATCGGTCCTGGCCAGGTGAGCAGGCGCTGGCCCGAGGACGCACCATATCCTACGGATGCCCACTCTCGGAACTCGTTGATCTCGGTGATCCATTCGCAAGTCCCTTCGATCTTGTTCTCAAGGGCTTCGCCGTAAATCTCTACACACGAAGCCAGTGAGCTCCCCAGGATCCAGCTGTGGACTTCTCGCCTCGTTTCGCCTGGTTATGTCAGCGTTAAGTTCCCAGAAGGTGCGTAGAGAGTATAGACATTGACAATGGAAACTGCGATGGAACAGCACTTACTCTTTTGATTCCCGAGAATCTCTTCACTGTTGCGCGCAGTCTCTTGCAACTGCTTGTCATTCGGAGGCACAAGCTTGCGCAACTGGTCCACGATATATCCCACAAAAGTCTCCTTTTCCGACAGGATACGTTTCCCTCTGAAAGCCCAGCCAGCTTTCTCCATCCCCCTCTTCACCTTTTCATACTTCTCATAGTACCCGCGTGACTTTTCCCCCGGATCTGCCCCTTTGATCAGAGCTAGATTGCTTCCAGTGCGTGTGGGTTTCCGATGTGTTTCGGGTTTGCTCTCATCGAGAGCCCTGAGCTCAGCAGCTAGGATATCAGACAAGACCCTCGCCTCCAGCGCGACTCTCTCGTCGTCCAGGAGCTGGCTGTGTCGCTCGGCCAACCCCTTGTCGGTCAGGCCCACCTTGTCGCGCCAGTCGCTGAGGATCAGCTTGTGGGTTGTGAACAGATGCTCGAGCCTCTCCTTATCCTCGCCGTGAGATTTATAAGCATCATAACGGTCGATCATGTTCAGCGTGGTATCCAGCATGGCCAGAAGGCCAGCAACGCCGATTGCAAGACCGGCAACTTCCATGGTGGTTCCGAATGCGCATCTCGAATGCGCGGTTGAGAGATGAGGAGGATTTAGTCCTTGCATGCGCGATCGATACAAGAAAATACTCATATGAACCCCTCTATTTGCTTCGCCGCATGCACGGCTTACGGCTCCCTATGTGGGTATCAATTGGCCGCACACTCGCATCTGCATGGTTGCATTAGTTGACCCCCTCCCCCTCAATCCTTTAAGGCTGCAATACGGAATAAGAACCTGCTCACACGAAATACGAATGTATGTTAGGTAGAAATTCCAGTAGAAATCATGGTGAGATAGTCACACCTTATGTCTAAGCCTTTTTTCCGGTTCAGTGTCTACACTCCATGGCATCCGTCAGCAATAGAGGCATCATGAAGTCAGGATGTGGAGAAAGCCCACCGGATGAGTTAGAAATTTCAAGACCTCAGCCACTATCAATACAAGGGTGGTGATCGGCCGAATACATGTATATTTCTTTTATCGATACAATACTTTTTGGCGGCCACTCATCATGATATATGTACACCAGTATGTGGTAGTCTCAATAAAGTGAGACTTACCAGCGGGTACCCCTAAGCATTCACGCACTATTTGGGGGTCAGGTTGTGGTGGAAGAGGGGTTGAATGTTGAAGAACACATACTCCCATCTTCCACATCTTCTGCATCATCACTTCTACCTTTAACATATGGGTTTGCAGAACTGGCAAGGGGTTACTGGTTCATGAAAACAGTTCAAGCCACAATCCGCCAGCAGTCAATATCAGACGACCGGTCTGGTTTAGGGGGTGTGGTACCCAAGGAAACCACTTAGTTAGTAGCTCTTATAGCTGTATACATTCACTTTATATATAACCTTGTCTAAGGGACCTTTTCCTATTAAATTCATTAAGCATTATTAGACACATCGCAGAAGACTCACATAGACGTACGCGTAAGGTTATCGTACCCGCAGCCGTCTAGAGTCTAGCGATTGTGTCGTCCAAAGACGCACAGGGGAGGGGTTGTAGGGTAGGCGACATGGCTGCTATAAGACTGAGGGTGTAGGGACGCAGTAGAAATGAGGGGTCACAATGGCTAATGTATTGTTTGTTAACCTTCATACCCTGGGTGCTTGAGAACTACGTATTCTGTAGGTAAATACAGAAGCCAGAAGCGCACTGGGGGTTGTCAGGACTGCGTGATGGTTCTGAAAAAGAGGTAACGGAAGGCAGGCATCAAGCAGAATAACAGGAATAACTTCAGCCCCTCGTCTCTCACTTACGTGACGACCCCTTCCCAGTTCTGCGAAAGACAACGACAAAACATTCGCGACCCCGGCCTCCGTCCGGAGAGCTGTCCAATTCGATAGCCCCAACTAGCGACATACGAATCACCAGCCCCGCCCGAGAAGCTCCATCGCCTTCCGGTGCTTTTCTTTGCTCGGCGGCAATTTTACGCCTTGCGGGGCTTCATACGGCGAACCCTAAACAAGTAGTACAGAACGATCGTTAAGATGACATTGAAAACAAAATAGCACAAGAAGATGCCATAGTTGCGCCAGCGCTGTGATAACTCAATCCTGCGCTGGGCAAGGTAGTCGTCTGCCGACGACATGGTGCAGTACTCGCAGCTGGATTCGGCTTGTGGGTTGTACAGGCTACCACCAGCGAGATCGAGGTATTTCTCAAAGTACTGGCGGCAGGTCATGCCGGATGGAGGGTTGACGACACTAAGCTCCGTCTCGGAGCATATGACGCGCCGACCGCCGAGGGCAGTGGCGGCAATGCCGGCAACGTAGTATGTGAAGGGTGAGACGTGGTACATGAAGATCCAGAACCTGGGCAGCGAATCCGGCGTCTGCATGACACCGTTGAAAATGAAGCAGAGACCGAACATGAGTGTGGCGATCTGGGCTCCCATGGCGGGGTTTTCGAGGGCGCAGACGACCATCTGCGCCATGCTGGCGGCGTAGACGTAGAATTGCACGATGAAAAGCAGGACGAGCCCCTGGCTCTCGGGCGAGGGCTGGGTCCCGAAGACGGGGTAGAAGGCCGACGCCCAGGCGCAGACGCCAAGAAAGGCCTGCCACGGCACCTCGACAAGCATCTGGGTCAGGATAAAGACTTGCCAGGAGTAGACATGCGACGGGTGCTCGCGGACTTCATAAAGGGATCGCTGCGACACAAATTTGGGCATGATCTGGTTGACGAGGACGGAGAAGATGCTGCAGAGGAGGAAGATGCCGAAAAGGGCGTTCTGGAACCCCTGCTGCGAGTTGTCAACCTGGTAGAAGGAGAAGCCGATGAACAGGCCCGACGCGATTCCGAGGCCGAACTTAGAGAAGATGTATTCGGGCTGGCGAAGATACTGCTGGAAGGCTCGGACGAAAACGTAGCGGAACTGCACATACATGGGCATGGCGAAATCTTTGTGGAGCTCCGCCTCGGCAGCGGTATCGACCTCTGACTCCTTCTCCCTAGGCTCCTCCAGGCGTTCCAGCTCCACTAGGAGCTCCCGGTGCTCGGGGCTTGCCTTCCATTTGGCAGGCCAGTCAATGGTAACTTCGTCGCCCGAGACCATGCGTAGGACATACTCGGCCGGGTTCTCCATCGACTCACACTTCCGGGAGCCGTTGCGGTAGAAGTACTCGAGCAGGGTGCTTGACTCGGGCCCGATGTCCCCGAAGTAGACCGTTCTGCCGCCCGAGGCTATAAAGAGGAGGCGGTCAAAGACCTGGAAGAGCAGGGTGCTAGGCTGGTGTATGGTTGCCAGGACTGCCTGTCCATTGTCTGCCAGTCTGCGGAGAAGCATGCAGATTGTCCATGAGCTCTGCGAGTCGAGGCCGCTGGTCGGTTCGTCGACGAAGATAAGGAGCGTAGGCTTGGCCGCCAGCTCGACGCCAATGCTCAGAAGCTTGCGCTGCTCGACGTTCAGACCCTCTCCCAGCTGTCCCACGACGGCCTCGGCAAAATCTTCCATGCCAAGCATGCGGATAACTTCCTCGGCATACATCAGCTTCTCGGCCTTGGGCGTCCTACGGGACTGCCGCAAGATCGCGCTGAACTGAAGGGCTTCTCGGACCGTTGTCGTCTCCAGATGAAGGTCCTGTTGCTGCACGTATCCTGTCCTGCGAGGGAGCCCAGAGCCCGGAATCTTGCCGTTAACAAAGATGTCCCCACTCACCGTGCCAACTTTTATCCGCTGGGCAAGGACGTCGAGGAGAGTTGTCTTGCCGGCACCAGACACACCCATGAGGGCTGTAAGCGTTCCTGGCTTAACCCATCCGTTCACGCCATCTAGCAAGCGGCGTGTGCCCTCCTTGACCGGGATGTCGTAGTTGAGATTCTTCCACGTCAAGATGTCCTTTTGCCTGGGCAGATTGATGATGCCCTCCTCTCCAGGGATCACGTCGGAAGACATATGTCTGGGGGGACTCTCGACGTCGGCGTCGAGGTAGTCATTTGGCCCGTGTCCCAGGCGGAAGATCAACGTCTCTGCCTTGCCGCGGCCGAACCTGACTAACTCGGTGCTGGCAAAATAACAACAGTGGAAAGCAATCATGAAAACAACAAGGATGCCGTAGTTCCGCCACAGGTGAGAGTGGGAATAGCGGTAGTTATCGGCGATGTACTGGTCACCCTGGACGTATGTCTGGCCCGGAATGGCACCCACGGCTGCACACACGCGCGAGCTGCCTTCCCCGTACGATGGCACGAAGGAGGCGCATTCAAAGTTTCGGTCATGAAACTCGTTGGAGACGAGGGCCTCGAAAGCGTAGTAGATGGGGTTGATCCATCGGATCCAGGAGAGCCACGGGTGCATGGAAGACTGAGGGAGCGTGAAGCCGGTGTAGACGACGATGCTCAGCACCATGATACCTGCCACACCCATGGCCTGACCGATGGTCTTGGTTACCGAGGCCAGGGTGCGGAAGATGGAAGACATTGTCAGGATAGCGGTGAGGAGGAAGAGGTAGAAGGTGAAGAAGCGGCTGGGCTCCTGGCAGAGGTTCGTCATGAAGTAAAGCACCACGCTGAATGCAGAGCAGCGCGCAATCTTGATGGGCAAGTCGCTGAGAACGCTCGCAATGGCCTCGGCGAAGGGGTGCACAAAGGCATACTTGGCCTGCTTCTCGACGATTGGCCTCTGACTGTAGAGCTGCATGATCTCATTGACAGTGATCATAGCGTTCATGAGGATGCTGAAGAAGAGGACGGCGCCCTTCTGGAAGAAGGCTCCGCTGCTGTTTGGAGAGTTGAAGAAGACGGAGCCGATAATTAAGGATAGGGCGATCTGGGCGACTACTGTGGACATGACGGTAGGAATGTCGTTGCGCATGAGCTGGATCGACCTGTGGAGACACAGCCGGACCTGCATAGGGATCGAGACAAGAAACGGGCTGCTGGACCTGGCGTGCTTTGACTGCTGCTTCACGTGTTCCCGGTGGAGCTCGCCGGTGTCGTCGCCGCTAACCCCGTACTTTCTCCGGTACGCGTCGATCTGGAACATGAGCTCCTTGCGCTCGTCGCTCCGCCTCCAGCGCTCCTCAAACTCTGCCGCGGTGCGGGGGACCTTATTCTCCATGCCCTCCCGGGCACGACGCTCGATGGGGTTGGTGAGGGCGGTGAGAAAGTCGGAGTCCACCTGGGCGGCGTCGTGGTGCCACCCCATGTCCTCGAAGTAGCCGACGGCCCGCTCGCGAGGGCCGTAGTAGATCTCGCGGCCCTTGTAGAGGACCAGGACCTTGTCGAACAGATCGTACATGGGCTGGGAGGCCTGGTACGCTGCGACGGCGTGACAAGACTTGCTTAGGTCGGCCGTGAGTCGCAGCGACTTGATGAACTGTAGGGCAGAGGCCGCATCCAACCCGCGGGTACTGTTGTCCCAAGCTCCGATACTGGTCCGGCAGAGGAACATCTCACAGATGCTAACCCGCTTCCGCTCGCCGCCGCTGACGCCACGGACAAAGTTGTCGCCAACCTTGGTGTTGTAGGCGTGGGACAGGCCAAACATGGCCATGACGACCTTGACGACGGTCTCCACGTAGGCTTCCCTGGTGAGGCCCTCGGGTCGACGACCCGGGGCGCGGGCCGACGCAGCAAATCTGAGCGTCTGACCGACGGTGAGATGGGGGAAGTGCTCGTCGACCTCCTGGTTGTAGGCGACCTCTCCACGGTAGTGCTGGAGCATCTTGTCGAATCCGATGCCCCGGAAGTGAATGTCGCTCTCGGGCTCCAGGGTGAGGCCGGACAGATGACCGCAGATGGTCTTGAGGAAGGTGGTGCAGCCGCTTCCGGGACGGCCAAGCACGAGGAGGAGCTCTCCGCTCTGCAACAGGCCGTCGAAGCCGCTGAGGATGTTTCGACGCTCCATGATCTTGCCGCCCGATAGGCGCCTGGCAGCGATGCGGAACGGCAGCGCCATGCTGGACAAGACAGTCTCCTGGAATTGGAGGGCGGCATCGGCACCCGACACCCGCAGGTTGGAGAAGACAACACCCTGCCTCCTGACAGTGGCACGCTCGCGGCCAATCTTGAAGGCGGCATAATGTGCCCATAGATAGTGGTCGAACTGGCTGCTGTCAGGATCCAGGCGGGGGTCATCGCCGCTAATGCTGTGAGGCTTCAGGTCAGTGGCAATGCGGTGCAGATTGGTCCGTTCCTGAAGCTCGACCTCCTCGGCGTGCGTCGGCGCCCGGTCGAGCATGTTTGATTCGGGCATTGTTGCAATGTGACCGTCTGCTGAGGTGCGATACAAGAGAGATTGAAGAATTCGATGCCCACAGAAGGGGGAGCCTACAGGAGGGAGAGCCTAAATGTACTCTATATCAATAAAAATGGTGACCAACCAGGCCAAATAATGCCAGGAGGTAAACACATAATGCCGGCGAGAACATGGCTACGAGGATACGCATGGGAGAGTCTGGACAACATATTGATCTACCGTTCGAGTTGCTAGCGTTGGGTTGTGGAGTAAGCTTCATGTGGACGGCGAGCTTTTGAGGCACCCTCCCTCTCCGGGTGCACGCAGTCGGGTTGTCGGGCTGTCGGACAACAAAGTTCCCCGACGCGCTCCAGTTTTCCCCCAACGACAGACTGGGAAAGGATGCATACATGTATGTATATTTACATGTATACATGTGACGTGAACCCTGGATGGTAGTGGTAGCCCAACTTCCTATCGGGTGGAACCAAGGGAGCAGAGTCAATGGATCTGAACTGTGTCGAAACTGAATAGAGACGTTGACCAGTGCATGTAATGGCGAAGGAGCTGGAAAGTGTCTGGTATTTTGATATTCGCATTCTGGGCCCTTGATAAGAATACAGCACGTAAAAAAAAACGAAGAATCTACATGTACCACGACGGCAACATCGTGATTATTCTGTACACTCCAACAGCTCAGCTGAGTACATGTAGTTCCACATGGCGGATCGCAGTTACGGACTCACAAATAATGGCCTCCGGCCAAATTTCGGGGGCGATGGACTCTGATGACAGGCAGCAATACTTATGTTGTTCTATCCTGCAGCAGTTCTACACGCTATATTGGCAGCCTATTCTGCGAAAACCACCTTATTCCGGAGTGTCCCTATCTGATCAATGTGGACCTCCATGACGGTTCCATGGGCGAGTGAACGTGGAGGATTGAATCCGAGGCCAATTCCTACGCGGACTTGTTAGTTGGTGAATGACCTATCCAACTCAGCATAATGTGCCACGTGCCATACCGCCTGGGGTTCCTGTCATGACGATGGAACCTTTCTTCAAAGTGGTTCCTGTCGACAGAAAAGAGACGAGCTTGGCGCAGTCGAAGATCATGTCGGAAACAGCTTCATCCTGTCGAATCTCACCGTTGATTGTTGTAGTCAGATTGAGCCTCGCCGGGTCTCCAATCAAGTCCGCACTGACCAAGCATGGACCTAAAGGAGCAAAGGTGTCGAACCCCTTGGAGAAGGCCCATTGGGGGACCGCGCGTTGGATCTTACGGGAGGAGACATCATTGCCACAGGTGTACGCAGCGATATAACCTAGCGCGCTCTCGATGGGGACATTTTTCGCATCCTTGCCGATTATGAAAACAAGCTCGCCCTCGTAGTCAGGGAGGGCATCCTGCGCAATCTCGGGGACGATCACTTCTGCATCATGGTCATGGACAGCCGTCGTAGGCTTGAAGAAGACGAAGGGGAACTCTGGCGGTTGGCGGCCCAGCTCTTGAGCTACATAGTTCTCTGTTAGTACATGTTCACAGACTCCGGGATACAATCATCTAGTATTTAAGGAGTCGTTGAAAGGGCGGATCATACTGTGTTTAGTGTAGTTGAGACCGGCACATCTAATTGCGTCGATATCGTCCATCGCCAATGGCCCGAGGAGTTTCTTGACTGTTGCCGTCTCGTTTGATACTTTGGTTTCCCCCGTATCGTCGAGGATATCACTCCCAGAGACGATTTTTGCCCTCAACTTCGTTTGCTCCGTAGTTGAGCCAATGTCAAAGTCCTTCGCCGGCAAGATCGGTTGGCCTCGGAGAACTCGGCCGTCCGTGGCAACAAATCTAATCAGGCGATTCCAAGCGACAGGCATGGTGGATTATAACCAATCGCAACTGAATAAAAAAGTATTTTCATCGGAAGGAGGGATGGAATTGGTGTCACCTCGGCTAATATAGAAAAAGAAACATACAAGTGTCCTCCCCCCCCCCCCAACCGC